>CM049852.1:26046956-26646956 GCA_027422415.1 Schizothorax lantsangensis | reverse complement strand
GTTTTCTTGAAATGTGAATGTCTTTTGCCTAATATTTCCTATTGTGGACTCCATGTCCCAGTGGTCCACACCAGTTAATTCCAAACCAGTGGGCTTACAAACTAAAGTAGGTCAACATTAGATTCCAACGTCCCATTCTAGAGAGGCCAAATGAACACATACATACTTCAGACCATTAAACCGCACACAGGCTCAGCTAAATATCTGGATAATATGTACATTTATGAAAGTTTATTTTATGTTGAAAGAGAACATACTGATGTATGGATTCTGGGACATTAATATTTTTTTGCTTTCTTTTTAGCATCAATTTTTGAGTATGGAGTTGGACTGAGAGTTTAACATGTCTTTTAACTTGTATGTCCTGCAGTCTAAAGGAACGGAGCTCTCAGGGTTTGAGGGCAGTAAGAACAGAGGTGGAGGAGAGGGAACGAGTGCAGGAGCAGCTGGAGGGAGTCAGAGAATGGCTGGAATCTGCCGTCTCTCTACTCGCTGTACTGGAGAACGAGCCCAGCAAGAAGCAACTACAGGTTTGTTTCTTGTCTTGTGACGTGCATTTGTTAAGCTGGTCTTTATCCACTTTACATGTTTTTTTGACTTGAGTTAAATAATTGGATTCTAACTTTGCACAGGCAAGATTTGTTACAGTAAGTAAATCTATTGCACCAGCATGAGAATTAATAAAGCTGATGAGATGCAGATGAAGGGAGGAGGGATTTGCCATTGACACAATGTTCTGTTTGTCCCTGACTGCGCCAGCAAACTTCACTATCTCTGCCCTCACTCAGCATGATACACTGTATGAATAATACCTCTCACCCATGAATAATACTCCACCTTTTCATGTTGTGGAGTAATTTGTTAACACAACTAAATTGACTACATTGTTCATTTGTTCAATTCAATGTAGGTTTTTGTAGCAGCAGAGGTTCCTGTGTTTTGTTCGTTTGTGAAACATTTAGGCCTAATTAAATTCTGTGGTTCTTTACTATGTTTTCCACTAAATTGAATAAATTAGGGTTTCCTAGTTTGATTAGTTGCTTGCTTTTAGTATCTACTAACTGAAATTGTAATTATTTTTGTGTCAGATAAATGTTTGGGTATTTTTTGTAGTATAGATAAGATTTTGAAAGAGTAGACTGCCAGATTCAGTGTGCCTATGACTTTACAGATCTCATAACATACTGGAAAAGCAAAACAAATGCACATTCAAAAGTACAGATGCATACTGAAATGATATTTCACAAATTAAGACATCTTAAAAATTAATTAACCCGAATAGACACTGACAGATTAATGAATCCTGCAGTGTTTGTTTCTGAGCAGCCGAGATACTGTGGGTACTGGCATACAGTGCTGTTTAGTCTAGGTTTTATTGTTCAGTATTGGTTGTCCAACCAGGCTCTTCCAAGTGACATGCAATTTGTAGAAATTGAAACCAAGCAATCAACAAAATATCCTGTTGTTTATAGCTTACCACGACTGTCGCTGGTTAAGGCAAGCTTTTGTTTGCTTGCTCTTTATGTCTATTTAGAACACTGTGTGACTGTTTATTGTGTTGAATAGGCTGTTCCATCCAATCAGTTCAAACACACACACTCTTAAAGATTCAAAGACTTTAAAACAGTTATTCTCTCTCATAGACATAGACTGCTGTAGATTCTGCTGTTTTTCTCTCTCATTACCTCTTTACCACACACACAGATGAGAGGGCTCTGTGTTAGTGTTCTAGTTTAATAGCTGAGTCATGTCCAACGTTCCCACGCAATTTCTTTTCACTGTTTCAGATACACACACTCTCTTTCTCTCTTTTTCTCATTCGCTCTCACATGCACACACTTGTGAATCAGTACCCTCTAAACGCACACACCTGTAAGTGGATCCTCCAGGTCTGATCCAAACGCCAGTAATGATGTCAGCTAATGCACTCTCTATCTCTCTCACACACACAAAATCCCCTCTCAATTCACTTTTCTTGAATGTGTCCCATATTATACTGCCAAAATGCTAAAGCAGTAAAGCAAAATGAGTAGGAATGGGCATAAAATATTATGAAGAACAGCAGAAGTCATAACTCTTAAGAAAACTTGAAACAGCTGCCAAATAGAGTGATCAACGGATAATTTCTCTCTCTCTAATGCATGGTCCATTCTGACTCTGAATCCCTGTGGGTTTTCGGTAATTTTGGGATCTTGTTTATGCAGCTTTTCTTCCCATCTTAAATGACTCATTATAATATAAAAAGGGGTTAGAAGCTTTATCTCACTGGAGAGGTGAAAAGGGTTGAGAGAGATAGAGAGAGCTTTGAGGGGATTGTTCTGGTTCTGTTATCTTAAAGCTTGAGAGACTAAGCATCATCAGTGACTGGGTCAACCAGCAAGACTAGTGCTATATGAAAGACTGCTTTGCATTGAATATCACATAAATATACGAATATCACATTGTGCATCGTTTCCATGTGCTTTCTGGTGTTCCAATAAATGTAAGTGTTTTCTTTATTATACCTTTTTTGATATTTTGTATCCAGTAGAATCTCAAAACAGAAATTCTTCCACTGTAAAATAACCTGTAACCTATTTTAACTAAAGTAAAAATTGACTTATATATAATATAATATCTGCTGATATTTGTCATGAAAGGAAAATGGAAGAGTCTGAATGGAAGTTTTATTGTCTGAAGTGTTGTTTTTATGCCTGGATCTGTAATTTACAATTATTTGAATACAACTCTAATATAATTATGTTTTCCAATCATTTGAAACTGTCTTTTAAAAAAGATCTTATGTATTCTTTTTGTATTATTATACCCTAAAAAGAATTAAACAATAATATTTTATTTAAAGTACTAACAATATTTTCATATTGTTTAAAAAAATATTTTGTTGTTACAAAGATGAGTAAAAGGTCAATAAATCTCATAAATTTCAGAAAATTGAACATTTTAGGATTTGACAAGGTTAGTTCAGGTAATCAGAAAAACATTTCTAAGACCTTGGCACTTGTTTGAAACTGTTTTTCTTTCCTATTTGTCAGGGACAACATAAAGTACCTTACATCTCTCTGTAATGAATATGATTATATTTTGACCAAAGGAACAACTTCAAATTTCAGATGATGTCTCTTTCTCTATACTCACTGCCCTGCAAATTACCCATGCATCTGTGATTTGGGGAACCAGACAAATTTAGCTACCTTTGCTGTTCGTTTATGGCACTTCGATGTGCTTTGGTTTGAAAAATAAATAAATAAATAAACTCTTGTACCACGAAGTACTTTTGAAATTAAATGGATAAAATGGAAAATGGTTATTTGTGCAGTCCATAGATGTACTCACTTCTAATGTAGCTTAATTGATGAGTAATGTCGCTTTTTGCTAAACAGGAGGTTCACTCACAGCTGTGTACCCAGAAGGCTGTTCTGCAACGTATTTCAGAAAGCTTGAAGATGATGTACTCTGACAAAAATACATCAATTCCAGAGGAGATAGAGGGACTATTACAGGAAGTCTCACAGTCATTACAAGAAGTGGAGGAACAGGTTTGATGCATTCTTTGAATGGTTCCCAACTTATTTTGTTTCAGCACCCAGATTTTACATTCATCGAAACATACATTACTCCTTTTAGTTATGAGCAACATTTATCTAAAAGTTTTTTCTTATTTTAATATGGACATTTGGCAAATGTTTGTGAGCGCTGACAAGAGCACCAGAATGTAAAATACTCTTGTCCGTTATTGAATTCAAATACAACTAAATGTGCTTCACGCAGCTTTTAAACATCACACTCACTGCTGTTGTATCTCATCTTTAATGAATTAAGAGAGGAGAACATCTCACTCTAGAACAGGTAGATCCCTACATCAGAGACACATACTCAACACACATACACACTCTTTCACAGGTGTAAAAGGTGTTGCATCATCCAAATACACACTCTAACACACACACACACGTGAGAGTAGTTAGGTAGGCCCTGTGGGTTCGTTAATTAAAGTCTGGACCTCTTGCAGTTCTTGTTACTAGAGTTTTGTCTCATAGACACTCAATGTGTCCATGTGTTTTGTGTTTTTTAAGAGTAACATCAGTAATTCTGTTTATTTTAATTGACATTTGCCTGTTTTTTATGTCCATTTCACTCGCTCATTCACAGGTGAAGACCGCTGTGGAGAAAAGTGGCCCACTTCACAGGCTGGGTGCTAAAATCTCAGAGATTAAAGCAGGTCTGGGATCAGTTCAGAGCTGGTTAGAGCAGAAGAGTCTGAACTTCACTGAGGCTGAGAGCACACAGAAGGTCAGACATAAGTTTAGCTCAGTGTAAGACTTGTTTCATGCATTTTGTATTGTAAATGTACAGTATCTTACTATTGGTGCCCATATTAACAGATTACAATGTAGCAGACATAATGCTACAAGTCGTTTCAGGGAAAGCTCAAAATTACCCCGCCTTTGTTTATAGCCTGTAGCTGCAAGTTCTGTGAAACAGTGTTTTAAATTATTTAAATTAGCCTAGACACAAATTTAAAAAGCAATGGAAGATTTACTATGTGTTTATTGTTCCTTTGCAGCGAGTGTGGGATGAGTTGGATGGTTTACATACTCGTCTGACAGCGGTTGAGGTGGAGCTACAAGATGTGAGTGAAATGCATCCAGATGAGACCCGTCTGCTATTAGACAACCTTGCCAACACTCAGCAGACCCACACACGCCTCACCAAACAGGCCGAACAGAGGACCGCCTTCCTTAGCAAGGTCACCTGCTCAGATTCCCATGATGCTTTGCTGTACTTGGATAAAAATGAAAGGAATAGTTAAAACAAAGCAAAGATGTTAAGCATGATAGAGTCACATGAAAGGAGTTTAGGTGAATAATAACTAATTTATGACTTCAATTGTGTGTTATCTAAACTGTCTCTGTGTAGGTCCGTGACTGGCTGCAGGAGCATGAGGAGATGGTGAAGGGGTCACAGAACTGGATCTCAGAGGCTCAATCTTGGCTTACGACACCCTGCACATACACCACTGCCAGATGCCTGGACAGTCATGTGAATGCACTGCAGGTATTATTCTCAGAAACCTCATTATTATTATTTAGCTGACAGCTGAAGAAACCTGCATCATCTCACTGTGGGGTTTGAACTTAGTATTCAGTTACTGGCCCAGATCTTTTATGTATTAGTCTAAAAGCCTTTATCGTTTTCGTGTTTTAGATGGTTCTGGATGATTCTGCTCAGATGAGACGGACTCTGCAGGGTTTTGGCAGTGTGCTGTCAGAGATGGGAAGTGTGTTTGATGTCAGTCCATTAGAGGAGCGGCTCTCAAATGCTGATCGACGTGTGGCAGACATGCAGCACAATCTGCTGGGACTCCTCTCTCAGCTGGAGCATGCAGCAGCAGTGAGCATACCGGCGTCTAATAAGATAAATGACTATATATTATAGACTTGTATTGTTTTTATATAAAGCTTATAATAATTACTTTTATGAGATATATAGATAGTTTGTGTATGTGTGTGTGTGTGTGTGTGTGTGTGTGTGTGTGTGTTTTATTTGATCTAATATTCCCAGAGGGATGTTAGCTAAACTGTAGTTTAGTGTATAAAAATGCAGAGCTGTGTTATCTGTAAAAGTGAATTTCATGAATTTGTGAATCTCATCTATTCATGTATGTGTTTGCATGGTGTGTGTTTTTAAGGAAGTGGATGCCATTGAGTCAGAGGTGAAAGTCATGGAGAAAGATGTGGCCAAAATCAAATCTACTCTGACCACCAAAGAAGACATCAGTCAGGACAGTCTTAAGGTAAAAGAAAATTTTGCCTTGTATTTAAACATTTGACCAGGTATGGGTGTAACCAAAATGATGTAGTAGTTACTATTAAGATCCTGATTGCTGAGTGTTCTGTGTGTGTTTGCAGGCAACAGAAGAAAGGATTGACCTGATGAAAAGGACAGTCGCTGAGATTCAGAACTGTAAGGATGGTCTGTGTCTTCCTGACAAAGCTGAAAACACACTCGTAGTGTTCAAAAAAGCAGAACTTCTACAGAAACAACTGCTGGAACTTGAACAGGTATACATATATACTGTATGCACACACAAGCATGCAAACACAATTCACACAATGCTCAGTATTATGTTTGTGTCCTCTCAGCTGGCACTAGAATACTCGATTGAGGTACAGGAGACATCTGTCCCACCTCTCTGTGTCACACCCCTCAATGCTCCGCCCCTCACTGCCCCAACCCTCAGTGTTCCACCCACAATCACTGAGGAAGACACACAGGTTAGACGAATTATTATGTTGTTAGAATTATGTTGATCCAGAGGCAGTGATTACATATTGAGTATATTATGTGTGTGCAGGAGAGTGGTCAGATTCAGATTGTGCACGTAGAGGAGGACGTATTGAAAAAGTCAGGAGCAACGCTGATGACGGTGGAGCAATCCACAACGGAGCAGAGACTCACCTGGATCTCTGATAGAAGCAGCCACACCCTCACAGAAACACAGGTAGGAGAATTAAGAAATAAATTATATATAAGGTGCAGTATATAGTCATGGCTTAAAGGCTTTGTTGGGCACAGCATGCATAGTTCATTATTGCTTATAAAAACAGTTAAAAAAAAAAATGTCAGCACCAATAGCCTTGTGGGCAGCGCACCGATTTACAGCGCCATAGCGCTACGGGCGTCCCGTGTTCGAATCCCGCCTCGAGGACCTTTCCCAGTCCTGACCCCTATCTCTCTCCCACTTCGCTTCCTTTCAGTTCCAATCTGTCCTGTCATAATAAAAGAAAAAAATGCCAAAATAAATCTTTAAAAAAGTAGTCTGGACATGATCATTTTATATTGCTTATTTTAAAGTATCTTTTTTTTTAAATATCTTTTACATATGGTAAGAAACCCTAATACTGAAAATAATCATGCTCTTGTTGGTATTTCCAAATATTTTTTAAATGTTAAGTGTACAATTATCTTTTTAAATGTTCATTTTTATGTAAATAAATATACAAATAAGCAGTTAGGAAGCCAAGGCTGTATTAATTTGATCTAAAATGCAGTAAAAACTGTAATATTTTAAAATATTATTACAATTTGAAATTGTACAATATTATTCAAAATATTTTATTAATTTATTCCCGTGATGGCAAAGCTGAATTTTCAGCAGCCATTACTTTAGTCCTTAGTGTCATATTATCCTTCATAAATTTAATATGCTGAATTTGGCACTCAAGAAACATTTCCTGTTATTATCAACATTGAAATAGTTGTGCTACTAAATATTTTTTTGGAAACCATGATCATTTTTTCAGAATTCTTTGATATATATAAAGTACAGAAGAGCAGTATTTGTTTAAAACAACACAACCATATTTGTTTTATAAATATTTTTGTCACTTTTAGTGGGGGGGAAAAACTACAAACTTAATGGTTTGTAATGGTTTATATTTTTAAACATGTACTAAAATACAGATTTTTAGCATTTCTGGTACAGCCAAATACAAAAGCTGTAGTTCTGCTGGCTTCACACACTTGATGTTATTAACCTAGAAAGATTTAAAACAGGATTAGCATAATTCCTTCTTATTCACATATTTGTGAGGTTAATAACATCAAGTGCAGCACATGACATGTCTGCTGTCTGTCTATCTGTGGAAACCTCTCCATCACTCCAGCTGACGCTATGTGTGTCTGTGTGGTTGCATGGTTGTGTTTGTGCCTGCTGCTGTGCATGTGTGTGTCTGTGTTGTGATGGGACAGCAGGAGTCTGAGGAAGAGGAGGAGCTCTGTGAGGATCCAGGAGATGAAGAGGAAGATGCTTCTGATGAAGACTATGAAGATTGCATTAAAAATGAGGATGAGGAGGCAAGAGGAAGATCACCAACCTCTCTGAATTCTGAGGCTTCCTTCAGCATGACTGTGGAGGTAATGCAGGGGGATCAGAGACTTCAGCCCTGGACACTTCCTGATGTTTCCTCTGCATGTTTTCTACATGTTTACTCTTTCCATCACATGCTTCATAGTTTTTCCACCATTTGACTTTACTCTGTTCTTCTTGGATCTTTCATCCTGTTATGTACTTTACTACATTTATCGTCACCCTCCTCATCTTCATCAAGTCGTTGTTTCTTCTTCTTCACATCTAAGTTTTGTTTTTCTTTCTTTCAGTTTAATATAAAGATAATTCAGATTTTACTTTTCTGAACACAGTGCAGTTTGATTATACTGATTAGGCATATTTTCCTCGTCCTCTAGGGGGCAGTATGACTTCATTCTTTCATTGAGTTTGCATTTACTATTTTTCAGAGACTCCCTGTACTTGAGAATCACAAGTGCTGTGATCTCCATTTGCAAATGTGGCACATGATGAATAATTGAAGAATTTATTTGCAAAAACAGATAACTCATTTTTTTAAATGTTCAAAAATCATGTTTTTACTGTGTTTTATTGTGTTAGTTAGCTGTATTTATTTTTTTAACCTAATAAAAATGTTATCTTATTAAAAAAAGTTATCTGCAAATTAACTCTTCAATTTTAAACATGATGCAAATCTAATTTATATCGGTCTAAAATGTATTACATATATTTACAGAGATTATGTTTAAAGCTGTATTATTAACAATACCATGATTCTGTCATGTATAAGAGGTGTTCATAGGCTCAATATAGAGCATTCTTATCCATTGACAAATAGCTATAATAATGCACAACATATTGGGCTTTATAAATTTGTTTTGCAAACTCTGCAGTTTGAGACTAGACTTAATCTGTACTTGAATAACCAATCACATGGTTGACATTAATGTGTGTGTTTTTTTGTTTGTTTGTTTGTTTTTGATTTGTGCAGGACACAGTTTCTGCAGACGTGGTTTCTTCTACAGAACAGATTTTGGAGCAAGCAGAAGCAGCAGACTCAAAGGTAACACTAGACCTCTACAGTAATGGCCGGTCTTTATTTGATCACATTAATGTGTATGTGTAGTGTATTCAGGGACAAAATTATTGCTGCCTTGCAACCTCTGAAAAAGACAGTGTGTCAAATTTTTGTTCTTTAAAAGGTGCTAAGTGGCTACTTAAAACTCTAGACCACTTAAAACATTTTTTACGTTTTGTAGTCTTTTGAAACTACAAAAATAAATCATATCAGAGTTTGTAAAGAATAACCTCTTTTTCCCTGTGTTTGCAGGTAGAAGTAGATACCTCTGTGGCCTCGGGAACAGGTGTGTCAGAAGCTTTATCTGAAGCAGATGCCACAGTGGAAAGCCAGTCTCTCCCTGCAGACATGGTAACCAATACCTCCTCTGTTACAGAGATCTCCACGTCCCCTTCCAGAGGCCAACAGAGGTGTTTGGTCTCCTAGTTGTAGTTCTCTCCCTACAGAACCTCCATGTCTTAACTCCCACCTCTACAACCCCTAGATGTAGATGTTTCTAGAGCTAGAACTCTTCCCAGTGCATTTACATGGCAGATGTGTAAAAAAAATAAAGACTTCTGAGGAGCAATTCTCTTCAAATAGTTCAGAATTGAGTTCACAATAATGAAACAAGGGTAAAATTAAGCTAAATAGTTTTATATAAATCAAACAAATCATTGTATAAAAGGACTTAAAGCAACTTCCTGAGGAGTTTATGATTTTCTTTTTAAATGTTTATGTTGACTAGTTCTGTCAGGATATTCTGCACTCTGCAGATCGAGAGAGAGAACATTCTAATACCAAAGAGCATTTTGAATTTTTGTCTCTTTGCATAATATCGATGTTTACATGTTACACCGTGTTTATACCGGACGTGTGCGGTGTTGCACTATAAAACTGGATCCCATTATAATCAACTACAGTATAAAGGTGCTTTCACACTTACCGTTGCCCAACTGAATTTTGCAAAATAAACTATTCTGCCAGCTAGCAAACAAACCAACCCTAAATAATTGCTTTCTAAACAGATGTTTTCTTCATCTGGTTATAGTGTTGAAGTATAGTGTTATGAAAAAATGTCTGAATAGACACTGCCAGAATGAGCACTTCATTGTGGATCTGTTTGCTCTTTTGCAATGCTATAAATCTCCGACCACACAGAAGTCACTGCCAAACCAAGAGGCTTGCTATTGGTCGGTGTTACAAATCGTAAAAGTTGACCAAATCAGATCCTGACATGAAATTCACTTTGACATTAAGGAAATTTGTTTTTGCCACCAAAAGCCCATCAGGCAAAATACTTCACTGCGCTGATTTCAGTATAAATTTCACCCACACAATTTCTCAGAACGACGATAAATAAGACCGCACCTTAACGCTTCAAAACCACTTTTTTTTATATGCTGCACAGTTACTCCTGCCAGTTTTCATCAGATATAAAACTATTTTATTTACAAATATCATTTTACACTACCAGTCAAAATTTTGGACACATTACTTTTTCATTATTACTATTTTCCACATTTAAGTGTAATTATTGTGTTAATGTCCAACAAAGCAGGGAAATCTGTGTATTTGTTCATTGCATGGTATCTTTTCCTTGACTTTTAGCTACTAAATACAATACTATGATACCAAAAAGATCCTAAAATCTTTTATCTGGCATGTATTTTTTTGTTTTTTGTATAGCAGTGTGTTTTCTTTTTTCCAAATGCGATATAAGATGGTTACTCTGAAAGGATTGTTGAACAGATTTTGTTTCGTGGAGTGAAACAATGTAACGTGAACATTAAAAATCAGCTAATCGATGGCTTCTCACTCTGCACAGTTATGTTTAAGTGCATGTGTATTATGATTAATTTATTGTTTTTTCATGAACAATTGTTGTTTACATGACACATTTTCTAAAAGTAAGATTTTCCTGCTCAAGAATATAAGAAGAACAGTAGTATATGTTTTGTTATTTATATTTAGTATTTTATCTTTTTGTGCCATGTAAACGTACTGACTCTTATACGCACCTGTGCATGTTCTCCTGATCTCTCCCTCTGATTCCTCCTGTGTGAACACTATCATGCTCCTTTCAAGTCTGAAAAGAAAATAAATTCCAACAAAAAATTCACACTTGCTCGTCTCTCTCTTTCTCTGTCTGTGTCAGGAGCAGGGTGCATGGAGGGGGGAACAGACGCCACACACCACTGACACACTCACACTGACACACATGACACTCATAGACAACACACAGAAACATTCAGAGTCACAAGCCCCACCCACAGAAACAAAAGACACATTGACCTTACCTAATGTCACGACCTCCGATGAAGAGCTGGGTGATTCCTTAGAAAAACTTGAGGTAGTTTCAGAAATACATTCCACATTCAGTCAACAGGCTCACTTAGAGAAACCCACCTTTGTGCCTCAGAGCCTGAGCTCCACAAAACCCACAAATACACCATCAGCCAAATCACCAGAGCAACATTTACACACTCAGACACACACTCCATCAAATGCAGAAGACGATACACACACACCAATTACAGTCAAGCCCTGCCTGGAGAGGACAGAGCCATTGGCTGCGAGTGCATCTTTGGTAAGCACAGATGCTGATAGTGAATCTCACCCCACTGACTCACACTTTACACATCAACTCACTCACCTGCTGACTTCAAACTGTAGTAAATCTGAGTGTGTGTTGCATTTTATCTGCACATTTCTCTTTGCTCGCCCAAAGGAGAAATATGTCTGTGTCTTACACTAGAATAGCCTACTGAGTGCTATTCCTGCAGTCTGAGATCTCAAAGATTGGATTCAGTAACAGGAATTTACCTTTGCAACTAGGTGATTCCTCAAAAATAATCTTTCATTAATCATTAATTGTTGGTTATTAATAATTAACCGCTCGATACTCGATATGTACTCTTATTAATATTATTAATATTTGGTAGTATTACTATTACTGTGTGTTAAACAAACTCTGCATTATAGTCCTTCTGGTATTTACAATAGAAATCATACTTCCTCATTAGCTTACCCACAGAATAGACGTTGATGTAAATATGGGCAATCCAGTGTTGAAATATGTCTGTCTGACGTCAAAAAGTTAGTCATCTTGCATATTAGTTTTTAATAAAAAGTCTCCGTGGACTGGAAATGAAGTTTGGATTTCTGAAAGTATGTTTTCATTGTACAAAAAAAATAAAAAAAATCACGAAATGATTTTGATAAAATATGACCCAAGACTATAACCACAAAAGACACTGAAGGGAACACATTCCCAGTATTCAGGTCTGAAGTCCACCATAGGTTAGTTATGGTGGTTGATTCCTAAATTATTATATTAGGTCCCATCTAATCTATGGGGCTATATTTCTGATATATGGAAGAAAAAGTAATATCTATGAATTGCAGTTATTCCAAAAAGTTAAGATATTCTGTGACATCTGAGAGGGACAAAAGCAGGGTTTTCTCTAAAGCTAGAAAGAAGTGAATTGTAATGGAATAGAATAAAGGATGAAAAATAATCTAGGCCATTTGAGCCCGTGTAAGGCAAAAGTATAGTTCCTCCTTAATGTGTGTGTGAGTGTGTTCCTTGTCACACAAGCTGCCCTCGAAAGTGACGACATTCCAGGAAGTAGTTGTAGCCGAAGGTGGGTGGAGAACACAACAGGGACAGACAGAGAGAGATAGAGAAGCTACATGACAAATGACTGGAATGAAAGCTGAGACAAGCAAGTTTATGACTGAAGAAAGACTGCACCAGTGGGCAGAGAAACAAACAAAAGGGTTAAACCTGTGTGAGACAGAAACTGAGAGAGAAAGAAAGCAGAGTGTGTGAGTGTGAAAGTTTGTTTGACTCTGGGTCAGAGGACACACCCAGTGTGTGTTTGTGAGTTTGTGCTGCTGTGTACTCACTGTTTCTGCTGCAGTCAGCCAGAGCAGGTGTGCTGTCTCTCTCTCTCTCTCTCTCTCAGTACACCTGTCTTTACCTTTACCTGTCTTCTTCTATTATCCTTCCCCTGCCTCGTGATTTTCTTTTCTCTCTTCATGTACATCTGGCTCTGAGCTGCTGTTGTGTATGATTGTCCAGGCCGCAGGTGAAGCCGGGGGCTCGGGTGGATGTTTGTCTGGTGACGGGCTGCTTCATGCCTGCCGTGAGAGGGCCGAGCAGCTGGAGGTGTGTCTGGAGAGAGCACAGGTCAGTCTGGAGGGGTCAAGACAACAAGCACAGGACGCAGCCATGCAGCACTGCATTGAACAACAACTTCACAACTGCCAGGTGATCACACATACACACATATACCTGTATATATGCATTTCAAAGGTCAAGGAAATGTTTTCATATTTGATTTATCTCTGCATGTGCCTTTAAATATATATTGTTGTGATTATAGGTAACTAAACGGTTACACATAAGAATAGGGAACACATTCACTATTAATTAGAGTTTTTCCTCAATAAACTGCTAATTTGCTGTTTATTTATAGTTAGTAAGGTCGTTGTTACGTTTCGGGATGGGGTAGGATTAAGGGATCTAGACTATAGCCATGCAGAATAAGGCATTAATATGTGCTTTATAAGTACTATTAAACGACCAATATGCTAGTAATATGCATGCCAATAAGCAAGAGAATTGGTCCATAAAATAAAGTGTTACCACTAAAACCATTTGAAATAAAATAAAAGTTAACTGAAATAAAATATAAAAACTTCAGCAAGGCAACATTTCTTCAATGAATTTACTAAATTAATGAATGAAATAAAAATGACTAAAATCTACTGATATTTTGAAATAAAAATAAATAAAAAATGACAAAACACACACATATACCCTCTGCCTACTGTACTTGCTGATGCTGACTCAGCAGAACAGGAAGTGCTCAGAGCTGAGATCTGTCACACATTGAGCCTGGTTATATATTTGGCTCTGTTCAAAGTAAAGCTGCCATGAGTATTACAGACCAATCTGACACTATCATACTATCTTCTTCTAATATTTCTGTCTGTGAACAAGTGGAACTGTTCAGTCCTATAAAACTTTAAAAGACATCATTATCAGTTTCTGTAGAAATCAGTTCTCTCCTGTATAATCAAGACTTTCTCTTTGTCTTTGTGCCTTGCTCTTTCATTGTCTGTATTTTTCTGCAGTGTTTTACAACTGTGAACTCTTTTATTGCTTGGAGATCTAAGTGTTTGCCAATGACAGTAATCGCAGGTCACAAGTTCAGATCTCATGATGTGCAATTAAACACAATGCAGTCTTTATGATTGATAGACTGTCAAAATATATTTTAACTTAGACTTTTGGTTAGACTGAAAATGTATTATTTGTTTAGAATAATAGTTACAGTGTACAAAAATACTGATTGGCTGAAATACAATCAGGAGCAGATTAGATTAGATTAGATTGGTTTCAGTGATTATGGAAACAAAATAATTATTTTGTTTTATTGTCTTATTTGATAACTGCTTTTGCTCTTAATGCTAAATCACTGCAGGTAAATCTTAGCGCTGGATCGCTAGAGTTAAATGCTTATATTTGTGTGTTTATAAGCATTGGAAATGCAAGTGTACAGTAAGTGAGTGAGTGGGCAGTACTGTACATCATGGCTCGATGAACAAATAATATTAGTCTGTTATTTACTTTTTCGGGTGGAGTGAAGACATATCAATGCCTAATTCTTTCTTTCCTTTCTCTCAGCCTATTTTATTCTCTTTTAAACACACATACATGTTATACACATGACATGCATGAGCATGTCTGTAGACCCACACAGCACTGTATTTCCGATGCATGAACGTGTCAATGCATCATGAATTTCAACTTCTCTTTTCTTAAGGAAACTCTCTATGCAGATATTTCAGTTATTGAGTGCTCACTTTCATTTAAAGTTATTTGAGGAGAAAGATAGCTTATTTGTCAAGTGCTGATGCAATGTTTTTTCTACCAGTTCCTTGTAAGTTTCCCATTTAAATCTAATAATTTAGCCTGTCAGATCTTTTTAAGTGTGCCATAAAGCCTAAAAGGAACACAGATGTTTTTGCTCTCCTGATTTATTGATCTTGGCATTGAACATTCTGTCTCATTGTGCTGTTTGGAGGTCATGTGTCTCATTAATGCAGTTAGAGCTGATATCACTGATGAGGTTTACTGTAAGTGAGGTTCATAGCTTCTGCCCGACTAAAGGTGAGGTCATGCCAGGCTTTGGGTATGCAAATTTACTTTGGATTCTTTATATTTAGACATTTGACATCATTTTAAAGTGGTTAAACCGGATATGCCGTGTTCTCACCTTTGTGTGTGCGTGCGTGCATGTGTGTGTGTGTAACCCGACTCCTTCATCAAAGATTCAGAGATTCAGCTGAGCTCCAGCACAGTCACCTGGTAAACTGTTATAACTACCACTTAAACACACCAGCAGCCATATGCAGGAAACAATCAGCCTGTTGAAAAATATATCCGATCATTTGTATACATTTGGTTCTGGTCAAGTAGGTGTTAAAGGGGTAGTTCACCCAAAAATTTAAATTCTGTGATCATTTACTCATCCTCATGTCATTTAAAGCCTATGGCAGTTTGTTTCCACTGAGGGGTTAAAAAATGTAAAAAGTAAATGTGACTTTTTATCTCACAACTCAGACTTTTTTCTCCTAATTATGAGCTTATATCTGAATTTTGTCTTTCTTCTCTGAAAAATAATCAGAAGTGCAAGATATGAATTGTGAAATGCAAACTCAGAATTCTGTGGGGAAAAAGTCAGAATGGTAAACTGGGAATTGCAAGTAATTAAGCCAGAATTCGGAGTTTATATTGTAATTCTGACTTTTTTTCCTCAGATTTGCAAGTAAGTGTGATTTGTTACATATAAACTCAGAATTACAAAACAGGCTTCCATAATAGCCTGCATAACTTACTTTTTTCTGTGGAACACAAAATAAGATATTTTGAAGAATGTTGTTACCAAACATGATGACCATTGGCTTCTTTTATTAAAACACAAAAAGACATATATTCTCAAAACATGAGATTGAGTAAAAAATGACAGAATTGACATTTTTGAATGAATTATCCTTTTAAGTTATGATAATTATGATCATCAAGCAATCATCATTAAGGTTTTAAGCCAAATTATGTGCTGTTTGCGCTCAGTGTTTGTTGCAGGATGTACAGGTGGACAGACACTGATCGATCCCAATCTAAAGTCTGTGTGTTGGATTATTAATGAGATTTTTGTTCATATTTGTATTTCCAAGTACAAGCGTTGTGTGACGTGTCAAATGGTGCATTAAACACCTGTCACCTGCCTCTCAGCCCTGCTAGTTCATTCTCTAAGGTGGACTCTGATCTTTATGGTGTTTATTACTTTTGATTATATTTTCTCTATTGTGAACCTCAGCTTTAATAGGTGTTTTTTTGTAACTTCTTGTTGTCACTTGAGTGTATGCTGTGTTAGAGTGATCTAGAATTTAGTTTGAGTGTGTGTTGATATGTAATTGTGTTTTTTTCATCCATCTAGACAATTCTTGTGGAGATTGAACAGAGAATCTCCGGTCTTCCTGTGTGTGGATTGAAAGAACAGGAGCAACGTGAGGCTGAATCGCTCAACACTAAACTCCAGCTGCTGAAGAACAGACTGGTGACGGTCCAATTACAGCTGCAAGAGAGACACGGCGAACATCAGGTACACACACATACACTAAAACATCCAGAATTTAGTCTGTTACCAACCAAAAATGTCTGTTTTTTATGTTGGGGAAAGCATAATCCAGGTGTGTGGACAGAAAGTGATCATTAGCATGCTAATTTGCTGATTCTGAGGTATTAAATCTAGAGGTGTTGCTAGTGAGAGGCTGTAAAGTGCCTGTATTTGAGCTGTGAAAATAGAGCTGTCTGAGATGTTTCTGTCTCTCTCTGTCTGCAGGTGCATGTTGAGAGTCAGCGCCCCCTGCAGGCCAGGTTGACGCGCAGCAGCAGTGTGCAGGAGATGTGGAGTTCTTCCAAAACAAAACTGTTCAGACAGAGCAGCCTTCAACAACAAAGGGTAACACGCATTCATACACACACTTAAAATATTAGTTTTTCTAACACAAAATTTGTCTCCACAGGGTTGAACAATAAGGATTTTTTTTACCATCTTATAGTGGGATTCGATTTTTTTCTTGCCCTGCCAGTATTTTCACTAACTCTAACATTAACCCAGATTTTATTTTGGGGGGTTGGTAAGATTTTTAATGTTCACCAAGGCTGCTTTTCTTTGATCAAAAATACAGTAAAATGCAGAAGAAAAAAACAGTAATGATGTGAAATATTACAATTTAAAATACCATGTTTAAATATATTTTAATATATAATTTATTCCTGTGATGACAAAGCTGAATTTTCAGCAGCCATTATTCCAGTCTTCAGTGTCACATGATCCTTCAGAAATCAATATGCTGCTTTGATGCCCAATAACTCATTTATTATTATTAAATTAAATATTTTTGAGGAAACCATTATACATTTAGGATTATTGGATGAATAGAAAGTACAAAAGAGCAGCATTTATTTGAAATAGAAATCTTTTTAACATTATGAATGTCTTCACTGTCTCTTTTGATCAGTTTAATCTATCCTTCCTGAATAAAACTATTAATTATTTTAAAATAAACCCTACAGACTCCAAACTTTTGAAGTAGTGTATATTTTTGACTTCACATTTATCAAAATAAAATGAAATAAAATAAAATATTAAAAAAATAATGTACTCGTTTTTTAATTAGCAATAAAACCTGGATGTTATAAAAGTACTAACTCTATGACAGCTGTAATTTCATACACATCTGCTGGAAAATGATGTCCTAAATTACAAAACATTACTGATTTTTAACCTGTTCTAATGTTTTTAAGACTATAACATGTCATATCAGTCCATCATTATCACTGAGACCGGCTCTCTCACTCTCTTTCTTTGTCTGTTTAAGGAACTGGAGCATGGATTGAATGAACAGAGGGATCTAACTAAAGCTATCGCAATTCAAGGCAGCAGAGCCCAAACACAGAGCCAGAGCGCAGATGAACATGCAGGGTATCTAAATACACACCCTTATTTATACAAATATATGCCTAGACTTTGTCATTATATAACACTCCATTATGTCTGCAGCCTCTCACCAGCAAATGAAGACAAAATACAGGAAGTAGAGTTAGCAGTCCACAGGAAGTGGACACACCTCTGCAACAGATTGACCAAGACAGCAGAGACCGAGCAAGGTGGAGATAAAGATCAGGATCCATCTGAGGTCTGAACACTCCTGATTTTCTCCAAATGTTTATTTAAAGTTTCCGTTTGCTAATGTTTATTGTGTAGTAATTTTAATGTGAGAGTTATTTTAAGTAAAGAACATTGTAATATTTGTGTGTGTGAACAGATCCTCGCTCCATCTGTGTGTTTGTGGAGTGGAGCTGCTGTTTCTCTCTGTCTCCAGGAGATTCAATCCAACAACTCACAACTTAAAGAACTGCAAAACTCAGCAGTTACAAAGGTGTCAATAACAAACACATATAACACACATGATTACTGTTTATAACATTTTAAAAAGATAGCATAACGTATACTCTCTTTTCAAGATCAGAGTACACATTCAGTCAGTACTGTCCAACCCGATAACAAAATATATTTAACTGATCTGTCTGTGTGCAGGATCATCAATCTCTGGATGAAGGTCTGTTTGAGGTCTTGAGTGGAGTGGATCTCACTCTCAGCTCTCTCACAAACACTCTTATGTTTCAGCCAGCAACCTTAAACACTGACATATTAAACCAACTAGAGCAGCTACAGGTATTCAACCATCCATCAGACCATCTGTCTGTCACTTAATTCATCCCTTACTTCTGGTTTCTTCTCTGATTTATAGGGTTTATCTGCAGAGCTGATCTCCTTGAGTGCCATATTGACCTCTCAGGGGTCAGAGGTCATAAAGTTGTTAGGTTCAGGTTCAGCGATATCTGAGACCTCCACTTGTTTTGACCTGCTGACACAGCGTGTATGTGACATTCAAAAGACTCTCGCTGATAAACAGGAGCAGCTACAGGAACGACTAAAACACACAACTCAGCTGCAGGTCAGACTTTTATTTGCTTATTACCAACACAAAGTGATGAGATGTATGTGCAGTCACTTAAAAATTCTCCTGCAGTTTAGGTTACTAGAAACATGGTTCAGAAAATATGTGCTTATGTGCTTACAGTGTTATGTGTCAGCAGTTACATTTTTGCAGGTTTTAACACCCCAAACCTTCGGATGTCTCACCCTCATAACTGTCACAAATACTCACACTTGTTTGTTATGAATAAACGTGTCATTGTAATGTCATTGTGACATAATGTTCTCTTCAGTCTCATGTTTAATCACATAATTCTATCTCTGCATTTAAGATGAGTATTTAAGGTCTACTCTTTTGTACTTTTATTTTGACCTCTTTTATCAAGTGTGACTCATTTGTAATATTTCCTTGTGTGTCAAACCCTGCAGAAGAGAGTGAAAGACCTGCATGACTCAGTACTAACTAATACATCAATCCTTCATCCTACAACTAACGGAGAAACCCACTATGACCTTCACACACAGCTGCAGGTAAGCACACAAGCCTGTGAATAACACAGCTTGAAACACATCAGGATGAGTGTGTGAAGATTAAACACTACTGGAGAAATAACACTCTTGAACATATCTGCAAGAAAAAAATACTGATGTATTCAGTGTACATTTGCCGACTTCGGTGCCACTTCACCTCTCTGCATTTTATAAGTTATAATGTTTCCTCTGAAAACCACTCATAATGCTAGCCAGGGTTTCTTGCACCAGAAAGAGTTTTTCTTATTTTTTTTTATCCACTCATTTGATTAGAAAAGCATCATGTTAGTGCAGATATGTTGTATAACAGCATTAGGTGTTCGCTGTGCCTAAATGACCTTTCTGTATTTGTGATTCCATGTGAAGGCCATCACTGGATGGAAACAGGAAGTGGAGCAGAGTGAGAGAAAGCTGGCAGAACTTAAAGAAGAGACAGAGAGTCGAGATCAGCCCTCGTACCTCACACAGCAGATCAGCACACTGGAGGTATGGATGTGCAGCATGAAGAGTTTACTATAAAATGCATTTTAAATTGCAATTCAAATTATGGTAGCAAGCATGGGACACAATTGTAAATAAAGTCCAAATTTACAAAAAAAAAAAAAAAAACATTGAAAAAAGTGGGGTGTGTAAAGTATATTTATTTATTTTTTTTGAAAGAAAGAAATTAATACTTTTATTTAGCAAGGACACATTAAATTGATCAAAAGTGTCATTAATTGGTGCATTTACACAAATATTAAGCAGCACAATTGATAAAGATAACAAATGTTTCTTGAGCACCAGACCAGCAAATGAGAATGTGAAGGATCATGTGACTCTGAAGGCTGGAGAAAATTCAGCTTTGCCATCAAATTGTGATATACACTCTCTGTAGGCGGTATTGGAGAGTGTTTGGAGTGATCTAGAGCAGCGCTGTGGAGTTGTGCAGTGGAGTCTAGATGAGCAGAAGACGAGTGAAAAAATACTGAAGGGTCTGCAGATGCTCCTAACGATTGGAGGAGAGAAACTCGCCTGCACCTCTCAGCTGGAGCTCAGGAATCCACCACAAATACAGACACACCTCAACACACACACGGTAAACATATCACACACCTTCAAACAGCCTAGCTAAATACACACACACAAGTTAATCAGCTGCACAAATACAAAAAAAAACCCAAAACAAATATACATTACATCACACATGAATCATGCACAATATAGCACCTTTACAGGTCCTGCAATCTCTCATTCACCTCCCTAACTTTGTAAATCTATAGGCGTTTTTCCTGTCTCTGGGTGCCCACCTGAGGAGACTGCAGCAACTGAGTGTGCGGATGCCAGACAGCGCCTCCTGTGGCTGGGAGACTGAAGTGTCTGAGGTTGAAGGTCAAGTGTCCAGTGTCCTGCAGCAGGCTCAGGCTGTCGGCACAGTGCTGCACTCAGCGCTGCAGGTACGAGAGCGAAAAAATCAAGAGATCATCATGTGGAATGACACTTTTTACAGTTTAGCTTTTTATAGAAAGCTGCATCAGCCAAGAAGATACAAGAATGGAAAAGGGATTGGTGTATAAATAAAAGAACAAACGAATGGGCATGAATAAATTAACTTGTAGACTGAATGACCAACAGCATATTTTAATATATTTTTGGTTAATACTCCTCTGCCCTTGATAAGGACTTTGATGCATTTCAGGTTTGCACTCACTGGGATGAAAACCAGTCCTGGTTAGAAACGCTTCTGCAAAGGTTAGAGACTCAACTTCCCATAACACCTCTGCAGGACCAAACTGAGGAGCAGCTCAGCGAGAATATTTCTGTCTATCAGGTAATGGTTTAGAATTATATATAGTGAACTGACACACATATATACCTTTAAATCAGAATGCATGTATTTTTGAAGATCCTTGAATTCTTGTTGTTGTTTGTGATAGAGTGTGCTAGCGGTTCTGGAGAAGAACAGAGCTCGAATCAGTCTGGTTCTGGATGAGGGCCACAGACAGCAGGAGCAGATTTCTAGTAGTGGTGTGGGTGTACCTATACGCATAGTGGGTGTGTCTACAGCAAGACTGGAACAGCGATTGGCTGCACTTCAGATGAGGATGGAGCGAGGACTACACTCCACCCTCCATTTTAAGAAGCTTTGGAACAGGTAAAAATTAATGATGTGGGTAAAATTAAGCCAGCCAGCCTTTTCACTCTGAAAGAATTCTTGCCATTTCATTACACAATATGCAGAATTCTATGCTATCTCAGTCTTTTAAAATCAAAATATTTTGAGCCATATGTACTCTCTTAAATTATGTTTATTAAGAGAGAGTTGTGTAGAAAGACTGAGACGGAAATTTCCACAAAGAATATAAAGAATTGCCACTACACTTTTTTCCAGGTACCAAAGCGATTCAGAGGCTCTGAGTGAGTGGATGCAACAAGTCAGAGAACGCCTTCATACATGGAAAGATCACATGACCACAGCTGAACAGGAAGCAGATGCTCTCTCCCATTTTCAGCACTTCACAGTCAGTCAAAAACTTGATGACTATTTACAGAAGCTACATAAACTCTGTTGAAAAAAACAGCATATGCTGGTTAGGTATGTTTTGAAGCATAGCAACTTGTTTTGAGCTGGTTTAAGCTGGTCCTGAGCTGGTTATGAGCTGGTCCTGAGCAGGAGCTAGTTGCTGACCAGCACGTGACCAGTTTAAACCAATTCATGACCGGCTGCCATGCTTCAAAACATACCTAACCAGCATATGCTGTTTTTTCAACAGGGAAACCTTCTTTTATGCAAGTTAAATTAATATTAATGAAAATAATTTTAATAGGTTTAGTTTTAACGATTACAACACTGGTTATATTAGGAAATATATTATATTAGTGTATTTTTTGACACAGGAGTTCATGAAGGAGCTAGAGGTGAAATCGGCCCTAAAGGCATCAGTGATCAGTTCTGGATCTTTGATCCTGTTGCTCAATGAAAGAGAGCAGAACATTGAGACACAGAAGATCAGCAGAACCACCTGTGCTCCAAGAACCTCCACTCCCTCTGGAAATACAACAACTTCTGAAGACCTACAGTCAAGTGAATCTAGCAACCGGACCTCCATTGTTCTAGATAACAACCCTGAAGTCTCCTCATCTGTAGATGTCACCTTACCTTCAGAAACCAATGCTTCTTCTATTCAAAACATCTTCTCAGAAGAAAATCTTTCTACCACGGAAGAATCAGATGGAAAGATCACAAATGAAAGTGTTATCTTTGAGGAACCAACTTCATCTGTATTCGATTTATCTGTTAAACAAGAGATGGTTCTGTCCCCAGTTCTTCTGACTCTACAGTCCCAGCTGTCTCAGGTGGAGCAAGACTGGGTGGAAATACAGACAACCATTCCTGCCCTCCAGCAGGGACTGCATCAGGTACATTTTACTCCATTACTGACTGCATCCTGGATGGTTGGAAATAAAGACCTGTCAGTTTCATGTTCTTCTGTTTGGAGCATTGTCTCTCTGAAGGAGAACATCATGTATAAAAATGTATCATGGAGGTCAGGCAGCCATCCAGGCATGATTTCCTGTATTACAGAGAAGTTAATGAAATCTTTGAGGAATAGAGTCTGTCCTTTTTATTATCCATTATCAGGCCTCTCTTTCTTGTTCTCGTCCCCTTTTTCTTCTTTGATTACATATGTCACCCCTCACCCGGCTCCACTGTTTTCTTTCTTCTCTATTCTCTCCACCTCTGTCTATCACTTTCATCTTTCTTTATGCCCATTTCTCTGTTCTCTTTCTCTCTCTCAGAGTGTGGTGGAGAGCCTGTCTCCTGAAGGACTGCTGGCTGATGTGTGTGACTGGATTACAGGTGCTGAGAGCAGGATACAGGCGGCTGAACGAGAGGGTCACAACACCTGTGCTGCAGAGTTCACACACCTGCTCAGAACATATCAGGTACCTTGCTTGTGTTTTATCTCTCTATCAATTAAAAAAAAATCCAATAATTAGCAAGTAGAATAATTATCTTCGATTTGGATTTTATTTTATCCAAAATTAAACAACTGCAAAATAACAGATTATTATTTTTCTTGTAAAAATAACAAATTGTAAAGAAATCAGCAAATATATGTGAATAAAATGATTTTAACTAAAATATAGTAAAATAAATATAAAGTATAAATATAACAAAAAGGAAGACATTACAAATTTAGTAATATTGAACAGTTCTTTTCTCTTTCATTACATTTTCAATTTATTGTGGTTTATTAGCATTAAAACCATTTTTTCCTTAAAACAGAGCTAAAGAGTAGTATAAAGTAAAAAAAAATATTGAAATAAAATAAAATATAATGCAGAGTACACTTAGAAAGCTTAGATACATAACACAAAGGAAAACTGTATGAAAATAACTAAAGAAAAAACGTGCCAGTGTAATTAACTCTCTCTTTCTTTTCTCTTTCAATTTCAGTTTGTGCTTTACTGATTGACACAGCTGTGTAAATGTTTGAAGCTTAGCTGCATGAAATTAAAAAGTGTGAAGTACAAAGTAAAGCTTAGAAAGTAACATTCAGCAAATACAAAAAAATCACTTTCTCTCTCTCTATTTCACTTTTACTTTTCTTTTTCCCTATATAATAAATCTCTATAACACTTTACAGACTTTTTGGACAGAACACAATTTTATTGAATTTCCTGGTTCAAGTCGTTTTTCTGCAAATTAAAAAAATTGTTTTGGTCATTCCCGTCTCTTATTCTCTTTTTGTCTAGGGGATAAAGAGAGAGATGGGATGTCAGCAGATGTCTGTTGACTTTATTAATCAGTGTGAGCTGAAGCAGGTCGGTTTTGACTCTCACATCAGCAGGTGCAAACACACTGCATTTGCTGAAAACCTGGGACACGTCAATCTGTGCTGGAAAACTCGACAGGCTCACCTGAACACACTGGTGAGTTTAATATATTTATTATTATTCCGCTAACCAATTCAGATTAACATCGTTTGCATTGTGCTTCTCAGATCCAATGTGCTGAAGATCAGGTCAGGATGTGTGCAGAGCGAGATAACAAACTACAAATCCTGCAGCATTGGGTCAAAGGTCAAAAACAATGGATGCGATTGGCTGAAAGACCCATCAGTCGCTCATTTGCTGAGAGGAGCCTGAAGGATTGTGAAGTGAGTCGCTGATATTTTCTGGTTGTGGTAAATGATTATGTTGATGCTCTCCTACTTTAAAAGCTTTCAAAATCATTTTCTTTGTATTTGAATGTATTTACAGTGGGGGAAAAATTATTTGATTCCCTGCTGATTTTCTACGTTTGTCCACTGACAAAGAAATTATCAGTCTATAATGGTAGGTTTATTTTAACAGTGAGAGACAGAATAACAACAAAACAATCCAGAAAAACGCATTTCAAAAAAGTTATAAATTGATTTGCATTTTAATGAGTCAAATAAGTATTCGACTCCTTCGCAAAACATGACTTAGTACTTGGTGGCAAAACCCTTGTTGGCACAGAGGTCAGACATTTCTTGTAGTTGGCCACCAGGTTTGCACACATCTCAGGAGGGATTTTGTCCCACTCCTCTTTGCAGATCCTCTCCAAGTCATTAAGGTTTCGAAGCTGCCGTTTGGCAACTCGAACCTTCAGCTCCCTCCACAGATTTTCTATGGGATTTAAAGGTCTGGAGACTGGCTAGGCCACTCTTGGACCTTAATGTGCTTCTTCTTGAGCCACTCCTTTGTTGCCTTGGCCGTGTGTTTTGGGTCATTGTCACGCTGGAATACCCATCCACGACCCATTTTCAATGCCCTGGCCCTGACGGTACATGGCCCCGTCCATCGTCCCTTTGATGCGGTGCAGTTGTCCTGTCCCCTTAGCAGAAAAACACCTCCAAAGCATAATGTTTCCACCTCCATGTTTGATGGTGGGGATGGCGTTCTTGGGGTCATAGGCAGTATTCCTCCTCCTCCAAACACGGCGAGTTGAGTTGATGCCAAAGAGCTGTATTTTGGTCTCATCTGACCACAACACTTTCACCCAGTTCTCCTCTGAATCATTGGCAAACTTCAGATGGGCTGTACATGTGCTTTCTTGAGCAGGGTGACCTTGCGGGCGCTGCAGGATTTCAGTCCTTCACAGTGTAGTGTGTTACCAATTGTTTTCTTGGTAACTGTGGTCCCAACTGCCTTGAGATCATTGACAAGATCCTCCCGTGTAGTTCTGGGCTGATTCCTCAGCGTTCTCATGATCATTGAAACTCCACTAGGTGAGATCTTGCATGGAGCTCCAGACCGAGGGAGATTGACAGGTATTTTGTGTTTCTTCCATTTGCGAATAATCGCACCAACTGTTGTCACCTTCTCACCAAGCTGCTTGCCGATGGTCTTGTAGCCCATTCCAGCCTTGTGTAGGTCTACAATCTTGTCCCTGACATCTGTAGTAATTACTTTATTGATTTAAACTTAGCTCTTTTGTTTTAAGCTTTATTTTGAATTTCAGCTTTAGGGAATCTTAAAATTCTAGATTAGTATGATCAATTGATATTAATCAAAACGTCCAATTTATACCTTATTTAACACTTGTCCAGCGAGTCGTTAAGTTTCAGTATATTCTGATAAATTCTGTTTATTTTCGTGGCCACAATATAATACAGAATTATTTAAATAACCGTATGACAGTTATGAGCATATAGGTAACGTTATCTTTTAGGCAAAGCTTGATTTGAAAATTACACACCAAAACACAGAACACTTCTCTATGAATCAAACAAGAGTTTATTTACTATCTTACTAACATACATGAACTAAGCTAAATAACACAAACACAAAATACATACACACAGGCAATGACTTGTTGCAATTGAGAATGATTAAAATATAGCACTGTTTTACACGATTTTACTCGTGTCGATCATCAAATGGAGAACTCTCTTAATTTTACTTTAGAGATAGATGCCCCACGATTCAGCAGAATAAAGGTTGTTTGATTACTTGCTTTTAAGTTGAAATGACGCTGATGGCTCGAGGGAACCCCGCGTGTCGTTGCGTGACGTCACTCTGGGGATGTCCTTCTGTTGTTGCTTGGTTGCTCGGTGTTGTTTGATGGCTTGAAGTTCTTTTCGCGTAGCTTCAGGCTTTAGAGGCTTTCTTCAGAGATATGACTAGGTGTTGGTTCCATTTTCAAAACTCGGCCAGGTGTTATGGCTGCGAGCTTTTTTGGAGTAGCCCCAGTTTCAAAGAAGCGCGCGCTTTCCGAGCAGAGCAGAGAGAGAGAGAGAGCAGCTGGGAGTCAGTTTTAGACGGAGAATTCGGTCCCTCCCACTAGATGCTCTTCCAATGAAAAGGGTTCCTGTAGACGTAGCTCCACCTACACGGCTCATTTTCCATGCGTAAATCCTCTCGTCTAGTTGCTTTAGTCTCATGAGGAAAATATCTTAACACATTCTGTATGCGTTGTAATCATACATTATTATACTCAATATTAACTTCCCAGGCACACCAAATTCTTGCATTTGTCCTGACCGTTAATATGAAACCAAATATAAGGTATTTGACATACATTAACAGCTTTCATGCTAAAACTAACTCAAAAAGGGTTCTATTTAAAGATTAGAAATAACACATCATGCATATACTACTAGCAGGTCTAGTAGTTCTTGCTACAGGAGAAAATTATACCTCAAAAGATTATAAAAACATACCATTGATTACAATGACACAGCAAGCTTATAAATGACATAAAATACACATTGATATATTTTGTAAAATATATTGTATATATTGCTTTTGATAACAGCAACAGGTATTAATTGTCTTTTGGAACACTTTATAAAAGTCTTTGAGTCCTTTTAGCAAAGTCAATAAACAGAAACAAGCTGGATGGTTCTGTTCCTTGACCAAGAAGGGCAAAAGAGCGCATTCCTTCGGAGGGGGAATGAAGATGAGAGGTGCTGAGCATTATGTTGTTTAGGTCTGTTGAACGTCTGCCTTAACATATATCTGTCTTGTTTGTTGGTTAAATCATAAATTTAGGCGTTAAATTATCAGGGAGTCCATAAAGCTTGTCGTTTGACCATAAGCAGATGTTTCGTCCTGTTTCGGTCGAGTTATGGTTGAGTGATAAGAACAAAGTGAAGTCCTGTTTTAAACCACATTCACGATGCTCTCCTCCAATTCCTCCTTGTTTTAACAGTCTCTTCAGGTAACGAGGTTTTATGGCAGGAAATCTGAATTCAGGAATGTGCTTGCCATTATGTTCAGATGTGTGTGCGTTCTACCTTCCCCAAGGTCTTACACATCCCCCTTTTGCTCGGTGAGGTTCCCATTGCGAACGTCGGCGGGCACTGGAACAAGAAGCAGGGAGAACAGGCACACACAAGACACAAACAACATCTCCATCACTGACTGAATCCTGGTGTAGGGTAATTTGGGAAAGAACAGGTTAGGAACTTGAGAAGATGTAGGGGTGCATTCTTTAGGATTACTGGCAATTGAGTCATTCCGATTGGTTTAATTGTCAGGGGTTCGACGAGGCGGTATAGGCGTGATCTCAAGCAGGTTGGTTGAGTTCTCGGGTTCGGGTTCTTGGTCGGTTTTATCACGTCGGAAAATGCGTGGGACGCCTGACGTGCATTTGTTGAAAGACTCTTGAACGGCGTTCACTCGCTTGTGTAGGAGGAAGGCCAGTGTCAATGTCACAACGTACCCTACAATAGTAGAGATGCAAAGCGCTGTGTCAGCGGCAGACCAAGACTGAATAATAGGCGCGCCAGCGGGCGGAAGGCGAGCGATAGCTTCTAAAGCTGTATCAACAGGAGTCAAGTCAATAAGTTGCGTTCCTTCCTCCTTGATCCTTTCTTCCAATTCTGGATCAAGGACGAAGGAGTGCTGTTTGAAGAAGGGCGAGATTTCGATTTCAGCCTGATACTCGTCGTCGGTAAGGTGATATAATGCCAACTCGTCAATATGGAGGATCGAGCCCTTAGGGACAGTGATCCATAAAGTTTGGTTGGGCAAGGTAATGCGTGTGGCTGTGTCGTGTTGAGCGTATGTGAGGGTAGCTGTTCGTGCTGGGGTGTTGACCAGCCATCGGTTTCCGATGATTTCGGCTTGCGTTACCTCAAATTGAGAACGTGGTGTCGCTTCGGCGGGGCAGCTAGTGTCGGGTCTAATGGATTCTAGGCCGCAGATGCCCTCAGTATTATCGCGTACGAAATGTTTACTCGGGCAAAGGAAGTGAATGTCTTTCGTGCACGTACACATCCTTAGGTTTGGGGCCAAGTACAACTGCTCGTTGTTATCGTGATACGCAACGACTTCAGGAGTGTGGATTTTGACATAGGTGTTCCCTTGCCAAAATCCCACATTCACAACGTCTTTGAGCCGGTAAATGTTATTCGAGTCGCTAATGGGCAAACTGAGGAGAAAGGCCAAGTCGCCTGCTTCCGGGTCTACGTACAAGGGAATAGCGATACCCAGGGAAAAGGCGAGATGGGTTTGGATGGGACTAGCAGGGCCCGCGGTGGCCGAAGTTAGGATGTTTTGGACAAGGTTTAAGAGGTATCAAGTAGTGTGGAATCCTACACATGGCTAAGTTATCAATCGAGGACTTACTTCACGTAGCATGTCAGTCATGATTTGGCGGGTCGCCTCGATCGGTTGATAACGGTACTCACAACGAGTTACAACGACTTTATTGAAGGGAGTCAATCTTAATTTTGGGACCTGGATTTAAATAATTGGTAAAGGGAGTTCCCTGATGAGGGGACTAGAGGGGAGAGGAAATTATAGTGAAAGGAGGAGAAAAACAAAAACAAACAAAAAAAAACAAACAAAACAAAGCAAAGAGAGACACAGGTGAAAGGAAACAACAAAACGAGAAACGGCGGCACAAGGACACTGAATGAGGTTAGGCAGCAAACGAGTGTCACATGTGTGGAGTATCTCCTCTCTACTAGAGGTTGACTCTAGCAGTGCAGCTGAGGAGAGAGTGTAAGTGTTGTGTTTCAACAAGGTCGCTATATGTTTTCCTAACAACAGAAATTATGTTAGTGTGGTGTAGAGCATATGATTGTCGGTCTGTGTCAGTGGGTTTGATCTTCCCCTTTTCCGGTCGGCTGGAGCTCTGGTGCCTCTTTATCTGGTTTCGATGGACCCATCGAAGGACTGGCTCGCTGCGCCCTTGTCCGATTTTGATTCGGTAGGCGACAGGTGAGAGCTTGTCTACAATCGCGTGGGGTCCTGTCCAGTGAGGTAGGAACTTCTTTGACAGGCGATGGGGAGCGTTCTGCCTTGGTCGGGCGAAGCTGTAGTACCACACTTTGTCTCCGACATTAAACTCATGGTGAGAGGCCTTTTGGTCGTAGTAGGCTTTACGACCTTCCGCACTTCGTTGTAGTTGCTGTTGAGCGAAGGCGAAAGTCGTTCTCAGGTGCTGATGCAACTCTTCCAGGTATTGGTGAGTGGTATAGGCGGTGACGAGGTTCAGGTCACCAGATTGGTACAGCAGGTGTAGCGGTAGCGTCATGTTTCTCCCTGTCATCAATGTGAACGGGGGTACGCCGGTAGACTGGTGAGGGGTGGCTCGAGCAGCCATCAGTACCAGCGGAAGTTTAATATCCCAATCCTTTTGATTGGTGGACACATACTTCTTCAACATGCTGACCACTGTTTTATTGGCCCGTTCAACTTGACCCGAGGAAATTGGGTGGTGGCTTATATGGAGCTTGGCCTGTACACCCAGGAGTTTCCACACTTCCTGCATGATGTCGGCGGTGAAGTGGGTTCCGCGGTCAGAGTTGACCCTTAAAGGCAGTCCAAATCTTGAAAAGATGTGGTTCATTAACAGGCAGGCTGTTGTTTCTGCTGTATCATTGGGAGCTGGGAGGCACTCTATCCACTTCGTGAATTCGCAGACCACGGTGAGGAAGTATTTGTTACCTCGCGTTGACCGTGGCAGGGGTCCTACCCAGTCTATTTGGAGGTCCGACCAGGGGAAAGTCATTCCTTTCCTTTGCAGTGGGGCTCGGTGGTTTGGGTTTGCCGGTTGAAACTGGCAACACACCAGGCATCCTTTTACGTATTCCGCCACGTCTTGCTGCATGCCAGGCCAGTATGCTACTTGCTTGAGTGTTTCATAGGTGGCCTTGGCGCCGTGGTGTCCTGCGCATGGTGCATCGTGGGCGTGTGTCAGCATCATCCCCTTTGGCCGTGAGGGACTACGAGCTTTGGCGTAGTTAGGGGCTCAGGGACATAAGCGAGCACACCGTCTCTCAGATGCAGCATGTGCTTGATTGAGTGGAGCGTGCGGAGCTCGGAGGAAGCAGCTAGGTCGGAGGTGGAAATAGAATGAGTTAAGGGGTCGGAAATGTGAGCTGCCATAGTTCGCAGTGTTTGATCTGCCTTTTGGAGTGTGAGAAGATCGTTAGCAGCGAACTGAGGTGAAATGGCAATGTGGGAGGAGTTGGGGTTTTGTACGCCAGTGGCGTGTTGGCGGCGGGTTATGGCCGCTACTGAAGGGTTGGGAGGGAGGGCTTGAAATGTCCAGGACTCTCCGTGTAATGCACCTGCTTTGGCGAGGGCATCGGTTTGGTCATTGAAGTCTTTGTCCTGTCCTGGTTGACGTGAATGACCTCGAACCTTTTTCCAATATACGATAATGTCATGTTCAGTGACAATGGCATCGCCTGCTTGGAAGAGTTCCTGGTGTTTGACAGGCTTGTTGTTAGCTGTCTTGAATCCATTCTGTTTCCATCCAGCTAAATGGCATGTGAAGCTTAGACGGGCGTAGTTCGAATCGGTGCAGATGAGGAGTTCTTTGATGTTGTGGGATGCAGCCACTTGTAGTGTAATGAGGATGGCTGCTATTTCAGCATATTGCGATGAGCGAGGGCCTAAGTTGAATTGTCGGGGTGGACAAGGGTCGTTGTTGAGCCAGACCACTCCCGCTCCAGCTTGTAAGTTGCCCTTGTGGTTGTAGGAGCAGCCATCGACATATGCTGTGGGCATTCCTTCACACACATTCTCCTCGAAGTACCTGTGATTCGTTAGTTGAGGTTGTGGCGGTTCTTTAGGTTCCGCTGGAGTATGCAGCGTGTCCGTTGAACAGTTTTGACAGGCCGCTAACCCGTTTCCAAGTGAGGATTTGTAGTTTTGGGCATATCTTGCCTCGACGTCCCGTCCTTGAAGTGTCATTAGCCAGGTAGCTATGCGTGCGTTGGTCACCACGCCATCTCTGATGCGTTGACTGTTTAGGAAGGTGACCGGCTGATGACAAGTCTCGATGATGACTTTCTGTGCACCGATGTAATTAGAGAAACGCTGGATAGCCCATACAGTGCAAAGCAAAGCCTTTTCGCAGTTTGAGTACTTGCATTCTGGGGGAAGCAGCGTTTTGCTGGCATAAGCGACCACTCGTTTGTCTTTGTCATGGAGCTGGTATAGGCCTGCGCTGAGGCAATGATTGGAGAATCCAGCATCCAGATAGAATTCTTTTCCTGGGTCTGGGTAGGCAAGGCACGGAGCAGAGCACAGGCGCTGTTTGAGCTGGCCCGTTGCTGTGTCCTGTGTTTCCGTCCAAACGAAGGGTTCATCCTTTTTCAGGAGGGAAGTTAGTGGTCGTGCGATGTCAGCGTAGTTCTCGATGAACTGTCGTGAATAATTGCACACTCCCAGAAAGCTTCGCAGCTCAGAGATGTTAGTCGGAGTCTTTATGTTTTGGATTGCTTGGGTGCGGTTAGACTGTGGCTCGATGCCATTTCTTCCGACAAGCAATCCGACATAGTTCACCTTGGTTTTGCACCACTGTCCTTTGTGAAGGGCGATCTTGGCTCCTGCCATTGTCAGCTGGTTTAGGACGTGATTGATCTCTTTGAGGTGGTCTTCCACACTTGAGCTTTTCATCAAAACATCATCTACATAGATAAGGTTGCCTCTGGCTCTGGCGTCAGGGCATGCTTTGTTCAGGAAGATGTTGAATTCTGCTGGTGAGTTGGCATAGCCGAAGGGGCACCGTGTGAAGGTGTACTGTCGATTGCCAAATGTGAATGCCAGCTTGTGTTGGTCATCGGGGTGGACAGGGATTGTCCAGAACCCGGAGGCGACGTCCAGTGTGGACAGGATCGTCGAGCCTTTGATCTTTGGAATTTCTTGGTCCAATTGGGTCATAGGCCATCGTGACAATGGTACTTGCTGATTCAACTTGCGATAGTCGATGGTGGGCCGCCACTTTCCGTTGGGTTTTAGGACTGGCCATATCGGGGCAGAGTATGTGCTGTTACAGGGCCGGATGACCCCCTTTTCCAGCATGGAGTCAACAATCTCTTGCACTGGCTCATATGACGCTATTGGAATCTTGTACTGTCGCACAAATGTGGGTGGCGCATTTGGGTTTGTCGGGATGCGCACAGTGTGGATGTTGGTCAGTCCACAATCCAGGGAATCCTTTGCGAAGGAGTTCTTGTACTTGTGCAGAACCTCTTTGAGTCCTTGGCGATCCGCTTCATTGTGGAGGGCATCCGCCTCACTCAGGATCTGTTGAACTTGTGCGTTGAACCCGGCGTAGGGTTCTTCTGCAGTGAGGTCATTTGAGGGGCTTTGGGCCTCGCTGGTCACCTGTGTAGGTGGTTCTGTCGCAGGCTGTGTTGAGACAGCATAGACAGCGAGATAAGTGTCATCTGTTAGTTCTGACCGGCAGACGCTTTCTCTGGACACCGGCAGAATGGACGTGATGGCAATCACTTCATGGGGTTTTGTGAACGTTACGGTGTCATCGTATTCGTCTGACATTAGCTGTGTGGGTATAGGGCCTATGACAGGTACCATCAGTTCAAAGTCGTGGAACGCCTGGCTGATGAGCCATCCCAGGTGATTGGCTTTGGGAACGTGGATGTCTTGGGCCGTACAGTTGTTGAACAACACATACACAGCACGAGATGACACTTCCATGAGAGGTGTGGCTTCCAGAGTCAGTCCGAGTTTTAGGCAGGTCCTGGAAGGTTGGAAGAAGCCTAGCTTACTGTTTAGAGTTTGGCCAGGTCGCATGTTGAGGCGGACGCTGACACTCTTGCTGTAGGCAGGTATTGTGGCTTCTTGCTCCGTGATCATAGCACATGCGTCTGGCATGGTTTGACCGGATTGGAGGTTCTTGAGGTTGACTGACGTTGTCAGTTGGTGTGACAGGGGAGCCCATATGACGTCGTTTACGGTATCAATGCAAGCATTGAGCCGGACCAGGATATCCGCTCCAATGTAGATGTCATGCGGCAGGTCTGGGACAACGAGGAAGTAGTGACTCAGATGTCTGTTGTTCCATCGTATGTCTAGAGCGCAGATGATCTTGGAGGTGGCCATGGTTGTCGACCAGGGACTGAGAGGGAAGCGGCTGTGCTTAGCGACATGTGGTAGACACTGATGTCTTTGCTTCAATGTTTTGAATAGCTTCAGGCTGATGGCTGAGTTCTCTGCCCACAGAGCTAGTGCCGTGTCGGACACTGATGTGCCTTGGACATCTATTGCGGTCATGATTCGAAGGGGGCCTGCGTTTGATTCAGGCTCCTGCAGTGAGCAGAGGAGAGGGTCCTTGTCCTTGCTGTTTGTGCTTGGTCCAGATCCTGGCTTTGCTACTGCATCATCGATCAGTGACTTAGGGTCGGTGTCTGTGACTTGACACTGCGACTCGTTGGAGTCTAACGCCTGGCAAGGCAGAGGTTCACGGACTTGTGTCCACATCTTTAGGTGCTTGAAGTCTATTAGAGGTTCGAAGCGATTAAGCAGATCTTTCCCAATGAGGAGTGGATACGTTTTAAGTGGTGAAACGTATACGGGATGGACGAGGTCCATCGATCCCACTGTTAGGTGAATTGGGGCCACATGTTTTAGTTGTAGGCCCGTGTGGGAGTATGCTTGAAGGTTTAGTTCACACTTTTGGAGTTTGAGGGTTCTGTTAGTCCTCTTTGATCTTTCTTGGATTTCCTCCAGGAGTTCGGTAGACATTAGAGTAATGTCGGCTCCCGTATCGAGGAGGGCTTCGACTCTGATGTGTCGTTCGATGATGATGGAGAGGTAGAATTTTCTGGCTATACCTTTCTCAATGAGATCGCCTAGGAGTTGAGGGACTGGAGTTTGGGAGGAAACAGTTAGGATATCAGGGCTGATGTGGCGTTCTTCGGAGGAGTGGCAGATGACCAAGACAGCACTTTCAGGAACTTGAGGGGTTTCGTCAGCAGGTGTTTGTTGGACGCTGCTGTAATTTGGAGTATTAGGTGTTGAGTTAGTGTCTAACTCTGTTGCTGGGTTTTCAGGTGGGGTTTTGTGTCCATCTGAAGTTAGTGTGATTACGGTTCTCTGAGAGTGAGGTGAAGGAGTGCTGTTCTCCTTGGCTGGTTGTGTCAACTGGTCGCTGCCATCTCGTCCGGCCGCTAGTCAGGCTGAATCTGGTTTCTCTTTCTTTTCCCATTTCCGATCTTCCTCCTTCCGTTGGAAGAATTCTTTCATCATCATCTTCATCAGTTCTTGTGAGTCGAAACACGGTGGTGTCTCTTGTTCCTGTGTGGGTTCAGTTTGAGCTCGGTCAGCTTGGAATCTCTGCGAATTCTTTCGTCGATTCCTTGGGCTGGTTGCTCCAGGGTGAGTTTGTCGTTTTCCCTTGGAGTTTCCGTTGGATTCCCATGAGTTTTTCTCTCTTGAGTTTCCAAATGAGCTTGGCTGGTTCCACGATCTCTCCCTATGACTTCCGTTAGGCCTTGACTGGTCCCATGTCTTTTCCCAGTGCCGTCCAGGTGAGCGTTGACGTCCATGAGGTCCATCCCAGCGTTCGTACCTCTGTCCAGATCGGGTACCAGCGTGGGAGTCTCGTTCTTTGTTGGACGAGGATGCATTCCACTCTCTGGGTGGCGGCTTGGCATTGTCTTGGCGTTGGGCGCCCTTTAGCGCCAGCCCTTGTCCTTGTCTCGTCTCCAGAGCAGCCACGAGGCCTTGTTCGGACTCAGGGTCGGAGAACTCTTTAATGAGGGCTTCTCGGAGCAGTTGGTAATCATTCTTTGTGTGAGCAGGCTGCCTGTCCAGGAAGCTGCGAACTTCAGAACTGGATGTCGTTCGAAGTAAATATAGTCTATCTTTGTCCGTAACGTTAGGTCGCATTTCCAGATGGAAATCGATATCTTGGAGATACGCTTGGACATTTGGGCTATTTGGCACGCTCGGGTTGAATTTGCCAATGTTCCTGGCGAGCTTGTCGAGGTCTTTTAGGTACAAGCCGTGCGACGATCTGTGACTGGCTGCAGCAGATTCTTTTGGCTGAGGTAAAGTGAGGTAAAGTTCTCTAGAGTGAGTTGGTGAATGCTTTGACACCACCCGCTCCATCTTTTTCTCACGTGTCAGTCCAGGAACAGGTGACCCGGTCCTGCTCGGCAGGGGTGAGGTCGGTGCGCATCGTGTCCTTGATGGCTCACGGCGCAGTTCGTAAGCGTGCTTGAGTTCCTCTTGGAAACTGTCAGATTCCTCTTTGACATAGTCAAGCTGTTGTGTTAGACGACTAACCTCGTTTCGTGACTCATCAAGGTGAGCTTCAAGGGCTTTGATTCTGCCGTTTTTACCTCTGAAGTCGGCCTTTGCTTTATCCAGAAGCTGTTCAGCATACTGTAGCTTTTTGGACCGATCATCGTAGTCTGCCTTGACCTTTTCCAATTCTTGGCTAGTAGCTGCTAGGGTTTCTTTTAGCCGGTTGATCTCCTCCTCAGTGCCTTGTTCCGCCTCATCCGACCCTTCCCGTCGTTCCTGAGCTTCAAGTTCCAGCTGCTCTATGCGTCGTTGTGCGCGTGTCAGCTCCTGCTGGCGTTGTGCAGCGTGCTTGTCGCTCAACTTGAGGGTGGCGATGAGTGTGTGGCTTAAGGAGCCAGTGATCTTGGCTAATTCTTTGTGATTGTAGCTGTGACTTGGGTCTTGTGACATTAGGCTTGTTATGTTGTCATCCAGCTGGTCTTGTGTCTGATGTTTTAGTGTTTCAGCAGCCTTAGGGAGGAGACTGTCTGTTGCAATGCTTAGCCATGTTTCCAAATCCTCCCAGTGACCGACATGTCCTGTTGTGTGAGACATGTTTGGGCGTGGTGAGATCTCGAACCACGACTGACACAGACCTTGAAAAGAAAAACAAAACAAACAAACCAAAACAGAACAAATCAACAAACAAGGGGTGTAGATGTGCAATATAGAATGTGTACTAGTGTTGACTGTGTAAAACAGGTGGGTGTGGTTCTCTGTGACTGTGATCCTCTGGGGGCGTGCTTCTAATTTGTAGCCTCTGTGGGGGAAAAATTGAGCACACACACACACAGGTAGCACAGCTAGAGAACAGGTAAAGAGAATAAGAAGGCTGCTTCTAATCAGAGGATTTGTAAATGACAATTTTTTTTGTAAGTCTGTGATTGCAATTGGTTTTCTCCGGGGTGAAGGAAAACAATAACAATGACAGCACTGGTCCCGTTAATGACAAAATTGACACCACAAGCTAATTAGTGTGTTCGCGTGCTTGAAGTTTTCCGGCGCCTTTCTTCTGTGGACCTGCTTTAACCTGGCGGGGTAGGATTTCACAAAAGAGGAAGGTAAATGGAAAAGAATTTTGACATGTTCTCAAGTTCCACAAATACCTGTTTCGATTGCTAAAGTTCTCCACTTGTGATCTTCACACAGGTAAAAATGTCAGCAACAGCAGCAGTATTCAAATTAGAGGATAGCAGCAGGAAGAAAAGAGAGAAAGATGAGAGTAGGATTTAGGATTAGTAACACAGGTGGCAGCGCGGAGGCGCTGTTGAGTCGATGCACCTAGTGGTTTTGCTTTGCTAATTTTAGTAGGATAAACACACTGGCCTAAGTGTTAAGGAAACCTTAATTTTTTTCTTTCTTTTGGAGGTTTGCTTACTTAGAAGGGTTTTCCTAATTAGAAAGTTATTATACTCTAGGCTTTGTGATGAATGTAAATTGCTCCAGTGGTGTTCAGCAGCAAGGCCCACCGCCCGAGCGCACCAGGTGAGCTCCTGTAAGGGTTTTGCCGAACATTCCGCCCCCACCGTACTGCTGTGAGCCTCTCAGACAGCTGTGGCTTTTGGCACAACCGGGCTGGGACTCGGGTGAGGTATGTCGAACGACTGCTGGCCTGAAGAGGGGCGGGGCTAGGTCCCGGTGTCTATCCGTCAGTGCGAACCCGAAGTTCGACGTACTTCGTCAATAGATTAGCCGGAATGGTATATCCGCACCTTCGCCCAGTCAGCCGTTGACTCCTCCTCCGATACCCGATTGCTAGCCTGCTGCGGGCCGTCACTTTGCAACACTAGGACGGAAATATTCGGGTTTCCCCTCCAGCCTGCACCAGGTACAGTCGGAACGGGTGACTCTGCTTGCTGTAACTTACACTGGAGGCAATTTCACTTCACTAACCAAGCACTAGGGGGAGCCCTATCTCCTATCAGGCCTAAGGAAAGGGAAACCTATAAAAGTTAATTTAATAACACACGGAGAGAGACCAAACAGGTTGGAACCAAAACTCAATTGCAACTGAAATTAGAATTTCAAATTAGAAATGGTAGTTCCTAATTCAAATTTTATGATGTTATCATTTAAATTTGATAGGCTTGATTAGGATTAAATTAATCAATAGGGTATCCTTGAGGTAGGATCCTTATTAGCCAATGCTGGAATTAAAATGTCAGAGCAATGATTTATAGTTAAAGATCTAACTTAACGATGTTTGTCATTAATATTAGAAGACACTTGTGATTATGATAATCCTTAAGTATTGAAGCAGGGTAATACAAGCTCTAATGAGTTGCAGATGAAATTAAAATTTCATAGCATTATTGCTATGATTGCTATATATTATTTTCATTAACATTACAGGCGATTACATTTCATTGATCAGCCAATAGTGTTGACATAGGGAAACAGGAACTGTAATTAATTATTAAATTGAATCAGAATTTTCAAATTCGTAATTAATTATGAAATTAAATTACAAATTCCACATCCCTAATTTCGTATCCCTAAGCCTGACCAATTACTAATTCCTTGTGTTATTCAAATCATTAGAACAAATTAATCCGTATCGTCTCAATTATAAAAGGAAATTTAAAAAATGTTCCCGGGCCAGACGATCAAACACATCGATAGTTAATAATTAAGATCTTAATGTTATTGTTAAATTATCAGAGCACCCATAATTATCTCAATCAGTCTATGTGGAATCAGGAACTGAAATTATTTTAATGAAATTAATTTAATTTCACATCTAGGATTAGTTATGGAATTAAAGTATCAATTTCAAATATTTCATAGCCATTCATCCGATTAGATTTTGAAAATCATGAGCGCAGTTATAATTAAATTAATTATCTTCCTATCAAAGCAACTAATACCTGCTAAATATAAAATAAAACATAACAACCTGAACGCAAATGCTTATTAAAACTACCTGTGAAATCGCTGATCTCATTTCCTATGAAAATCAGCTGCCTTGCACATTAAGGGTTTATTTAAATTTGTATTGTTAAAGTTCTTTTAAAAGGGGAGAGAGGGAAATGCATAATTAAATGCAAAAGAGAGAAGGAAATGACGTGAACACTCTTAGCATGAGCTAAGTTCAGATGAAAGGTTAGTCACATAAACGCTTCAAAAACACACTGCAACATACACCGCATTTGAACCACAGGCTACCAAAATGCTATGTGCTAATCGCTATGCTTCCAATGCAACTGGCTTTGCCTCAGCTCCAATATGCTATTCTTTGGCTTCAGTTAGCTTAGCTTGCTATGCTGATACACCAGCCTTAAGATGGCGCTCGCAGGCTGCGCTTGCGCACTTGACTTCCTTGGGTTGCCCTGTCACTATGGTGACGACACACCCGGATGTTAGCTAACGTTATACACAGTCTCAATACCTCAGATCTAGATGTGCATCTAACAACCACAAAAGCACTATTTAGATTCTTATCTTTATAGCACTAACAATCTCAACTCGTTCAGAGAGAGATACATTAATCTACAGATTAATTAATACAACAGCGTTATTGAGGCCTCGGCGGACCTAACATTTGTCAGTCTATCTGACAGGCAGAAACACACAGTGGATTTTTCATCACACAATTTTTATTTGATCAAGATCAATATCTATTCTCCCCAGAGCGCGTTTTGGCCACTCCTTCCGAGCGCCGCGTCCGATTTCACTCTTTTAGTGATTCAATAGATGGCAGAAAAATCATTAAGTAGCTAAGTTAATGTTTTCAAACCGGGAGATACATAGCATTTCCGGGAGTGGAACACGCACACACCAGATGACGCTATGAAGGCCTTATAGGAGAGAGAAATGAGGAAATTCGCTCATTTGTCTCTTTTTTGCGCTTTTTAGAGCGACTTTTGTCTTACAAGACAATTTATATACTGCAGTATTTTTCTTCTAAGCAACTAAAGCTTTTTCATTCATTCAAAACGCATTGCCACATTTATACAGTACCATAAACACACAAACAACTCTGTTTCTCTGTATCTACACTATTTCTCCTTCCGGTTATGAGAAAATAGTGCAAAATACATAATCTGTATTTCTGGTTATGAATATTCAAATCATATTTGCCAGCTTTCTTTCTCCACCATTATGTAGTAATTACTTTATTGATTTAAACTTAGCTCTTTTGTTTTAAGCTTTATTTTGAATTTCAGCTTTAGGGAATCTTAAAATTCTAGATTAGTATGATCAATTGATATTAATCAAAACGTCCAATTTATACCTTATTTAACACTTGTCCAGCGAGTCGTTAAGTTTCAGTATATTCTGATAAATTCTGTTTATTTTCGTGGCCACAATATAATACAGAATTATTTAAATAACCGTATGACAGTTATGAGCATATAGGTAACGTTATCTTTTAGGCAAAGCTTGATTTGAAAATTACACACCAAAACACAGAACACTTCTCTATGAATCAAACAAGAGTTTATTTACTATCTTACTAACATACATGAACTAAGCTAAATAACACAAACACAAAATACATACACACAGGCAATGACTTGTTGCAATTGAGAATGATTAAAATATAGCACTGTTTTACACGATTTTACTCGTGTCGATCATCAAATGGAGAACTCTCTTAATTTTACTTTAGAGATAGATGCCCCACGATTCAGCAGAATAAAGGTTGTTTGATTACTTGCTTTTAAGTTGAAATGACGCTGATGGCTCGAGGGAACCCCGCGTGTCGTTGCGTGACGTCACTCTGGGGATGTCCTTCTGTTGTTGCTTGGTTGCTCGGTGTTGTTTGATGGCTTGAAGTTCTTTTCGCGTAGCTTCAGGCTTTAGAGGCTTTCTTCAGAGATATGACTAGGTGTTGGTTCCATTTTCAAAACTCGGCCAGGTGTTATGGCTGCGAGCTTTTTTGGAGTAGCCCCAGTTTCAAAGAAGCGCGCGCTTTCCGAGCAGAGCAGAGAGAGAGAGAGAGCAGCTGGGAGTCAGTTTTAGACGGAGAATTCGGTCCCTCCCACTAGATGCTCTTCCAATGAAAAGGGTTCCTGTAGACGAAGCTCCACCTACACGGCTCATTTTCCATGCGTAAATCCTCTCGTCTAGTTGCTTTAGTCTCATGAGGAAAATATCTTAACACATTCTGTATGCGTTGTAATCATACATTATTATACTCAATATTAACTTCCCAGCACACCAAATTCTTGCATTTGTCCTGACCGTTAATATGAAACCAAATATAAGGTATTTGACATACATTAACAGCTTTCATGCTAAAACTAACTCAAAAAGGGTTCTATTTAAAGATTAGAAATAACACATCATGCATATACTACTAGCAGGTCTAGTAGTTCTTGCTACAGGAGAAAATTATACCTCAAAAGATTATAAAAACATACCATTGATTACAATGACACAGCAAGCTTATAAATGACATAAAATACACATTGATATATTTTGTAAAATATATTGTATATATTGCTTTTGATAACAGCAACAGGTATTAATTGTCTTTTGGAACACTTTATAAAAGTCTTTGAGTCCTTTTAGCAAAGTCAATAAACAGAAACAAGCTGGATGGTTCTGTTCCTTGACCAAGAAGGGCAAAAGAGCGCATTCCTTCGGAGGGGGAATGAAGATGAGAGGTGCTGAGCATTATGTTGTTTAGGTCTGTTGAACGTCTGCCTTAACATATATCTGTCTTGTTTGTTGGTTAAATCATAAATTTAGGCGTTAAATTATCAGGGAGTCCATAAAGCTTGTCGTTTGACCATAAGCAGATGTTTCGTCCTGTTTCGGTCGAGTTATGGTTGAGTGATAAGAACAAAGTGAAGTCCTGTTTTAAACCACATTCACGATGCTCTCCTCCAATTCCTCCTTGTTTTAACAGTCTCTTCAGGTAACGAGGTTTTATGGCAGGAAATCTGAATTCAGGAATGTGCTTGCCATTATGTTCAGATGTGTGTGCGTTCTACCTTCCCCAAGGTCTTACACATCATTGGACAGCTCTTTGTTCTTGGCTGTGGTGGAGAGTTTGGAATCTGATTGATTGATTGCTTCTGTGGACAGGTGTCTTTTATACAGGTAACAAACTGAGATTAGGAGTATTCCCTTTAAGAGAGTGCTCCTAATCTCAGCGCCTTACCTGTATAAAAGACACCTGGGAGCCAGAAATGTTGCTGATTGATAGGGGATCAAATACTTATTTGACTCATTAAAATGCAAATCAATTTATAACTTTTTTGAAATGTGTTTTTCTGGATTTTTTTGTTGTTATTCTGTCTTTCACTGTTCAAATAAACCTACCATTAAAATTATAGACTGATCATTTCTTTTTCAAAATGAATCAAATATTTTTTCCCCCACTGTATATTACATTTTAGAGGAAGCTTACTTGTCTTTCTTTCATTCTCAGGAGCTGGGGGAAAGGTTGGAGTCTAAATTCTCAGAACTTGCTGAGCTGAGGAAGAGGAGACTTACCACTGATGAAGAAGACAGGGATAAAAACTTCCTCTCAAAAGCTCACAATCTTTCACAATCCTTGACTGAACTCTCTCAACAGGTATGGAGACAAAAACTTGTTCCTGCGAATTAAAACAAAACCAACAAATATTTAAAAACTGTTGAGTGTGTTTAATTAGAAATGTAATAATAAATGTTCATTTTCTAGAGTACAGTCCTCGGGGATACCTTGAAAGAGCTGTGTAAGGTGTGGTCTCAGTTTGAAAGTGGGAGGAGTCAGGCAGTTTTAAACACAATGAGGATCTGCCAATCACTAGAGTACTGCCATGCCCCTCTGCCCTCCCTCTCTGCCCTCCAGAACAACATTGATAAGATACAGGTGCTGTCAATCAACCACATTGTTTTTTTTATTCCCAAGCTATTTCTGATTGGTCACAGTATGACATATTTTATTGAATTTAAATATGCGATTATTATTGCATATTATTGCATTTTTTTTTAAATGTGTCAAATTTGTTCGCTTAAAAGTAAACCTTTGGCTTGACAGAGATATGTATTATAATGTATATTCGCAAATTATATCTGCAGATCTTAAAAACAGAGACAAAGGAGATTGACAGCCAGTGGGAGGATCTTACCAAGACAACAGCAATTCTTATTGGTGGAATTAGCCCAGACTCTGCCCAGGTGTTATCGGAGCACCTAGAAAAAGAAAAAGCAAGGTTAGACTTCACTCATACCAGTAAAGCAATGTGAATGTGTATGTAAATGTTCAAGCTCCTAAACGTTGTGTCACCCTGTAGGTGGTCAGAGGTGAAGGAAAAGGTCACACACACCTTGCAGAGGTCACACAGTCTTCTGAAAGTGTGGCAGAGATACTCTGATATGAGACGCTCCTGCTCAGAGCAGCTCCAACATCTCAAAGAGCAGCTCAACACACACACCAAAACACCCGCTGACAATAAACAACTCACACACAGCATCGCAGAGCTGAAGACTGTGAGTACAATGCAAAGACACAGATATCCACACATAACCATCTATTTAAACACACACTCTTAAGTGGGGTCCAGACCACAATGAAAATCTGGGATTTTTTTAAAATCAGAAGAGTTATTATGATTTTAAAGGAAGAGGAAATTATTATGCACTATTTCTAGATGAGTAATAAAACAGGCAATATATTACAATATAATATTACTTTTAATTATTTGATTACTGGCCTATAAATAGTGCAGAATCTATAAAAACATAATATAATATAATATAATAAAAGTATTAAGAAAAAATGTAAAAGACTTTTGGACTACATTACTGTATATGTCACAGACTGTGTTATTGTCCTTATTTCCTTCTTTTAGGTATTACAGAAATGCTCAGAGACTCTACAGACTGATTTGAATGAAGTGCTTGAAGTATCTAAGGATCTGATTGAACAGATGGATGATGAGGATGCTGTTTTCATCAAATCAGAATGCCGTTTGTTAACACGTGGTTACCTGCAGTTAGAACAGATTCTGAAAGGAAGAATTGAACACATGCAGGTAAGAGTTACACTCATTATATGTTTTAATGAACATGGAAGTGTTTGAAGTATGTACTCTCTCTCATTTCATTCAAAACTCATCTGTTGTTTTTTTTTCTGCATAATATGTCCATGGTCTGTCAAGTTTCAAAAAGTACCAAAAAAAAAACCACAATAATGGCACCATTAAGTATCATAATAGTCTGTAAGTCATTGAAAAACCATGAGGGTGAGTAAATGACGACAGCTTATTTGACTATACATGTAATTCAAAATATGCATATCTGTTCAGGAGAATCTTGAGCAATTTCAAGAATTTGAAAGGTTATTCCAGTCCCTCGAAACACAATTACAGCAGTGGGAAAGCAAGCAACGGATAGACAGCGAACTCACAGATATATCTCAGGTGATAAACACACACATGCATAACTCACTCACATCATTTTATTGAAGAAATCCCCATTATTAATAGTTTCTGTATTTCCTTGTTTACAGTCAGGTCTGATGGAGATCAGTTCTCTCTCTCCTGATCTGGATCTGATAAACACACTCAGCTACAGGCTGACTCTCAGTGACCCCGTGACACAGAGGCTTCAGCATCTCAACAGGAAGTGGGCACAGGCCTCCACACATGCTCAGGAGAAATGCAGGTGACTGGCACTTTCAATCTGATCACCTGAGAAAGATACTAATATCAGATTCAATACACAGCATATTACATGTTTATGTGTATATTGTGTGTGTTTAGTGAGTTGCAGACAGCCTCTCTCCAGCAGCAGAGCTTTGAGCAGAGATGTGAGAGCTGGCTGGCTTTCCTACAGCGCATGGAGGACAGTTTGGCTGTAGAAATCGCATCGACTTACCCTGGACTGAAAGAACAACAACGAACGCACCAAGTACAACAGTCGACACACCCATAAACTCAACACATATGGATCATAGATCCCATAAAAATCTACCATTTTCTCTCCTTTTCTTCTAGTGTTTTCAGGCTGAGTTGTCTTTAGGCCATCAGATCCTTCACTCTGTGATCAGTGAATCTCTTCTCCTGTTGCAGAAGGGAGATGTGGAGGACAGGTGATGATTCTCAACATGTTTTTTTTTTTTTTCAATCACTGTTTTGCATGATTGCTTGTGACATACAATATCATTCAGAAGTTTGGGGTCAGTATGATTTTTTTTAAGAAATCAGGACTTTAATTCAGCAAGGATGCATTAAATTGCTTAAAAGTGAAATTAAAGGCATTTATAATGTTATAATATTATTTCAATATTGATAACAGTGACAAATGTTTCATGAGCACCAAATCAGCATATTAGAATCATTTCTGAAGGATCATGTGACACTGAAGACTGGAGTAATTATGCTGAAAATTCAGCTTTGCCATCACAGAAATAAATTACATTTTAAAATATATTAAAATTGAAAAGAGTTGTTTAAAATTGTAATAATATTTCACAATATTACTATGATTTTTAATGTATTTTTGATCAAATAAATGCAGCCTTAGTGAGCATAAGAGACTTCTTTCAAAAACATTAAAGAAATTGTACTGACCCCAAACTTTTGAACCATAGTGTAATAAAGTATTTTATCATTTTGTCGTGAAATGTCCTACTTTTATAAATATTAAGTTGATACTTGTAAGTTTTATATTTGGAATTCAACATGGGATTTGTAGTTTTACTAACCACCTTGCCTGTGCCCTCAGGAGTGACTTCCTGTTAAAACTGGCACAGCTGAGAGAGCACTGGCAGGGGGCGGTGCAGAGAGCAGCTCAACGGCGCGCTCTAGTGGAAGGGCTCATACAGCACTGGCAGCTTTGCACACACACAATGCACAAACTCCGCAAACTCCTCACACTCACACACACACTCTTGTCACCTGCTGGTCCCACACACTGTAGTGTCCTGCAGCTGCGCCTTTTGCTGGAAGATCTGAAGGTAACAAGATGATTTTCAAATATCATTATCATCAGTGATGAAGATATTGTATAAGTTACAGTTTCTTACTCTCACCAAGGCTGCATTTATTTGATTAAAATACTTTAAAGTAGCCTACTATTGTAAAATATTATTATAATTTAAAATAACTGTTTTCCATTTTAATATATTATAAAATGTGATTTATTCCTATGATGGCAAAGCTGTATTTTCAGCAGTCATCACTCCAGTCTTCAGTGTCACATGATCATTCAGTCATTGTAATATGCTGATTTGGTGCTAAAAACAACATTTCTTATTATCAATGTTGAAAACAAAATTGTGCTGCTTAATCTTTTTGTGGAAACTGTGAGTTTGGAATTGAAAGTTCAAAAGAACAACATTTATTGAAATAGAAACCTTTTGTAAGATTATAAATGTTTTTACTGCCACTTTGATCTTTGCTGAATAAAAATATTAATATCGCTAAATCTTACTCATCCCAAACCTTTATACACACCTAAAACACCTAATATAATTGCATATACCTGTACATTTATATCCATTTTATATGTTCAAATTTGCAATTATCTCTTCTGGTAATACATGTCAAACACTTATTGCCCTAGAAATATTTAGAAATATTTCTTATTCATTGTGAATCATATATTTTCTTATTTTTTGATTAAGTGAATTAATTGATTTCTTCTATATTTACACTTTATAATTTAATCTATTGACACCTAGCTTGCAATTGTTAGTGACAAAAGAGTCATTTTGTTTGTTTCTTTCACCATATCTCCCTCTCTCTTTTTGTCTGTCCCCTTCACTCTCTCCATCCTCTCTCTCTCTCTCTCTCTCTCTCTCTCTGTCCCTGTAAAGAGAACAGAGCTGTTGTTTCAAAGGTCAGTCTCTGCATATCTGTGTGTGATGGAGGTAGGCAGGCAGCTGTTCTCAGTGAGTGACACACAGACGCAGATGCAGCTGCAGACAGACCTGGCAGCCCTGCAAGAGGACTGGGAGCAATGCCAGTGCATTCTGGGAAAGAGAAAGACTCTCACATCTGACATCATAAAGGTAAGATGGATTGATTGGGTTTGAAATGGGACCTTTGAATGAACTAACTCTTGTGTTTTATTGCTTAGCTCTGCTGCATTTACAAGGTAAACTTATGATAATGATGATAATGTCACAATATTTATCCTTATGTTGAAGGTCAAAGGTCACATGGGAAATCCATAAACCTATGTGAGTGTGTTAGGCTTTTTTCTAAAACAGGATTCTCATGTTAATGGATGCATGGAAGCATGGAAGCATTAGGCAGTTTTAAAATTGTGACTTTAAAACTGGGAAATTAATTGTTAAAAAGTCAGTGAAATGTCCAGAAAAAAGACAGTATATACAATTGTGTAAAATTTTTCGATGCTCAGCTGTAAAATATTTTATAATCTAGACATTTTTTTTGCTTTTTGTTTTTTTGGAAATCCTGTAATTACGAACAAATAGAAAAGTATTTTCTAGAAGTCAGATATAATTTCTATCTACATATCTGCATATCAGCATTTATGAGAGTAAAGTTTACATAACAAAACAGGCTACTGCAAAGTGAAATTTGCCCTTGGAATTTTTATGATTTGATATGATTTTATGATTAGATAAGAAATAGCAACTTAGATAGGAAAGAGCAGGTTATGAATTGTCAATCTTATGAACACCTGTTCAGAGCTGCTTCAGAGAACAAACAATATTAACTGTCTGTCCATGTATGGACCTGTCTAAAACTTCACCAGGAATAAACTCTGCCATATATACTCCCATTCTAGAATGATGCTGGACAACACTAAATGTTGGATTGTGTGTGTAGAATAAGGAGATTCTGTATTATGGTGGTTTTGTGCAAGAATGAGTCCAGCTGAGTTTGACCTACATTCCCTCTGATTCCACAGCTGGACTAATCCAGATCAGACCTTTGCACACACTAATACACAAACATACAAGCACAATAATTTTAATATCAGTGTTACTGACCTGAAAAGTCTTCATGCAGGTCTATCTGTCTGTCTGTCTGTCTTTTTTCTTTCGCTATACATCTGTTTCTCTGCTCCTCATCCATAGCTGATCTTGATTGTAGTTTAGATAATATGAAGACAGAAAACAAAGGCTGTGTGTGTGTGTGCGTGTGTACTGGTATTCACTACGGTATGGGGACCAACAAGTCCCCACAAGTATAGTAATACCAGTAAATTTTGACCTTGTGGTGACATTATTTAGGTCCCCGTGAAGAGGCAAGCTTATGAATCATACATAATGAAGTGTTGTGAAAATATAAAAATGCAGAAAGTTTTGTGTGAGGTATAGGTTTAGGGGTAGGGTTAAGGCAAGGGGATAGAAAATACAGTTTGTACAGTAGAAAAACCATTGTCTATGGAATGTCCCCATAAAACATGGAAACCTGTGTGTGTTCATGAGTGCATGCACTTGTCATGTGCTAAAGGGTTTATAGTAAAGCCTGTCTAGGGATTTACAGCTCTCCCTGTCTGTCTCAGCCTTTCTGTCTCTCTCTCGCAGTACTTTGTCTGTCTTCATTTCTCATGCAACACCTTATAAAATGAATGCCAGTGCACTGCAACATTTTGCCATATTCTGTGCTGTATGTGTTATTATAATATGGTTTTACTTGTATTATACTGTATATGTGATATGTGTGTACAAGTTTTAGCATGTAGATGCATGTGTGTTGTTGTGATAACCCCACACTGGTGTGTGTTTGTGCATGCATGTGTGTTTTCATTGCCCCTAGTCGTGTCTTAACTTTTCATTTGTCTCTGAGCCGAGACATTGGTTTAATGTAGTGCACACTGACCTTCCTCAGTGGATGTATGTTTCATATGTCCATATGTTTGTGTGTACAGATCCACCCTCACATAGCTATAAGCTCTCTGTTTTCTCTGCATTATTTTTGCTTTATCTGACTAATGATAACTCCATCCCCATATAAAGAGGCTTATATAAGATATTATATCCAAATCATGCTAGAGCATTATAGCAGCCTTTATTTGTATGTTTTTAAAATGATTTTGCAGAAATGGGAGACCTGTGAGACCAGACTAGCTGATCAGGCCCAGCACCTGGAAGAGGTACGAGCCAGACTGAAGCAGTCGATCCCAGATCAGCAGGAGGAGATGGAAGAGGAACGCCTCCTTGTGAAGGTACACTAATTCTAAGAGATGAACTGCTTCATATACTGTTGACTGACTTGTTACAGAAACAATACACCTGAAATATGACTGGGGTAAAGAATTACCTTCTTTTTTTCTATAAAAGAGCAACATAACCAAAATAAAATACTGTACTCAAAACACACCTCAACAGTTATGGTGTTTGGTAAAATTAAAAGCATCTATGCTGAAAGTTAGCAGTTAGCTTGTGCTAAAACCACACATAACAGTTGCATGACACTTTGGATTTCCCTTCCTCCCTGCTATAGGCTTATTCAGCTGTGATCCTCCTCCCTCCCTCCCTCTCTCTCTCTCTCTCTCTCTCTCTCCTGCCCTCCCTCTTTGTCCCATGGGCTTTAATCTCGTTGGGCCAGAGGGAAAAAGAGAGAGAGATTTTGTGTGAGTCATAGCTGGGACGTGTGGCAGTGTTTTCTGTGAGTGTGTGTGACAGTGGTGTGTTATGGTATGCAGGAGGTTCAGGATTGTTTAGAGGACTGGGCCGTCAGTCTTTCCGAGCTCAGCACCATGAAGACGGACCTGTCCCAGTACATCCTCACCGATGACGTCCTCCTCCTGCAGGAGCAAGTGGACCATCTGCACTGCCAATGGGAAGAGCTCTGCCTCAAAGTAAGACACACAAATATGTTTACCTGGCAGACATACCAGAGACTTTTGTATTTTCTGCTTTAGACGTTTAGATGAACTAGGAGGAAACAGAGCAAATATAAAGCCTACAGGAATCATGTGTCTAAACATTGACAGCTCTAACTCATTGAGCTGACTGATAAACCTTAGTGTGTGAGAAGCTGAAGGAAATATTTAACAGTAAAAGACAAGGAATGAATCTGTATTATTTGTATGTAGTTTAAGGTGTAGATACTTAACAACTTTTGCTTTTTAAAACACATGCTTTTTAAAACATGTTGCTTATTTGAAAACACATGTTTACCTACTGATATCTAAATGAAGACGTGCCATTTTTTGTTGTTTTCTAAAGTTAATTATAATTACTGAGTGAAACCTAACCCAAACTAAAACTCTACGCTTTAAAGAGAACTTATTTATTTATTAGCTTTTATTAAAACTATTTATTTATCTAAATTATTAAATATTAATGAATTTGTTTTTTTGTTTCATTCGTTCATTTCTTAAATGTTACTTTTGAGAATGGGTCACACTTTATTTTAAGGTCTAATTTTTGATATTAACAAACCATTAACTATGACTTTTGCCTCAATAAACTCCTAATTTTCTGCTTATTAATAGATAGTGAGGTAGTTGTTAGGTTTAGGTATTGGGTAGAATTAGGGATGTAGAATATGGTCATACAGAATATGTGCTTTATAAGATCTAATAAACAGTCAATATGTTAATAATATGCATGCTAAGCAACTATTAATAGTGAGGATTGGTCCTTATACTAAAGTGTTACTAAGGGGTGTTTTGTTATATTTAACCTTTGTAGACAGTTTTGTCTCCAGCTACTGCTCAATAAACCTACAAACACAGATGACATGCTCAAAGGAATTCCATCTATTTTAAATGCATTCAATGATTCAGCTGGAGTCATTGTTCCTGTGAAGTTCCTTGATGTATGTTGTTCTGGTGACCATGTATTGATTTACTTTCAGAACCTGTGCATCAATCATATTAGAGTCTCGCTGCGTTTTTAATGAATATGGTGCTGGATAAGTCAGCTGGAGTCTCCTGGGGTCATGTTTTGGGGGTCTGGTCTGAGTTTTTGGGTGGGTGGGGGTCTTTGACACTGGGACGAGAGAGCAGATGGTAGAGAGTGAAGGACACAGAGAAAAGACACACAGAAGTGAATAGAAGCAGGAGTCTTTACCTCTTTGTTTTGGAAATCACTCCCAGTGTGTGTCCCTCCGGAGTGTGAGTGTGTGTCTGTGGGGGGTGTGGAGGTGTTGCCTGGTAACAGTGAAGTCCACATGTGGCAGCTATTGAGTTTTCAGGATTTTAAAACTTTCTAGTGACAAGGTTCATAAAGATGTTTTGGCTAGTGATCTTTAAACACATATATGGGTCCTTTGAAACAAAACTGGATTACCCTGCCTTGCCATAAACTTGAAAAGAAAAGAGAATTCATGTTTTTATTTTCCCCATTATGAGCCTGTGTGTATATTATGAATCTCTTTAAATTAAATTTATTAAGTTAAATTCTGAGTTCACAGAATTTGAGACTAATTTTATTAATTGATTGTGTTCGGGTGTCACAAAAACATAACTATATCATACTGTAAGATCACATTTGACAATACATATGGTAATATATATATATTGTAATTCCATGTATTCTCAGTGTTGATTCATTAGATTTAAAACAGTAACAATTGCTGTAATACATTGTTTTTAAAACCAGTATAAAGGCAGTACAACAGTATTTCCATAATTAATACTATTTATTTATTACTATTTATTATTTATTTATTAAATTTAATTTATGGTACTTAGAATTGTTTGTATTCTTAACTGTCAAAATGCGAAAAACCTATTATGTTTTTCTTTTGATTTTAGTGAGAAATATGGTCTGCACATCTTTTTGACAGGTTTGAGATTCCCTGTCTGTGTGAGCTGCACTCATGCTGTCATCTCTCTTATGTATTTTCTGTCTCTCTCTCTCTCTTTAGGTGTCACTTCGTAAGCAGGAGATTGCTGATCGACTGAATGCCTGGATCATTTTCAATGCGAAGAATCGGGAGCTGTGTGAATGGCTGACACAGATGGAAAACAAGGTGGCACACAGTGCTGAGCTGAGCATTGAGGAAATGGTGGAGAAACTCAAGAAGGTTCGATCACCCAGCATAAACCACCTCAGATAGACTGTACTGTCTGATCCAGCATTTCACTGTATTTTGCTAAACCTAAATAGCAAATGAATGTTTTATACACATTTATTTGCTTTCATTTGCTTGCTATATTTCCTGTTTCGCCTAATGTTGTAAGCAAACAAACAACAAGAGTATGACTCTCAAAATATTAATCTTTATTACGTTCCTCGCCCACTTACACTCAAATATTGACTCTCTTCAGGATTGTATGGAGGAGATCAACCTCTTTAGTGAGAATAAGACACATCTGAAACAGCTGGGAGAACAACTCATCACTGCTAGCAACAAGACCAAAGAAACAGAAATCAATGACAAGATCAAGGACATCAATGACCGCTGGCAGCATCTGTTTGATCACATCGAGGCTAGGTAAGACCTTAGAGTAACCCTGAGCATGGTCACACTCAAAAACATTAAATCAGATGCAGTACATAACACTCCTTTATTATGAATACTGCTAGAATGTGACCATAAAACTGTGATGCACAAGTAACTTGAGAACTTTGCTGGATTTTTAAAAGCGTTTGGGTCATGGGATATGAACTGCTTCCAAAGTATTTCATAAGGCATAGTGATGTTAATCTGACATTGATCCAATTCATCTCAGTCACACTTTATTTAACAGACAGGAAGTGCACTTTATCACATTCAGTGCAGCGTAAACATCAGCTCCACTGAGTGAGAAACTGCAAGAGAGAGAGATTGAAATGTAGACGTGCACGTGGCATCAGTCCAGATGGGCGGTATCAGGGTGGATGAAGCGTATGGAGGGGGTTGGTTTGTCCTGCTCTTCGTTTCATTGACAGCTCTTTGATTAGACAGATGGTGGCTGCAGCTTCATGATACATTGATGGCCAGCTTGTTGACTTCTTGTCTCCATGTCTGCTTTTTTTTCTGCATTTCCTCTGGTCTTCAGTTCTGGATGTCTGGGATCATCATAAAGTAGCTACATTCAATGCATCCATATTTATTTTTTGTTAAGAAACATTAAAAGAAACATTATTTTCTTAACAAAAGGCACATTTCAATAATCTGAAGAACCTTTTGTGCAGTGGAAATTTCCATGGATTTTGAAAGTTCTTCTTGGAAACATGAATGTCAGTAAAGAACTTACAGCTGAAACATTGTGACAGTAAGCAGATCAGCTAGTGGAATGTCGTTTAATGTAATTGTTTTGCTTAAACAAGCCTCTTAAGAGAGGGTTTGGAGGTTATAAGGGGAAGAAGCTGGTTGCCTGTTGCACTCTTTACCTGTAGCTTCCTCTTGCCTCATAGCAGCAGATAAATTCACGTGTAGAGCTTTAGATCTTCACATCTGCAGCTGAGCAAAAATCTCTGCACTGACAGTAATTAAAATTCTGTAGGTAGCCGGGTCTCAAAAACTGTCAGCGGTATTGTGTTAGTAGCATGTTTGCTTGTTTTAATCTGGTTTGCAAACAGGTGGTCAGACAAATTATGCCTTGCTACAAACATTTCTATCATAGTTCCCAGCCGAGCAGATTCCTGAATGTCTACAAGCGATTTGAATATTAACGCTGGCTCTGTGCCACTAATGTCAAGGTTTTAGAGCTAACACTGGCTGTGCAGGTGCATGTAGAATCTAAAAGTAGCTTTGTGGATCAGTAGGTAGCCAGGCACGAGATCTGCCTGTTTGTCGGCTCTCACCTTGAGCTGGAGCTTTACACCTGTCAATATTCCTTCCCATCAACCACTGAGACGAGCACGAGTTTAACCAAAACGCATACAGTCAACAGGGTTGTTATCCAAAAATAAACATCTTCGGGATGATACAAGATCATAGATAATGATAATGATCCAACTGACTGTCCATTATATGTATATTTTGTTGAACTATTCCTTTAAATTGACATTGTGTACATCAAAAGAGTGTTTTAGTAATGGGTTGAGCCTGTGTCGATAATGCTGTTGAAGTCATTTGTTTTCTCTGTCTGAGGTCAAAGTTCACCAGCATGACTCCAGCATGCCTGTCCTGTCTCAGCTGGTCGCTGTTTTCATTGTCACTGTCAAGTGTTTAGAGATTATTTTTAATCTATATTTAGACCATCTGACGAGATATGATAATTTACTGTATACACTACCATTTGTAGTATTTACAAAGTTTGGGGTCACTAAGATTGATAATATTACAAAATCAAATAAATGCTGTTCTTTTGAACTTTCTGTTCATCCTGAAAAAAGCAGCATAATTTTTATTCAACCCTAATAATAATAAGAAATTTTAGAGCACCAAATCACCATATTAGATTGATTTCTGAAGCATCATGTGACACTGGAGACAGGAGTAATGGCTGCTGAAAATGTGGCTTTGCCATCACAAGAATAAATAATTTTTTTAATATATTAAAATATAAATTATTTTAAATTGTAATAATAATTTACAATATGACTGTTTTTACTTTATCTTTAACTTATAAATGCAGCCTTGGTGAGCATAAGAGACTTCTTTCAAAACCATAAAAAAATGTACTGCCCCTAAACTTTTGAATGGCACTTTATGTATATTTTTGTGTGTCACTCACACAAACTTGCAAATGGGAGTGTGCGATTGAGACAAGTCTCTAAGCAGGATTACAGAAGTTGACACAGACATGTCCGAATCTTTTGTCAGCTAAAATCACAGCAGAGTTCACCCTCACAGCATCTGCACACGCGGCAGCTGCTGTCTGCTAGCACTTTGTGCTGCTGCTTTGTGTCCACTTGCCGTCCCCTAAGTCTTCTGTCTACACTTATTGTGTCTCTCGGCCAATCAGCATCAAAAATCTGTCCTTCTGCTCTTCTGCTATTTGCTGAGTGATGGCAGCCATTGTATTATTGAACCCTTGGTGTCTTACAAAACCCTGCTCACTATTGCTGGACAAAGGACCAACATGGGACAGATGTTATGTTGAAAACACCCCCGCTGAACACACTCATAAGCGATCTTGAAGATTCATATTCAGGAAAGTTCATTAAAACTCTCTACTCCCTGTTTTAAGGACTATTTTGTGGAATGTTGACCAAAGTGTTTGTACGAGGAAATTTGTTTTAGACACCTGTAGCTGGGAGTGTTTCTATGGCCATAAGCTTATTTTAGGGTGTGTGACAGCATTGCCTGTTTGTGTGTGTGCGCTTGTTTGTGTCTCCTCACAAATAAGATTCCATGTTTTAACAATCTTTATCCACCATGACTATCATCCTGAATGGATATCAAATACTGACTAACCGTGAAGTGGGACAATTGAATTAAACCATTCAGAGAGCTGAAGTGTGCTCTGAATCTTCCCAACACCCGTGAAGTACTCTCTTCAAAAGACTGATTTTGACAAGCAGCTCTGCCTATGTGAGGCCCACCAATGTGGTTCCCTGTGGCCCAGATTTATCTTTATTTAACTCATTTAGCTGAAGTGCTTAAAATTAAGCATGCCAGAGAAGTTTGAACCTGAATCAATTATTACAAATTAACTCTATTTTAATATGAGTGGTACCTGTCTGTGCAAAACATGTTGCATAGATGCAAGTAGTGTCCCAAATGATGCATTGTATGCTACACACTTATACCCTGCATTGTCTATCTAGTGTATGAATTTTATGTTATTTTGTCATCCAGCTATTGTTCTGAGTGGGTTTTAGCATGTTGCTAGGTGGTTGCTAGTGTAGCTAGGGTGTTCTGTGTTGAAGATGTTTCTATGTGTTGTTTCTATGTGTTCTTTTAAGTTGCCTTGATATAGTGAAGTTCCCTCACCTGTTGCTTAGAGAAATGGCACAGTGTTCTTCTGGGATTAATAATCTGTTCAGGATAGGTTTGGATTTAATTAGCTTTGGCCCATGGAACATAATCTCAGACCACATAGGACTACAACACATGTAGAAGTCCCTGTTTGAACTCTTATGTACTCACACAAAGACAAACATACACATATTCTTTTGATGTATTTTTACACTGTTTTCTTAACTGTGGTTAGGCAAGAATCTCATATGTGAAAGAAAATGACTTTCAAAAGTACATGATGCTGTCTAACCTGCTGCTACCTGTTTGCCGCACGCTAGTTTTGCACATTCAGTCTCGCCCTGTACACCCATAATGCCACATACAACAAACAAACTAAACTAAAATTAAACTACTGAAATTGAGAATGTAAGGGATAAGGGATGAGATGAATTATTTTTGTTTAACTTTGGAAGTTTTGATACATAAATATGATTTGGTTGCCTTTGTGTGTTACCTACAATCAGTGTTAGGGGAAGTTATGCATACAATATTGCATAAAAAAAGTCACTAAAATTGTGTTACTTGGTTATTGTTTATGGAAAGTAATGCTTTACGTTATTTTTGCGCTCCTTTTTGTCACCTGGGATGGGCTTAATTGTTTATTTTTAATAACAAAAACCCCAAAAGTTATGTTTTTGGCAAGCGTAAAGGCCCTTTCACACCAAAAGTGAAAAAGTTTTCACTCCCAATTTCTCCCGACATGGATACAGTAGAGGTGTCACTGAATAGATGGGAAAACAAAGTTACTTGCATTACTTATTTGGAAAAGTAACTCAGATATTTTCTTGTAAATTGAATGCGTTACTTTACTAGTACGTAACTCGCATTACTTGTAATTACCCCCAACTCTGTCTGCAGTCAAGCTTGCTACATTAACGACTCAAGAAAATTTTGCTTTACATTTAATATTCAGATTTGATTTCTGTATCAGATTGTCATAATAAAATGCATAAAACTCTCCACAAGATTCCTGTAACACATCTCTAAAATATACTTGTTCATGCCAAAATTGCTGTCTGTGATATGACAGTCTATAAATGTTCCTAAATATTTAAAACTACTGGCTGTAGCCTATTTGTAATGCAGTTGAAGAAAGTGATGGGAACATGGAGTATCCTCACCATCTCGCATCTCTTGACCATTCAGTTAGAGGGAGAGAGAGGGGGGTTGAATATGAGAGAGGGACAGGAGGGTGGGGGTAATGTATACAGCAGTCCACGGTCTGTGAGAGGAGCTTGTGTGAGATCAGCCACAGCCATTAAGACAGACATGCTAACGCTAACACGAGAGAGCCATGGAGCCTCACCAGTCTGCGAGTAAGTGTTTGCTAATTGCACACACACAGGGCTTTCGTGTAAGCATGCATGTTTTGTGAGAGGGGGATGGGCAGTGCTTTTGTCAGTGTGTGTTCTGTGGCTAACACTAGCTTCAGTGCAGGACTGAACAGATTCTGCTTTGCATGGAAACACACTTGTTTCTAGGGAGGACGTGCGTGCTGGTGATGTGCAGATGGTGCATGTTCTCAATTCTAAACAGATATGCACCAAAATCAGGCTGCAAAGAAAATGCAAGATGCATGCATCTTTTATGTTTATATTGATGTGATACAGCAAGGACATCTTGTCTCATTGCGTTTTTTTCATTGCACCGAATATTTTGAGTGACTGCATGCATTTGTTATTTTATTAAAGTGTTTTCCCTTCATTTTGCATGTGATAAATGCAAAGAGTGCTCATGTTTGTCACAGTAAGAATCAATAAACCCTCTGATACGAACACCAAACACTTCAATGCATTGCTGTCACGTGCAGTTGAGCTGTTGTGTGATGTCACTTCTTCCACATCAGCACTCCGGTTTGTTTTGGTCGGACCTCCATTGGAAATGTCACATGACTATGAAGGAATGCCCCCATCCTCTTAGTCACATGACGTCACTCTTAGAGTGGCGTGAAAGCCGTCTACATGCTCAGATAGTCCTAACACTGAGTATTCTGGTCTGGGTTGAATAGATTGCGACACACGGACCGGACGTGGGTCACTGCACACTCAAACCTAATAAAAAGCCTTTTGTCCTGCATTGTGTCTTTGTAAACCTCAGATGGCAGGCTAGCTATAGGAATGACACTAGGTCAAGGAATGTTTGCTTTTTATGTGAACTGTTCCTCATGCACCACACAGAACAAAACTCATTGCAAGAATCCATTTCTATATCCATATCTTCTAGATTTCTAAAGTAAAAATCCCATTAATTGTCTCCAGAGGATTTTTTTTTAGCTATAACTTAACCTCTAAAGACAGACAAACCGTGTATCATATTAACTTTTTTTTTTTTTTTTTACAATAAAAATGAAATTGCACTTTTTAAAACTCCTATGGGGAAAATGAATGTGAAAAAGGACACTAAAAAAGTGGACAGACACTGTTGCACTCTATAGTAGCAATGATGACTGTGACTGACTACAGTTTTACAGGAAAGCAAATGTCCAACCAATCAAAACTCTTAACTACTGTTAAGCGATACACACAATGTAATACACAAAAGTTGTGATACACAAAAGACTCGAGTCCCAGCTTAAGATCTTTTCCCAATTCTGTTCCTGTCTCCCCTATTACTGCTTCCTGTCTCCTCTTACACTGTTCTATTGAATACCAGCAAAAAAAAAAAAAAAGGTATTGAAAGACTGACTGGTTGTATTTCAGGGTGAGGAAGTTGAAGGAGACGCTGGTGACAGTGCAGCAGCTGGATAAGAACATGAGTAATCTCCGTACCTGGCTTTCCCGCGTTGAGGGTGAACTGGCCAAACCCATCATGTACAGCGTCTGCCACAATGATGAGATACAGCACAAACTAGTAGAGCATCAGGTAATCGGTGCATATATAGATCAAAATGACATTGATGTATCCTTTTGCATTACTTTGATGTCTTTGCAATGTCATCTTTCTTAGACGACTGATAGTTTGAGTTTTTTGGTATAGGCCTACATTCGTCTTAAGGCCTATTCACACCAAGAATGCTTAAGCTTTTTAAAGCAGGGTGGATTTTGAAATTGCTTCCAATGATATTGCTCCTCTGTGTCGTTATGATTATAGTTGTGATGTGGACTTTCCTCTTCTCATAGAATAAGAACAATTATTACAACTTTATAGTTATCATTATAGTCCCTGTCCTTGGTGTGAGCAGGCCTTTAGAGTGTGATATTGTTGTTCTCCACTAGGACTTGCAGAGAGACATCGAACAGCACACAGAGGGTGTAGCGTCTGTTTTGACCCTGTGTGACGTTCTGCTGCATGATGCGGACGCTTGTGGTAGTGATGGAGAGAACGACTCCATTCAGCAGACCACGCTCAGCCTGGACCGCCGCTGGAGGAACATATGTGCCATGTCTATGGAGAGGAGAATGAGGTCAATACAAACACCCAAATCAGCATGTTTGGTTGCATAATGTCACTCATTTGTTTTTTTTTCCCCTCTGACCACTGTGCTCTATACTGTCCCCTGCAGGATTGAGGAGACATGGCGTCTGTGGTGCAAGTTCCTGGATGACTATTCACGCTTTGAAGAGTGGCTGAACACGGCAGAACGTACAGCGGCCAACCCTGCCACCAAAGATGTACTCTACACCTGTGCTAAAGAGGAACTCAAAAAGTTTGAGGTCTGATTCTGTTTAAGTTTTTTTTCCACTCATTATAGTAGCCTGTTAATCATCTGAGTAATAGCACCAGAACTCTCATACAGATTAAAATTAATACTGAAATACTCTTAAAGGGATAGTTCACCCAAAAATTTAAATTTGATGTTTATCTGCTTACCCCCAGGGCATCCAAGATGTAGGTGACTTTGTTTCTTGAGGAGAACACAAACAAAGATTTTTAACTCTAACCTTTGTAGTCTGTCAGTCATTTTTGGGTGAACTATCCCTTTAAGAGGGTTTTCGCTGTGACGCCAAAGAAGAACGATTTTTGGTTCCCCAAAGAACATTTCAGTTCTTTAAAGAACTGTCTTTCTTAGTGTAAAGAACATTTTAATAATCTAAATAACCTTTTTCAAGAATAAAGTACCTTTTGTGCAATGGAAAAGTTCCATGGATGTTGAAGGTACTTCATTGAACTATAAATAGCAATAAATAACCTGTTTTTAAAGGTGTAGTGGCTTTCAAATTTGTGATTGTCTAGACGTAATCTATTGGGCTATTAACACTGTTTTTAAACTTACGCGCATACAGGCGTTCCAGCGCCAGGTCCATGAGCGCCTGACACAGCTGGAGCTGGTGAACAAACAATACCGACGTCTGGCACGAGAGAACCGGACAGACGGTGCCAGTAAGCTGAAGTTGATGGTGCACGAGGGAAACCAGCGCTGGGATACATTACAGAAGAGAGTGGCCACTGTACTCCGCAGGTTAAAGGTCAGACTTGAGTCATAGATTTTTTTCTTAAATTAAAGTCATATAAAGGTGCATCTCAATAAATTAGAATACTTCATAAGACCAATAAAAAAAATTTTTTTTAGTGAATTGTTGGCCTTCTGGAAAGTATGTTAATTTACTGTATATGTACTCAATACTTGGTAGGGGCTCCTTTTGCTTTAATTACTGCCTCAATTCAGCGTGGCATGGAGGTGATCAGTTTGTGGCACTGCTGAGGTGGTATGGAAGCCCAGGTTTCTTTGACAGTGGCCTTCAGGTCATCTGAATTGTTGGGTCTGGTGTCTCTCATCTTCCTCTTGACAATACCCCATAGATTCTCTATGGGGTTCAGGTCAGGCGAGTTTGCTGGCCAATCAAGCACAGTAACACCATGGTCATTGAACCAGCTTTTGGTACCTTTGGCAGTGTGGGCAGGTGCCAAGTCCTGCTGGAAAATGAAATCAGCATCTCCATAAAGCTTGTCAGCAGAAGGAAGCATGAAGTGCTCTAAAATTTCCTGGTAGATGGCTGCGTTGACTGTGGACTTCAGAAAACACAGTGGACCAACACCAGCAGATGACATGGCAGCCCAAATCATCACTGACTGTGGAAACTTCACACTGGACTTCAAGCAACATGGATTCTGTGCCTCTCCACTCTTCCTCCAGACTCTGGGACCTTGATTTCAAAATGAAATGCAAAATTTACTTTCATCTGAAAAGAGAACTTTGGACCACTGAGTTCTTTTTCTCCACAGCCCAGGTAAGATGCTTCTGACGTTGTCTCTGGTTCAGAAGTGGCTTGTTCGTCAATGTTCGTCTTCTGGATCATTGCCAAGTCAGCAGTCTTCTCCATTATTGTGGTTTCAAAGAACAAGAGATACCCGGAATTTATACTGTATGGATGGTCATTAATTGAAACTCAAATGTAAATATTCTAATATTTTGAGATACTGATTTTTGACTTTCATGAGCTGTAAGCTCTAATCATCAAAATTAAAACAAAAAAACTTTTGAAATGTTTTACTTTACATGCAATGAATCTAAAATATATGAAAGTTTCACTTTTTGAAATAACTTAATTTTTCACGACATTCTAATTTATTGAGATGCACCTGTATACAGTATATATATATATATGTGTGTGTGTGTGTGTGTGTGTTTATTTCTTATTTTTTTATTCTTTTAGTCAGTCAAGAGACAATAAATTGATCAAAAGCGACAATACAACATTTGTAATGTTACAAAAGATTTCTATGTCAAATAAATGCTGTTTTTTTAACTTTCTATTCATTAAATAATCCCGAAAATATGTACGAAAGTTTAAATTAAAATATCAAGCAGCACAACTGTTTATATCAATAGGAAATGTTTCTTGAGCAGCTAATCAGCATATTACAATGATTTCTGAAGGATCATGTGACACTGAAGACTGAAAGTTTAGCTTTGTCATCACAGAAATAAATTTAAATATATTAAAATAGAAAATAGTTTAACTATTTAAAATAGCTTTTTTAAATTGTAATAATATTTCACAACATTACTGTTTTTATTGTGTTTTTAATCAAATACATTCAGCCTTTGTGAGCATAAGAGACTTATTTTAAAACATAAAAAATATTACAGTGAACAGTACTTTTTATTATATATTAAATTCTCAAATACTTACTGGTTTGGAAATGGCACATAATAAACCTAAAAACCTGTGAAAATGTTAAAAATAATTGTATTTCTGACCTTCAGTTCTTCGTTTCCATGATAACAAAGTGCACCTTTTTTGGGCAAACCTCAATTTTCTAAAATGTTTCTGAACTCTAAATGCTTCCCCTCTGTGCAGCACTTCACATCTCAACGTGAAGACTTTGAAGGAACGCGGGAGGGGATTCTGGTCTGGCTGACTGAAATGGACCTTCAGCTCACCAATGTGGAGCATTTTTCAGAGAGTGATATCCATGAAAAGATGCATCAACTAAACGTCAGTACACTCTGATTTTATGTATAAAAGTCTGGTTACACAATCAGAATGAAAAATAATTTGTGAATTTACTTCCTGCAGGCATTTCAGCAGGAGATCACGCTAAACACAGATAAGATTGATGCTCTGATTGTATTTGGAGAGAACCTGATCCAGAAGAGTGCTCCGCTGGACGCCGTACTCATTGAAGATGAACTAGAGGAGCTGCACTCATACTGCCAGGAAGTGTTTGGCAGAGTCGCCCGATTCCACCACCGACTTATCAGCAGACGCCCGGTCAGTTTGAAATGATTCATCTCACAAACTCTGAACAATACTCTCATGACTGAGTACTGACTTTAACTCTTCCCACTTTTATCTTCTCATAGGTGCGTGAGGAGGACCGAGAGTTCTCAGACAGAGACACAGATCCGGAGGACTCGGCTGATTTCAGTGGGGTGTGGGAGAGAGAAAGGGAGGAGGAGGAGGAAGAGGAGGCTGCGATGAGTTCTGATGTTTCTCTGACAGTACGCCAGGCCGTGTCCCAGCTGATACCACCTGCTCTGGAGCGCTCAGGTCGTGAGACCCCCGTCAGTGTGGATTCAATCCCACTGGAGTGGGACCACACCGTAGATGTGGGTGGATCTTCATCTCCAGAGGATGATGAGGAGTTGACGTTCTACAGCGCCCTATCAGGTAACTCTTTACAGACTTGTCTCTGCAGCTCTATTAAAGTGTATCTAGGTCTGTCTGTCTGTTATAGGCCACTCTGTTAGTGTTTCTAGATCTGTTTTTGCTGTATGTTGCACTATTAGGGTCTGTCTAGATTTCTTTGTCTCTTACATGACACTCTGTTAGAGTATATCTATCACTGTCTGTAATCTGCCGCTCTGTTGATCTCTATATCTGTTATCTGCTGCACTTTTAGGTAAATGTATAGAGCTCTTTTTGACAATTGTTCAAAGAGAATCTAGATGTCTGTCTGTTATTGGATTTGAGTGTTTTAGATGTCCTTGTCTACTATCCAGTGCTGTATTAGTGTATATAGATGCACTAATAATCTGTAATACTGTATCTAGATCTCTTTATCTGTTATATGAGTCATTCTACAATTTAGGGTACATTTCAAGTCCATTGATGATCGTTATATAACAGTTTTCTTGACAAAAATCATATTTTATTACTTGAAATTACTTTGATGTCCCTTAAATTACCGTTTTTGCAGTGTCCGTTTTTTTGTGTCATTGGGTCTTGAGTTCAAAGTAATTAATAAAAAAAATGTTGAGGTCAATATTATCATATTAAGTGTATTTCTAAAAAAATATTTATTTCCACAATATTTATTTCCACAACCTTCTGTCAACTATGTTATTAACTGTACAACCACCTGTGACTAAGAAATGGCTGATATAGTTAAAAAAAAGCACAACACCATGCACCCAGCAAAAAAATAAAAATAATGGTGTAGAAACAATTTTCACTCAGTTTGCTAGTGAATTTTACAGAAAAACTGAAATAGTATTTTCATGAAAAAATCCAATAATTTTTATTTGTAAATTTGAAAAATCTTTTTTCACTGTTATTTTAAAATGGTGTTTTTAATGATTAAGCTTGGCAAGTAGCATGTGTTACACTGATGAAATATATGAAGAAACCAATAGTCTTTTTGTTGAGAAAGCATATTGTTTTTGCAGTTTTCATTGCTGTAAAAAGTACCCCAATTATTGAATGATCCATATGATGAATTAGATTGGTGTATCTAGAGCTGTTATTCGATGCTCTAGTAGTGCATCTGCTGTAAGCATTGCAGCTCCCTGTTATCTGTGTCTAGATCACTGTCTGTCTGCCACTCTTCTGTTGCAGATGTAGAAGTCACTGAGAGCTCTCAGTCATTTATTAAAGCTACATCTAAAGCTCTGAAGGCTGTGCCCGGTAGGCGTCAGTACTGTCACGGCACATTACATGCGTGCTTTAGCATATGTGACCCTGGAGCACAAAACCAGTCTTAAGTCGCTGGAGTATATTTGTAGCAATAGCCAAAAATACATTGTATGGGTCAAAATTATAAATTTTTCTTTTATGCCAAAAATCATTAACATATTAAGTAAAGATCATGTTCCATGAAGATATTTTGTAAATTTCCTACCGTAAATATATTAAAACTTAATTTTTGATTAGTAATATGCATTGCTAATAATTTGGACAACTTTAAAGGCAATTTTCTCAGTATTTTGATTTTTTTTTGCACCCTCAGATTCCAGATTTTCAAATAGTTGTATCTCGGCCAAATATTGTCATATCCTAACAAACCAATGGAAAGCTTATTTATTCAGCTTTCAGATGTATAAATCTCAATTTCGAAAAATGGACACTTATGACTGGTTTTGTGGTCCAGGTTCACATATGTTTCCTTCATTCATCTCTAAATATAATAGACATTTTATGCCTTGTGCTCACTGCCTGACTGCTTAACAACTTCCTCTCTTAAGCAGCTCCCCATGTTCTTGAAATCCCATGATGCTTGTTTTTATGTTTGCCAAGAATCTTCTCCTGCATGTGTTGCAGTACGTGTTCAAACAGATGTTTTTCATAATGCACGTCGGTTTTGCAACCAATTGCATCTTTATTCTTTTTTGGTTTTCTGTAGCATGTTGTGCAAATGAGTGATGACTTCCTGCATGCGTGTTTTAAGTGATATTAGGAGTTAAAATATCTATCTCTGTCGCTCGCTTAGGAGGAAGGTCAATGGTGGAGCCGTGGCACTCTCCTGATGCGCCAGACAGGAAGCGAGCGAACAGAGAGATCATACGCAGTCTCACATCTTCACCCACTGACACCAGCGCTCAGTACCACCCACAGGCCTATGTGAGTCCTCACACATGCATCACACTCACTAAACACACAATAGCATTGGCATACACATATAAACACAGTTTGTGTTGTATTTCCTCTCTCTCTCCAGGATAAACTCATGTCTGAGTGCGCTGGCAGTATAGACAGTATAAAGCGAGTGAAACTGATTCTGAGCGAGGAAGAACAACTGGACGATCATGGTTTGACAGTGCTCTCTGCAGCTGATAAGACAGGTATTGCTATTTGTAATACTTTTACAGAAATGTTCATACATGGGTTGAGTTTCAATGATATCTGACCTTTGCCCTCCGATCTGTGGCCTCAGGTGTGATCGAGCGATGGGAGCTCCTGCAGGTGCAGTCGTGCAGCGTGCCACAGGATCTTCAGCAGTGGCACAAACTCAACTCTGACCTCACTGATGTCATGGCATGGCTGGACGCTGTGATGCCTGAGCTAGAGAAGCTTCAAACTCTAGAGCCAAAAATCACCATCAGAGACATGGAGAGCAATATCCACAAACTAAAGGTACTTACTTACAGAGACATTTAGAGAGTAATAGAATCGGACACAAACAAAGTTAATAAAACAATGCACTTGAGAGAGTGCATTTTTATTCATAATTTATATGTTTATATTTTAAATATACACTGCTGTTCAAACGTTTGCAATCAGTACTATTTTTAATGTTTTTAAAAGAAGTTTCTTCTGCTCATCGGGGCTGCATTTATTTGATCAAAAATACAGAAAAAAACAGCAATATTGTGAAATTTTATTGCAATTTTAACTTTCTCAGTTTTCTATGTGAATATATTGTAAAATATACTTAATTCCTGTAATGCAAACCTGATCACAGGAATAAAAAAAGTATCACAGGTTCCAAAAAATATTAAGCAACACAACTGTTTCCAACATTGATAATAAATCAGCATATTAGATTAAAATGATTTCTGAAGCATCAGGTGACACTGAAGACTGGAGTGATAATTATGAAAATTCAGCTTTGCATCACAGGAATAAATAATTTTTTTAAATATATTAAAATAGAAGACAGTTCATTTAAATTACAATAATTTCACAATATTACTGTTTTTTGTGTATTTTTGATCATATAAATGCAGCCTTAGTGAGCTGAATAGATGACTTTAAACAACATTAAAAATCTTACTTATCACAAATTTTTGAACAGCACTGTATGTACGTTTAGAATGATTTCTTTTTCAAATAAATGTTGTTCTTTTGAACTTTCTGTTCATCAAAGAATCCTGAAAAAATGTATCATGGTATCCACAAAAATATTAAGCAGCACAACTGTTTTCAATATTTGTAATAATATGAATATAATGTTTTGTTTTTTTCGAGCATCAAATCAATATATTAGAATAATTTCTGAAGGATCATGTGACACTGAAGACTGGAGTAATGGCTGCTGTAAATTCAGCTTATCCAAAATAAATTACATTGTAAAATATATTAAAATAAAAAAATAGTGCTTAGCAACGATTAATCGTGATTAATCGCATCCAAAATAAAAGTTTTTGTGTACATAATATATGTGTGTGTACTGTGTATATTTATTATGTATATATAAATACTAACTCATGCATGTATATATTTAAGAAAAATATATGTTTATATATTAAATATATTTATACAGTATATAATATAAATTATGCATGTTAATACATGTAAATATTTTCAAAATATATACTGTATGTGTGTGCCTTTATATATACATAATAAATATACACAGTACACACACATATATTATATAAACAAAAACTTTTATTTTGGATGCAATTAATCACGATTAATCGTTGCCCAGCACTTAAAAAGATGTATTTTTTATTTTAATAATTTTTCACAATATTATTGTTTTTACTGTATTTTTAGTCAAATAAATGCAGCTTTGGTGAGCAAACATTTGAATGGTAGTGTGTATTATTTAGGCATATACCGTATAGGTTCATTTTGTATCTTGTTCTTTCATAAGGACATGCAGAGGACTTTTAACGGCTACAAATCAGTGATGATTGGTGTTAATCTCAGTGGGCGGGGCTTCCAGCACGGAGACAGCGCCGAATTACACGAACTGCGTGAGAATCTGCAGTCAGCCAATCAGAAATGGGCACAGGCCTGTGCGGCCCTGGACAGCTGGGAACACCGACTGCATCAAGCACTCATGGAGTGTCAGGTGAGGAAAAACAAGCTTGAAAAGTGACACTGATTCCAGATTTCAGACAATACAGCAAAGTACCATGAGTGTTTTTTGTTTTGCAACTGCAACACAAGATGCATTTAGCAAGCTCATGTCTCTGCACCTTCACACGTTTGCACTCGTTACTTTTTGTGTTGGTGAGATTTTATCTCAGGATACAAGACCATAAAACCACAAAGTTGTTTTTTAGTTGTTTGTTGAAAGAGGTTTCAGAAATGCTGGGTACACGTTGTTCTTAAAGCTACAGCATACCGTGACAGAGTTCTATCAAATGTAATTAAAATGTAAGTATCACTTAATTAAAAAAAAAGCCAGCTTGGGGGATGGGGTGGGGTGGCAAATTATGTGTTTTTTTTCCTGTAACTTCCTTTGGGGCTTTTGTAAAGATTTTGTAGTGAAGCCTAAACCATGTAACAAAGACCTGTGAGAAACACAGACTCATCTGTTTATTCCATTTTCCTCACAGGAGTTTCACGAGACTCTTCACTCTCTGCTGCTGTGGTTAGCTAAAGCAGAAAGCCAGCGTTACATGGTCAACATCCATGACCAAAACACAGACCTCAACATCCTGCAAGAGCATCGAGACACGCTCAAGGTAGAATAGTGTGCTTGTGTGCTGTTGTACAATATCTAATAATGTCCCCACAATAATTAGATGAAAAAACGATTAATTGTGGGACAAAGTTTCTTCATATCTTAATATATGGGTGGTTGTCTGTGCATAACAGGCTGTTCAGCAGGACTTACAGTCTCGTGAGAGGGAGGTGCACTGCCTGCAGGAGATCTCCTCACAGATCCTGCTACAGGACCAGGGAGAAGACACTCTGGAGGCCAAAGAGAAGGTTCACGTCATCAGCAACAAGTTACGACTGCTGATCAGACAGATCGCACACGACCTGCACACGCTGCAAAGCAGACTGGTACGTTTCATTCAGTCTGACACACACAAGCACAAGCTTTCTCTGCAGGCCAGGCGGGTTTCTCTCTCTCTCACACACACTGATGTTTTGATCCTTTGTTCTATTGCAGGACTCAACTGGTCCAAATGTGGGCAGGACAGCATCAACACAACAGCAGGTACAGAAACACTCTCTGCTTTAACACCCTGTTCAGACTGGAAATTAATATAGATTTTGTCTTCTAACGCTGCTCTTGGGGAGTTTGGTTTTGAAAGTAACAGTAAATGAGGGTTTTCTAAGAGTCTCTAGTCTGTGTTTATCATGATTACTAGGAGGTAACAAACACTGAGTCATTTTTCTGATATCTCTAGGAAGCCGCAGAAGTTCAGGCTGTTACACGGGGATCTCCCGCGGGTGTCAGGTACACACTGATAGTATTACTATGCGTCTGTGTTCAGTCATGTGATTTCACGACCTTGTATGACCTTGCTGAAGTTGATGTCTTCTAGTCCTCTCTTCACACTCTCTGGTTCTTCTCACTTTCACACATCTGCTCCACTTTCACCTCTAGAAAGATTCAACATGTACTTTGTTGACCTTCACAAGCCACAAAGTGAAGAAATAACTCACATTTAATTATGCATAGTTGATAAATAACATGTTGATTTTTTTAAAGCAGCATCCTCATTTTAGGTTAAAGGTTCAAAAGTTTGGGCTCAGTAAGATAAAAAAAAAAAAAAAAGATTAATTATTTTAATCACCAAGGATGCCTTGAATTGATCAAAAGTTATAGTAAAGACATTATTAATGTTACAAAAGTTTTTTTTAAATAAAAACTTTTGAACTTTCTAAGATTTTATAATGTAAGGTTTTATGTTTTTGAAAAAAAGTCTATTATGTTTACCAAAGCTACATTTATCTGATCAAAGATACAGTAAAAAAGTAATAATGTTAAATATTATTACAATTTAAAATAATGTTTTGTACTATTGTTATATATTTTAAAACATACTTTATTTCTGTGATGGCAAAGTTGAATTTCCAGCCGTTATTTTCAGTGTCACGTGATCCTTCAAAAATTGTTTTATATAATTTGGTGGTCAAGAAACATTTATTATTATTAATGTTAAAAAACATTGTTGGCTTCTTTGATCACTAAAAAGGTAAAAAGAAAAAAAAATTACAATGTAAGTATTTGCTATCACTTTTGATCAATTTAATGCATCCTTACAGAATATATGTTCATTTAAAAAAATAAAACCCAAACCTTTTTGCAGTAGCGTAAAAATTTTGAACTGTCTGTGTTTTCTGCAGGGCTGACAAGACTGATTCGTCCCCAGCGAGGCCATTCCTGCATCGTGTCCTACGAGCGGCTTTTCCCCTCCACATCCTCTTCCTGCTGCTGCTGGTTGTGACGTGTCTAGTGCCTCTCTCAGAGGACGACTACAGCTGCACTCTCTCCAACAACTTTGCCCGATCCTTTTACCCCATGCTCCTCTACACCAACGGACCCCCACCCACATGAGAACAACTACACGTACCCTTCACTAACACAGCTCAATCAGTAGAGGAAATGGAGCGTAGTCCAAGCCTCCCGGTTTACTCTCCTGTAGCTCTGATTAATCTGAGTGAAAGCCCTTGTGTTTGGGATTCAATAGATTTTCCAGCAACAATCAAACTGTTCCTGGATCCGAGGTCTGTTGCACATGGAGAGGGATTTTTTTCCTGAAGCAATCCGAAACTTCTCTTCAAGAGCCTTTCCTCATATTTGTATTTTTAGAGAACGGCAAGGACTCCTCATCAAAGGTGCACCCATTTTTTAATTGTATAGTATGTAGCAGCACATTCATTGAAATTAATACTCCTTCACACAAATGTACTTATTTTTTGACATATAAATGACATAATTGAACCCTATAGGCTTTGAGTCAGCCTGTATTTTTTAATTAGAAGCCCTGTTTATATGTCTGAGTGACGGGACTTGCTTGAATATCAGTTATGTTCATACAGTCTTGTTTCTAGGAGTCAGTGTAAAATGACTTGCGATGATGAATATATTTTATTTGTAGTTCTCTTAGCTGCCATTCTTTTGGTCAAAGCCATGGAGAGACACAGAGAGGCATCAGGGTGTGTGCAAATGTTGTTTAATTTATTCAGCCTAAAGTTTGGTGGCTGTGTTGTTTTCATGTGTGTGTGAATATTGTAAAACTACTGAAATTATTTAATTATAATTGGTAAACGATCTCAGAGGAGATATAAATTATATCTGATTGTTTTATAGTTTATAGCTAGAATTTTTCAGGCAGGAAAATCTGGTACCCAGATGTGTTTGTGTCTGGTGTGTCTCATAGAAACACATTTCAAAAGTATCCACATGACTGTATGTGGCTTTTATTTTATTTTGAACCTACAGAAAGTCTGGTGAAAGGCCATTAGTCACTCTTTCACTCATACCAACTGCCAAAGTGTCAGAGACTTTCTTTTATAATTCATCACAGTTACTAAAAGAGTGCTGATGTTGTTTGATGTTTTTAATTGAATTGTTATAGTATGGATTACATTATGGGTCAACTAAAATAGACTATGATATAAAGTATCCATTAATCACAGAAAACATTCACTTTATTATGAATTTATTTTGCAGCAAACCTTGCACTGCCACTGTCAAACACTGGTTGAAGAGAATATAAAGATGTTTGTTTTTTGAGTTTGACGTTTCCTACAAATAAACATCATGTACAAATATGCATGTGTTCACTTATTAATTCCCACATATTTATGCAGCTGAATACAATAAAATGAATTTAGTTTTGCTACCTGTAGAAACTTACTGTTGTGTCAGTGTATCATCGGTATATTTTGTCCTGTTTAAAGCTGGTGTTTTTTTTTTGTTTTTAGTTTAACCAGATAAATAAAAGTAGGTTCATTCCCCAAAAACTGTAAACACAGTGGAGCTATTTAAATGCTGTTAATTTGAGCACCTCAGCCTGCTCAATAGTGACATCGGCTCAATGACATTAGTTTGGGACTGTGTTTGACCAACCAATGACAAACGAGGGAGTGTGTGGGAAAATGTTAGAAAATTACTTTCATGTTGCGTTCCAAACAAGATAACTCCACCTCTATGTAATGAAAGATTTCAACAGGTACAACTGATGGATACTTTGCTTCCATGATTCTTTGTGCGACAACGATGCCACATTAATTTTCTTAGCAAAATGACGCAGAAGTGGTTTGCAAGGAGCAATTTTTTTTTGGTCTCCTACACCCTTCATCCCTTCGAAGCACTGCCTCTGGAGGGTAAACCCTTCGAAGGGAGCACTGGGATGAGCCCACCAAAATGGAACGCAGCATTGCAATACTACTTGGTGATGTGCAAAAATTATATACTGCAGCTTTAATGCAATTTCTGCTTCTCTGGACACTTCAGGTGCAGAATATGAAGCGTTTACACAAGGATGCACCGTTATTAACACTCGTAGCACCAGAAAACTCAGCTGCATCTGTAATTACACATTACAAAGTATGATATAATTTGATACACTTTTCATGTGTTAATTGTATGTCTAAGAAAACATCTGAAAGAGCCATCAGCGCTCCCAGATGTTTTTAAAAGCCTTACATTTACTGTCAGTGACAAGTACTTTATAAACCACGAGAAGCAACACAGAACAGCAAATAACAGCACACTTCAATGTCTTACAAATACACAGACACAAGAGTACAAAATGCATAAACTATTAGAAGTGTGCGTTTCATTTAGCTTGGCCAGTCTTCAGAAAAACAGTCATGTTTGTTAAGTCAGAGGTTCTCAGACATCTTGGATGGCAAACCAAATATTTAAATGTGCAGTGTGTAATTTCGGCAATCTGTTTGAACGGCCCAAAAGGACACAACATAGCACTGGCTCAACCAATGGCGTGATTTAGGGGTGGTGCTAGCTGGTTGCGGAGAAATGGCAGATGGGGGAGTGTTTGAATGTTGTTCTTTCTACTGTGTTTACCACAGAAATTACACACTTCACATTTAATGGAACCAGCCATTAAAAGGATTCCATTTGTGATTTCTTGAATACTGAAAACATGACTGGTTTGAATAAGAAGGATTCCTCTTCAGGTTGACATTATGGCACAATAAGTAAACAACAGTTCAAACTGCATTGTGTTGAAGCAAGACTGAGCGCCATTTAAAAGCCCTGTTTGGTTCAGGTTGTCGTTGGTAATTAAGTTTTTTTTCCAGGTCTGGTTTGAATCCCCCGTGACCCTACATTGGACAAGCGGCTTGGAAATTGGATTCATATCCAATGCTGCATCCAGGGAGATTTCTACCCCACAGAAGGGATACTGTCAATCTGTGTCCATGTCCACTCGATGCAGACTACAATGTAATATCTTATCCACTGTCTCTTCAGCTCTAGAGAGGCAGACACAAATATGTGTTAGCGTAGATGAGAAAACCTTTTGTGAAAAATCTCATTTTAAGAAATATATAATTAATTTGATTGTAGGAGAAGGAATGTTCCAGGTTCAACATGTTACGGACTATTTAACGTAGTTTGTAAAACAAATAAAAATCGTGTGAACAGGAAAGCACTACATTTTTTTAGTTTTTTCAAATGTTTTTAAAGGTAAACTTTTAAAAGGCTGCAGTTTTTTTATCAAAAATACAGCAAAAACAGTAATTTAGCAAAATATTGCAATTTAAAATAACCGTTTTCTATTTTAATATATTTCAAAATGAAATTTATTCCTATGATGGCAAAGTGTTAAAAACTTGTGCTGCTTAATATTTTGTGTAAACCATGATTCATTTTTTTCAGGATTTGTTGAAAGAATTTGTTGCCGTTTTTTTTTTTAAACAGCATTTATTTGAAATATAATTTTTTTTCTAACATAGTAAACTATTTTTCAACTAAATCAAAGTCTTTACAAATGCATCCTTGCTGAATATATATATTTTTTTTTTTCTGACCCCACACTTTTGAATGGCAACCAGTTACATAATCTTAATTATCTTGTAGTTATCTTTTGATAAATTTGTGGGTGGATGTTTCACAAAATATGATTTCTGTATTACCAAAAATGGCACAATTCAACACGAGTGTGCATGTATGGATACACTCACTGTGGACTGTGCCGGGTCTCTTTCAGTGCAGGCTGCTGTCTGGATGTGTGGAGGATCTCTGTGGTCTGTTGTGTGTCCGACCGGAGAGAGGCTTCTGTGTGATCCGCCAGCATCAGGCTGCTCTGGGATGTGTTGGCATCCAGCATCTCTAGCAGAAGATCATATAGCAGCACCACGTTTTTTCTCTTCATGGTTGACAGATGCTCGATGCCTTTGTTGCTATGGACGACAGAAGAAAGGAACAGTGAGCCAGTGAAAATTGAAACATAAAATGCTGTGAAAGTCTATAACACCATAATCAGTCTGCTGTGGTACCTGAGGTGTCGAATATGTGAGAGCAGCATTAGTAGATGGGCGAGCCGGATGGACTGTTGCTGTGAGGACAAGCCTGTTCTGGAGATGGTCCAAACTAAAGCGTCAGTCACAGAGTCCAGCAGCCTCAGAACCTTCCCACGGCTCTCCACATCTTCAGGAGTCTGTGGCAAGCTTGAACAGTTATCTGTTAATAAGCACACAAGAGAGGTGAATCACAACATCTGATGTGGTTAAAGAGAAAACGGTTAATTTTGTGATAATATGACTGAATAAAGGTTACCATCTAGCCACAACCTTTTTATAGAGTCAGCAATCAGACTGCAGTTTTAACCCTGTAAAGCCTGACATCGAAATAATAGCCTGAACAATAGATTCTTTTAATTGAACAGTCAGACAAAATATATATATAAAAAACCATCTGCTTATGTGGATTTTGTTTTATATCATATTTGATATGCAGGCTTGTATGGCTCATATAGTGTGATATACTGTAGTGAGAATATGGAGCTCATATTTGAAGGGAAAAAAAATATTTTGACCTCTGATTTATTTAGAGGCTCAAACTGAGCAAAAATATACAATTTGTTGTTATTTATATAACGAAAAAAAATTAATGAAATTCTGATGGCTTGTATAATGTAAATCAATTTTTTTTTAACAGTGTAGCAGACTAGTGCATAAATATCATTTGTCACTCTATATCTCCAGATAATACATCTTAGTAAGATCATATCATATTTTAAACTCGAAAAAAATAGTATATTCAAATAATAAGTTGCTTCAGCCCAGTAGGTGTTCTTTAAATATTACTTACAATATAAAAGTTATTCTTACATTTACTTTATTAAAATCATTAAAGATTTCTGACCAAAAAGACGTGTACCACAATATCGAGGACAATTTTACAATTATACTAAAAGGCCTTTTGCTTTTTTTTTTAAATATGATCTATCAATCAAAGTTCAGAAGGCATGTTTTCAGCATGTTTGATCAGGTTGATTATTTAATCACATATAAAAGATATTCATGTATAAAAGATTATACAGTAGGCTTTTTAGGGTTAAAACACTGGCAGGAGACCACTGACCAATCATGTAAATATAGTTTGCATGTTGTAATTAGCATGCCCTACAGTTAGGTAGAGGAAAAAAACAAGATACAAACTGCATTTTAATCTCGCACAATAACGTACACACACACAATCAGAGTAGTGTCATACTGGAGTTGAGAAGGATCATGGCTTTGAGGCAGATGTATTCCTCTCTCTGAAGCTTCAGTTCTCTGAATCTGGAGGTGGTGGCCAGCAGCATGTCAAAGATCTCCATGATGCCTTCAACACAGTTCCCTTCCTCCCTGAAAGAATTAGAGAGAAAGAAAGAGAAGTTATGAAACAGAGATAAAAGGGAAAAGGCCAATCACTTCAGTCATAAATGTCTTGAGACTAATCATTCTGGAGCAACAGGAAATTGACATCACATGCACAATCCCAAAGATCCTCAACTATGTCAGTAAAGGAGACGGGAAGAAATTAAAGTCCATTTTACAATTTTAGGAGCCTGGCAAAGATCTATTTTAATATAATGGAATTATATTCAAATTATTTATACTTTGCTTGCAAAATAATTTTGTCAGAACATACAGAACTGTACTACTATTTTCTATATAATAGAAATACATATTAAAGTATACTAAAAAATATATATTTACATATATTAAAAGTATTTTAAAATAATAAAAAGTAAAAAGAAATTATATATATATATATACGTATATATATATATATATGTATAAACCTTTTTTCTTTTATTATTTCATTATAAACTGTACACATACATCAATGACAATAATAAAAGCAAAGTTGTATACATCTAGTACAAACAGCCTAAAAACATGGCAGGATACTGTTATACTAACTGTACTGAAAAAAAGAGTATCCAAGTAGTGATTAAAATCAATGTACTTAATTAATATAAAAAGTAGGTAAAGATAACACTAGGTAACATACACAGCTTATTTTGAATGAACACAGATGACCTTAAAGTGTCAGGTGAAAGACAAAGGAAGTACACGCTGTCTCACACACACACACACACAGTCCTGTGTGAGAATCGAGTAGTGCAAACTAAGCTTGTGTTATGAGAACACACCAAGGTTTGTTAAGACCCTAGAGATAATCACCAAGGAAGAGGAATATTCACTTCCACACAAATTAATAAACAGGTACACACACACACCAGCCATGCATACACAAAAGAGAACAAAAACAGATCAGTTTTCTTAACGAACTTTAAAAACTTTGTTTACGTATCTCACAGTGCGTGTATGTACACACTACACACGCAAACACTGCGTGCACTGGACACACACAACAGAAGATTATCTGAAGGTCAATGAATAAATCCATTAATCATCAGTGTTTTTCAAATGTTACCATCAAGCAAGATACGAGCCAATCTCTCCCACTTATGGAAGACGCCTTCAGATTTCAAACAATTCTAATCTAAAGAATTCTACTTATTGACAGCACAAATGCATTTTTGGGATATCTGGTAAAAGTTGTTTTATTCTTTTATATTTTGTCTCCTGAACAGAAAAATAACACTGATCTGATTTTAACAAATTCAATCCAAACCACACTTGAAATCCAATTCAATTTCTGTTAAAGCCGAGACCAAACTGTTACATTTCAGCTTGTTTTTCATCATTCAGGTTTTGATATCATAGTCATGCAATTGCATAGAGAGACAATATGGGAGGAGTTATATCAGATGTTTTTGTCCATCAAACGGGGGTTGTGCGCAACAGACATCTATATTCTGTAAAACAGGTCTCGTCACTTTTGGTTCAGGTGTTTTGTAAGTGCTCCGTTAAATATGGAGCTGTTTTACTCAAGATGTCTTCAAAGGAGATACCAAAGATGAGCATAACCAATGTCCATCACATATGCAGATATTTGGATATTAAAATTTAATAAAATTCCAACAATAACGACTACTAGCTAGGTTAGCTGATTACCTTAAAAGTCCATAGACATCTTCATGAGTTCATACTAATTTCTCCAAAAAACGGATTTCTTTTTCTTTCAAAAAAAGACCTGTTTTCCAGGTTTGGCCAGGTGACGTTCGACATATACCCCATTTCCAGTTTTCAAATGTCTGCTTCCAGCTGTTGTAAAAAAGTAACTTAGCATAGTGCTGAATGCTGTGTGATCATTATAGCAACCAAAGCCAGCAGACAGTCAGCAAATATGGATAAATGAATAATAATGGATAAAAAAAAATCAGTAGGTGTGCTCTGCAGTTCCACCTTCTTTGATGTGGAAATCTTCTCCAGTTCATTTCTTCTGTTCAGTCCAACGAAGTTAGACGCAAGTAAAAGCATGAACAGACTGGAAAGCTGCTTTGCAGTATTTAAGTTGTAGTTCTAATTGAAAGCAACACTGACACGCTTTTATCATGTTTAAAAAAGCTGCTTGCTTTAAAGCAGGGGTTCTGATCTCTGGTCCCTCGAGGTCCACTTTCCTGCAGAGTTTTGCTTCAACCCTAATCAAGCACACACGAACAAGCTAATCGAGGTCTTCAGGATTACTAGAACGTAGCAGGGAGGTGAGTTTCATCAAGGTTAGGGCTACAATCTGCAGGAAAGTGGACCTCAAAGGCCCCAAAGCAAAGAACGAAAAAGAACTTTGCTGTGAGCATATCAGGGCCATGAAAGGTCTACAACACATTCTGATCAAAACATTCAGTATGTTCCTCTTCAGTGTCATCTGTGCTGTGGAAGGAGACATTTTCCAGTGTCAGTGGGAGATTTTACCTGTTGAGTTTGAGGTCAGGTGAGAAGATGAGTTTCCCGGGATGATCCACAGATCTCCACATCAGTCCCAACATCAATATATCCAGCCAGCAGCATTCCAACAGATTCACCTGATCTGACAAAGTCAGCTCCACAAAACCTGCAAGGGGAGTAACAAACACACAAATGTCTTCTGGAACACACTCTTGCACAGCTGCTTGCACTTCAAATGCCAGAAGTGCGTGCACAAACACTCACACAAAATGATTTGTATTTATTTTTAATGTTTTTTGTCATTTCTGGAGCATGACAGTCCCTGCTCACATTCACTTTCACTGAATAAGCAACATTCTGCGAAATGATTTGTTTATTCCACAGGAGAATGAAAATCATTCCAGTTTGGAACAACATGAGGGTGACTGAATCCCATTAACCTTTTAGAAATGACAAGAAATCAATTTGCCAGAAATCCTTGACTTAATAACTTCATAAAATCACTTTAAACTAAAACAAAAAAATTATAAAGCATACGCAAATGTAATATATGTACATTAAATTACCATGTATGAAACATATATGAAGTAAAAACATATGAAACCTATATGAATATAAACCCCATATGAAACTTGAACAATTTCATATATTAACATATAGCCCATATATGTATGTTTATATATGTGTACTACATTTTGGACATACATGTACATGTATATCCATTCTAAAACCCATCAATACATTGTATAATATAAAAGATAGGCATGTGTCAGGGTTCTGTCACTTCGGTCTAGTGTTAGTCATGGTTTTGTGACAGAGCCCTGACACTCCAGTCATGTCCTGTTTTTATGTCTGCGTCTGCGTGCCTTGTTTTGTGTTGGAGCGTGGTGTTCGGATCCCGGCACTCATGTCTTGAGTTTCGGTTTTGTGTCGGGGTTCGGACACTTGCGCTCCATGTTCTGTCTTGTTGTGTGAGCGTGCGGTCTCGAGTTCGCTAGGCCGTACGCTCTTCTGTCCACGTGTGTTGTGTTTTGTGTAGCACGCGGTTCGTGTTCCGGCCACGTGCTTTTCTTGTCGTCTTGTGTTGTTGCACGCAGTTCGTGTTTTTATCAGCTGCGTGCATTCATGTTATGTCTTGTGCTGTGTGGCACGCAGCTTGTGTTTTTATCGGCTGCGTGCTTTTCATGTTGTCATGATTTGTGTGAGCACGTGGTTTATGAGTATTCTCATTAGCTGTGTGTTCATGTCCTGTTTTGCACATGGCTGGTGATTTGTTTTGCTGGCCATGTGCTTGTGTTTTAGTTTAGTGTGAGAACATGGATTTTGTCTTTGTTTTCTGTGCCATGTGCTCTCGTGTCAATTGTCTTGACCCCACCCATCTTGTTACCTGATTACTGGTTAATTTGCCCCACCTGTGTATCCCTCATTACCCTCCTCATTTGCTCCCTATTTATTCTCCTTGTGTTTGCAATCCTGTGCCAGTTCGTCATCACATGTATCCTGTCCAGCCTTGCCAAGCCTGATTGCCAGCCTGTTTTCACCTACGGGGTAGTTTTTGTTTGTTTGTTTGTTTGTTTTATTTTATTATACTACTAATAAAAAGCCCATTCTCCTGCACCACTGAGTCCTCGCTCCATTCCTTCACCCCACAACCCTGACAGCATGTATTACAGTTTTTTTTGTATATATGTTGTTTTAATAAAGTTGCATATATAAATTATTGTTGTCATACAGTATATGGTTGCAACAAATGTACAACAATCTTCATATAGATATTAAATTATGTACATACATATTTTATTATACAGATTTTATATATGTTATAAATTTATATCTTCATCTAACCAGAGAAATGTATGTATATGAAAATTATATAGGTAACATATATAACCTCCGTGAAGTTGGCACCCCATAAAAAGAAATAATCACCAAACCTATGCAATTCGTTTGTGCTACGTTTGTGCTGATTTGTGCCACAAAAACGAACGTTTGTGCTGGTTTGGAGATATTAAACATTCTTTTTTTGACCATGTGACGTCACTCTCCACCTCATGTTGCCCAAATCGCTCCAAACCAGCGCAGTTTGTTTGTGCTGGGTTTGTGCCGATAAAACAAACACTGTATCTATTTTCCTTCCTTAGATATAACCAAAATATTTTCGGGAGCTGTGACGTCACTCTCCATCTCAGTTTGTCTAAATCACACAAAACTGGTGTCATTCGTTTGTGCTCGATTTGTGCCGTTATACTGAACATATTCCCCCCTAGGAATAACAAATATATGCTAATTCAGGGCGCTCTCTGTGACAGCCAACGGCTCCGTTCGTTTGTGCTAGATGCTGTTAAAATGAACATTCTATTTATTTCTCCTCCGTAAAACATTACAAATATCTGGAGGAAAAGTGATGGCACGCAAGCCGCTCGTCTAAATTCCTGTCTAGTTTGCAAATCTGCTGGTTTACAACGTACAAGTTTTATAGCCAGTGACTTCATCAAGCACCAAATCCAACATTTTCATTTTCTTGGAACAGGCTATTGCAATATTCGTGTTCTTGTTTGTTGCTATTTAATCTCATTTGTTACAAAAATGCAACATAGGACTAAATTAACTAGTTTATATTCAAGTAACAAATATCACGGATTCATTATACCAAGGTATAGCCTACCAACAAAACTATTTTTATCCGTTAAAGCATGCAGACTCTTTAATGTAACAATGTTACTTTGTACATTTTTATATAGCTAGCAAGTAGCCTGACTTTACTTGAAATATGAAGTTAGTGAAAACTTGGAGCTGACTAAACTTAAAATTTCAAGGCAGCATGAACACTTACTTAGCCAAGAAAATGAACATTTTGGATTTGGTGCTTGATGAAGTCACTGGCAATAAAATTTAGAAAAACGTTGTAAACCAGCAGATTTGCAAACTAGACAGGAATTTAGACGACCAGCTTGCGTGCCACCACTTTTCCTCCAGATATTTGTAATGTTTTACGGAGGAGAAATAAATAGAATGTTAATTTTAACGGCATCTAGCACAAATGAACGGAGCCGTTGGCATGGACAGAGAGCGCCCTGAATTAGCATATATTTGTTATTCCTAGGGGGGAATATGTTCAGTATAACGGCACAAATCGAGCACAAATAGATTAGAACGATTTAGACTCACAGTAAAAAAAAAAAAAAAAAATACTGTCTCACCGTTTCAACTTAATGCTGCCTTGAAATTTAAGCTTAAGTCAACTTGAAATATGAAGTTAGTGAAAACTTGGAGCTGACTAAACCTAAAATTAAACCTAAACCAACTTTTTTTTATTACACTCTGTGGCCGTGCTAAACGGGGTCGAGAGTGAAGTTTTCATTATATTTAAGAAGAGGTCATGGTTACATTGTTTCTTTTAACGGCACAAATCAGCACAAATCGAGCACAAACGAACGGCACTGGTTTGGATAGGTTTGGACGGCATGGGGTGGAGAGTGATGTCACTGGCCTGTTTTGTATTTGTTATTTCTGAGGACGGGAAATAGATACAATGAAAATTTGAACGGCACAAACCAGCACAAATCGAGCACAAACGAATCGTTTTGGAACGATTTAGATTGCATGGGGTGGAGAGTGACGTCACTGTTCGTAAAAAGTTTATTTTCGTTATATAAAAGAAGCGGTCATTGTTACAGGACTTCTTTTAACAGCACAAACCAGCACAAACCCAGCACAAACGAACTGCGCTGGTTTGGAGCGATTTGAGCAACATGGGGTGGAGAGTGACGTCACATGGTCAAAAAACACCAAACCAGCACAAACATTCGTTTTTGCGGCACAAATAAGCACAAACGTAGCACAAACGAATGGCATAGGTTTAGTGATTATTTCTTTTTATGGGGTGCTAACTTCACGGAGGTACATACAGTATATAGGAATATCACTCTCGATAAAGGATAATACAAGTCATATATTACGTTTCCATATGGGAAAAGTTACGCATTGCTTAAAAAGTGCAATGTTTACAAATTATGAATCAGAGTATTTCAGGTATTTATACAAGCACACACCTGGTATCTTCTTCGCCCAGCTGATCATGAGCACCAGTTCCTTGTCAGCGAGGTTGGTTAGTGACATCATCATGCTGGCCTCAGTGTACGGCTTCTTCATTGGCTCTCTCAGGTAAATCTGAGGAGGCTCCGCCTCCAGAATACAGTTGACCAACTGCTCTGGGGAGAGGCTCCGGCCACACCCTTCAGCTCTGTCCCCCGAAGGGAAGAGTGGATGAGTGGGACTGAGGGAAAATTCTAAATGAGGCTGGGAACGACCTCTGACCCCTAACGCCCCGCCTGAGCTGTCTCTGATCTGGGGGTTGCGATGATGACGAGCACCTCGGTAAGTGCAGCGTTCCCGCCTCACACCTGTTCACACACACAATTACACACACGCATCGAAAGTGCACACTCACACTGTCCAATATGATAACACCTTAGCTTAGGGACCAGTTCTCACTATTGACTAGTTGCTCATTAGCTAGCATATTGGCTGTTTATTAGTACTTATAAAGCACATACAGTTATTAATACCTTATCCTGTATTGCTATATTTTAGATCCTTTTATACCGACCCCATACCTAAACTTAACAGCTACCTTACTAACTATTTCTAAGCAACAAATTATGAGTTTATTAATGCAAAAGTTGTAGTTAATAGTGATGCATAGTGAGAATTGGTCCCCAAAGTAACAAGTGACCAAAAATATATAAAGTTTGACATATCTTATCCCCCAGTAAATAATAAGTGGCTACACACAGAAAAGGAAGAGGCGGCTGCTTACCACATTTCATCATGCCCACTTCATAGCACTTGCGGAGTCGACAGGCCTGGCAGCTCTTGCGTCGGCTCTTGTCAATGGTGCACTGGTTAGTGGCTGGGCAAATATAGTCATTGTGCCCTAAAGAAGATTGGGAGAAAAAAATGTCATTAAACTCATATCCTTAGGTGCCTTGGTTTAATTCAGCTTTTTAATGTCATCTCATTGCATTGTCCAAGATATTATTAGGGCTGTTAATTGATTCAAATATTTTAGCACTACACTGTCAAAAAATATTTTTGGAAGACTATTAGACAATGTTTTAGAAGAAAATACTATTTCAGTCTTTCTACTTCAAAATGGCATTTAATTCAGTGTTGCTTGCTGCTACTTTGTAATTTTTTATGAAATTTACCAGCAATTTCTGAGTGAAAATTGTTTCTTCATAATTTTTTTTAGTGTACAATCTAATTTTTGTATGGGATTAACTTGCAGAAACATGAGCTTATATTAATAATCAATGTTTATGTTATAATATAACTAAATATACACTCTATCGTTCAAAAGCTTGAAAGAAATTAAGACTATTATTTAGCAAGAATGCATGCATAATATTATAAAAATTTATAAATTTATCAAAGGTGACGTGTAATGCTACAAAAGACATATATTTCAAATAAATGCTATTCTTTTGAACTTTCTTTTAATCAAAGAATCATAAAATCTCTTAAAATGATAATAATAAGAAACAGGGGTGTTGCATGATTTCTGAAGAATCATGTGACACTGAAGACTGACAATTCTGCTTTTCCATTACAGGAATAAATTACATTTTAAAATATATTTCAATATAAAACATTATACATCCAAAATAATATATCCAAAACTGTTTTAGCATCAAATTAAAAAGCTAAAAGTAATACTAAAAGTTAAAAGTAATAATAAAAACATGAAACTTTTAATCACACACATTCACTTTGACAATCCTATTTATCATATTCATTTGTTATTTTGATGTTTTGATGATGTTATCTGATGTTTGCAAAATCTAAATTACAAAATATTCCTCTATAATCTATTTTTTTCAGTGAAGTAATCCTTGGAGATATTAGTAGGAAAATCACAAACTGACCAAGGAATAATTTTTTTGCATGGAATTAATGTAATCTGTGAAAAAAAAGTGTCCTTTAAAGAATAATATACTTGTGTGGTTTTTACTGAGATTTAGTATTTGTAAAAACTTATATGTTTTTACATATCTGTTTTTTTGAGTCTAGTCTATTGACTGAAAGGTCAAAACAAACTTGTTGGGGGAATACAGAGAACTGACCCTGACATACTCAAAGAAATCCACGCACAGAACAAGTAGAGTGTTTGAGGATTCATGAAAAAGCCTGCTTAGAAAAACTAAAAACTCCATTGATTAACATGGCATTTCAGAAAATAGAACATCTAAAGAGCATGTATTTGTCATATTAAATGGTTACTTTGACCAATGTTACCTTGAATGCTCCGTTTGAAGAAAGCCTTGCACCCCTCACATGACCAGACACCATAGTGATACCCAGAGGCGTAGTCCTGACACACCGCACAGAAGTGTGCGTCTCCTTTACCCAAAATGCCTGGTGAAGGATTCAAGCCACCATCACCATCCAGTTGCTGCCCTAACAGCTTTGGATGAGTAAGGACAGAACTATAAAAGATGAAGGAACAGATGAAGTAAAAAAAAGGGAAAGAAGAATGTGAGGGGTTCTTGCTGCATGAAACTAGTTTTTATTCATATTTTGAACTCGCTTTTATTTTTATAGATTCCATTATCATTTTAAATTAAGTTTTAGTAATTTTGTGGTTTGTATCATTTTTATCAGTTTTATTATTCATTAATTTTAGTAGATACATTTTTTTAAAAAAATAGGGGAAAAAATGAGAAATGTTGCTTATTTTTTTTTATTTCAGGTCAACGCCCAGATGCAAACACAGCTAAGAAAATCCTGGAAATAATTATTACTGTTTAATTTGATAATTTTATGATCAATTAATTTTTATTTACTTTTTAAACCCTTTGTGATAATATCCTATATAAATATGTATTTGCTTGTTTGGTCCTGTTCACATCTGCCTAATTTAGCTAGATGTTACAAAGTGACAGGTGAATGTGTCAGGAACATCAAAAACATCACAGAACACAAGTTAATTAATATTTGACATTATAGCCTTTAATGCATTTTAAGTTAATTTATTTATTTTATGTTTTATATAATAGTCTATTTATTTTGCTAAGCTATGCACAATTATAGGCACATTTTCTCATTTGCATTTAGAATAATTAGAATTAATTATTAGAATCCTATCAGAACAGACCCTTTTTATTGACCCTTTCACCTGTTTTATTGTCTGCCCTGTAAAAAGTCAGATTAGAAAAGTAATATCATGTATCTGCTCATAAGGTTGCACGATTCAGTACACTGTAGTAAGCACCTCAAGATAAAACGAAAAGCAAATTAAAACATTTTATGTGGTCACAGGGCTTGTATTGTCTCTATGGCAACTGAACTATGCATTTGAAAGCTGCTACTGGGAGATTAAAGGCATAAATCAATTATTAAGACACTGCATGTGATCTGCTGTTTTCTCACCTGCCCTGGTTAATCATGTGTGTTTTGGCGTCCTCCCAGGTTGTGTGTGTGTGTGTTTCGCTGTAGGCCAGTGGAGGCGGGCAGTGCAGCGCAGGGTGTGTGGCGTGGGGAGGCCAGAAGATTGTCGGACTGAGCGGGACCAGGCTTTCGGACACGGGGGGATGAGTGTACCCCAGCACTGTGGAGGACACGGGGCTGTAGAGCGTTAAGGCTCCATGGCTGATCTCTCCCCCGTGCTGTGGTGAATAATCCTGACAGGCTTCCACATACGGAGATGGAATGCAGATGGTCTGGCTGTCCATGCCGAGCGGGGACGTGTACAGATGGGGTAAGGTGTTAGGCGAGTCCCCTCGATTGGCCTTGCAGGAGTCCAGGGCACGGGGGGCTGACATAGGGGCCGGACCAGGGGAGGAGCTCATTCTGGAGAACTCAAGCGAGGTCCTGGCTTGACAGACTACTGCATTGTAGGCCCAACTGTGTCAGAGGAAGTGCTTGCTGAAGGACATAAAAAAAAGGAAGTCAGATCCTGAGGGATATTAGAGTAACACTTACACCCCCCTGCATGTTAAGCACACAGTACCATTTAAAAGTTTGGGGTCAGAATGTTTTTTTATTATTATTATTTATTCTTACTTATTTATTTATTTTTCTTACTTTATTCTTTATATATTTTTTTCAGGATTCTTTGATGAACAGAACGTTTAAAAGAAGAGCATTTATTTAAAATTGTGAAAATGTAATGCCCTTACTGTCATTTTTGATTGCTGAATAAAAAAGTATTAATTTCTTTCAACAAAAAAAAGACCCAAAAAACTGACCCGTACAGACCCCAAACTTTTGAACAGATCATATGACACTGAACACTGGAGTAATAGCTGCTGAAAAATCAGCTTTGCCATCAGAGGAATAAATAAATATTAAAATATATTTTAACTACCAACCCCAAACCTTTGAACTGTAATGTACATACTGCACAAACCTTTAATATTTCCTGCAAGTGTCATATAAGTGCTGCCTGCATTTCCTTTAATGTTTTTTAAACCTGTTTGTGATTTTCATGGTTTTTCCAGAAACAAAGCTTGGCAGACTACATAAAGACCAGTAGGCCTGTTTTTTCTAGTTGTATTAGCAGATGCACCTCCTTTTACACATTTTCTATGAAAAAGTGACTGGAAAAATAGAAAAACGTCACAGAAGAACATGATGCATATTTTAATATAATTATTTCTAAATACGTCCAAAATACATGATGCAAAGCGAGACTGTAGAGGGAGGTAAATAGCATCTGTAGCGGGTTACACTGCTCTCTTCTGGGAGATTCATCACACAAAACCAGACAGGATAACTGCTTTTTTGGTGGGGGAGTGTTTTGCAGATGACATATTGAAAGGTGCTACTCCAGGAAATGAGGTAGCCTGTGAATAATTTACTTGTGGTTGAGGTTATAATATTCTACTGGTAACGGTCCAAAAATGCTTTAAAGTTTTCAAGTTAATTTCAAAGATTTCTTTTGGTTTGGATATCAGTAAAGATATCTATAATTATAAGAAGGATCTGTCACTTTCATAATAGTGTAAAACTTTGAGAAGAGTCTCTAACTTGTAGAAGGCCAGTTAATGGAGTATACAGTAGAGGCACATCAGGTCAGCATTGGTTTTAATTCAAATGTTTGTTTAGTGAGAGATGCAGAGGAGAACGTTCTTTTAAACAGTTTGTCACAAAGATCCAGAGTCCACTGTGCTTCATGTAACACTGAAACCAGAGATGAACAAATAGACTATGAGAATTCTCAAAAGAGCCAGAATAAACCGTAAGGCAGCGCGCATGTGTGTGTGTGTGTGTGTGTGTGTGTGTGTGTGTGTGTGGGAGAGAGATAGCTGTTAGTATGTGACCACAACCCACGATCATTAAAATAATGCAAGTCAGCATCCAAAGAATGAAGTGTCACTGAATAATAAAAAAACACTCAATCATTCTTCAAAATAAAATTGTGTGTCAAATAATGTGTTCGAGGTGTGTTTTTTTTATATTAAAAAAAAAAATATATGGAAAAACAACAAATCACAATGGTTAGAAATTGTGTGTACAAGGTACAAGAAAGATAGCAAGAGGGGAAAGCATGAGAAAAAAATAATACAGATAACCACAATCTAAGAAAAGTCTGTAAAACTACGGCCCAATGTATTGTTACTAAGAAGTCATTTTCCATATACATTTTTTACAGGTGTTTTACCAGTATTTTGAATTACACATTTCATTGTGTAGTGTTTTAGGGTTGAAGAAAATGTCCGTTTTTTTTCCAAGTTAAAAAAGCAGTAAATTATGGCTTCTTCTCCTTGTACTACAAGCACACACAAAGACATCCTCCCAAAACCTCCGTCTCCCCGTGGTGAAAATGAAACCTTCCCTACTCCAAAACCAAAGAGAGCTGTGTGTTCATGTGTGTCCTTCTATATCCAAAATCTGTCTCTATATTAGATCAGAATCACAGGACACTCTTGAATTCTGTGTCCTAAGACTAAAAAAAAAGATTTTCTTATTCAGTAAGCTTGCCTTGTTTTCAATCACAAATATCAAAACATTCTTAAAGCAAGACACATTTACTTGAGAAGCAAACTGATTTAAAGCCCTATTCGGACGGTAATTGTTTCTCAGGGGGACGTAAGTGATTTTCACCATATACAGGGGGTAGTTGGTGATTTTAATGCCGTCCGAATTGCCTACTGTTTTTGACAAACACTGAGGTCGTGTGGTAATTTAATTGCCGTCCGAATCCACATCTCTGAGTTTACATGAAGAAATCAATTCAAAATTCAGTGTTTAAACCCTTTTTGAGCACTCCCGAACACCGTAACGTTGTACTTTGGTGTAATTTGCATACATATTGATTTCTGAAATGCTGGAAAGTATTTAAAAGAACAATACTTCATAACTGCTCAACCACAGCGACTGGGAGCAGAAAAAGAAGAAAAGCACGTAAACATTCGAAATGGGTCTTTATTATGGCAGCAGCAGGTATGCAATACAATTTTAAAATGTGTATTATAAACAGATATATATAGCGTATAATTATATATAACTATAGCGAGTCTATTTTCCTATTTTTAAACAGGAGATTTAAATCAAATAATAGGATTATATATTATAAAATATGCTTTGAATAATAAGAATACATTTTACATAATAACACATATTTTTAAATACATTTCACACAATAATAAGAATAAATTTGTAAATAAAATTAATTTTATTTACAGCAGACAATCATGTGACTGGCCACGTGAGCGTTCCCGGGTGAGCAGGATCACAGAACTCACTCTTTCACTGTGAATAAATCTCCATCCGAATCCATGAGTTTTATCACTGAGGTGATATGTAAATTTATTTTTACAGACGTCCATATGAGAAACAATTACCGCCCGAATCAGGCTTAAGATTAAGTCTTGGTTCTGAAATATTTATCAAAATAAAGTATGCTTAAAACAAGAAAAAATAACTGCCAATGGGGTCAGAAAATAATCTTGTTTCCCTTTGGAATAACTTTATTTTTCTTATCCCACAGGCAGATATGTTTTCTTGATTTAGGCGTAAAAAAAAATCTTAAAACATAAATAAATAAAAATCAATTAATATCTTAAGTAATGTTGCTTCTCAATTAAATGTATCTTGATTTATGAAAGTTTAAATACTTTTACTGGAAAACAAGATTAAAAATAAGGAATAAGAAATGTTTAATGCGGTTTATTTTAAGATTATGTTTATAATATATTTTATTCTGATTTTTTTTAAAGCCATCACCAAATATTGTAAGTGGGTCTACAAACAATGCCTGAAATCCTTTACAGGGAATAATTACAGAAACAATTTTAAATAATTCTCAAAAATCAAGTCACCTTTATTTATATAGCGCTTTTAACAATACAAATTGTGTCAAAGCAACTGCGCAATATCAAAATAGGAAAATAGTGTGTCAATAATGTAAAATGATAAGATTAAACACTCAATTATCAGTTAAAGGCATTTCATTATTGAATTCAGTGATGCATCGTCCAGCTCAGTTCAGTTCTAATAGTCTCTGTCCACAACTAAGCAAGCCAGAGGCGACAGCGGCAAGGAACCAATCACTCAAAAACTATTCATTTATTTCTGAATTTTATGAGCATTACTATCAAGTATGTGTGAAAGATTATGTAAAATTATAATTTTTTTTTTTTTAAATCTACAAACACTCAAAACTACAAACTTGACTTTAATACCCAGAGTTCCCTGTTCTCTAGGCTAAAGGGCATCTGTGGGTCTTGGGTCAGAGATCTGGCCCGCTGACTCAGTAAACACAAAGAATTAAGGTGATACGTCACTGTGACAACGTTATTACGGAGACAACTCCTGAAACATTGTGTTCTATCCATAAAGAATATACCGGAAACATTACGCTGAACATTCTCTGTAAATACAGACATGATAAATCACACCGTGGAAACAGAACACGGTAAGCACTATAAAACACAGCAGTAGCATGCGACTGACTGCAACGAGGAGGCAAAGTCCACTGTCTGGATTTAGGGTTTTTCAGATTGTCTTTATATAATCTGAGTGTTGACAATAAATAAAATATAACAACTTAATCAATAAATTAATAATTAAACGAATTTCATTAGTATTAAGAACTTTCTTATGCTTATGAAATAATATAATTTAAAAGAACTATTTTTTTTTATATTTTAATTTTAAAATAATAATAATAATAATAATGTTTTCCAGTGATGGCAAAGCTGAATTTTCAGCAGTCATTACTCCAGTCTTCAGTGTCACATGATCCTTCAGAAGACATCAGCTCAACTAATATTTATTATTATTATCAGAGTTAAAATCACAGGGAAACTGTGATACATTTATTTTAGGATTCTTTGATAAACAGAAAGTTCAAAAGAACAGCATCTATTTGAAATAGTAATTATTTGTGACATTATAAATGCCTTCACTTTTGACTAATTTAATGCATTCTTGCTGAATAAAATAATAATTTATTTATATATATATAAAAAAAACTTTAAACAGTAGCATACAGTATAATATTATATTATGATTTTTAATGATTTTCTTCATAATGTTTTAACAAGTACAGCATTTAGAAAGGATTGAGAGAGACAGGGGTGTATGATAGCAGTACACAACACTGGGTTCCCACACTTTCTAACCAATGATTTTCTATGACTTTTCCAGGAGTTCATGCTATAAAGGAGAATTGTTAAAAAATTATTTCATACTGAATTCACTCATTAGAAACAAATTTGGCTGATGAAACATGTTACAGCTAAGCAAATAGATATTATATTCACTACAGAAATGCTCATTGTTGTTCCATGGATTTAAAAAAAATTCTATAATGTTTCCAGGCCTGGAAATCACAGTTTTACTGGAACTGAGCTTCAACATCCTGCATAAGCACCTGTCTGGAGAAGGTGCACTATTGTTCAAGCCGCAACTCTAAAATGCTGTCCATTTTTTATTGCAATTATTTTGCCATTCATTTTATTTACTTTACTTTATTTACTTTAGGACCTCTCTGAAGAATAAAATGAGTTCAAAGGAGGCAGAAAAGACGTTGGCTCCCTCTTTACCTTTATCTGCCACTGTCTCTACTGAAAAGGGAAATTTACTTTATTTATTTTATTACTTTATGGGGGAAATGTGGTTCATACAATTTTTTGGCTTCATAATTCATAATATTTGTTTTGTTATATTTTTGATTATTTTTATAATTTTTTATATTATTTTTATTAATATTTTTGTTGTCTTACACTGGAAAAAACTCCTGACAAACACACTGGAATATGATACACACACACACACACACACACGCAATGCAACAGATGGTCTAAGTACAAGAGCACAAATCCATTAAAATAAACAGACTGCTCCTTATATTTCACCATATAAAAATCACACATGCAATCATACCCGAAATTTAGTTTTATAATACTTATAATAACAATTATACATATTTTTAAGTATGGTCACAGTTACTCAAGCAACTTTTGAATGAAAATTTCATTGGAAGACGGAGAAAGCACTTTCCTCCTGCCGCTCTTATAAAGCTCTGATTGGCTACAATCCAGACACACATACCACTGAACAAAAGGCCAAGGACAGGACAAAGAAACCCCTACACATAACTCACACACACAGAGTCCCTGGGAGAACTTTTCTCCATCCTAATAAGGTTCTCCTGCCAACTTGAACTCACACAAGAATTAAGTTTAAATTTATATCACATCGGGCGAAGGTCCACATCACCCCAGTAACTCAGCCTTGTATCTGCACTTGTAGTGAACCTTCACATAAATAATTATGCACACACATCTGTGTATATACGCACATTCTTCACACTTGAAACCACTCCGATTGCTGACACTATTCACGCTTTCCTAATTGAGACTCGCTTCTTTTTCAGGGAGTGAGGGATGATAAGAAAAGCTGGCCTTCTAAAATCCGAGACTGAGAGATCTCTGGCACAAATATTCAGAGAGAAAGTTAGAGAGCATGATTTCTGAAATTACTAATTGGCACAGACTGGTTACAGTCTATAAAGTTTGATCCAATTCTCCTATCACATGTCACACAAACCTGTCAACAGAACAGTCCACTCGCGTATGTGTGTGTTTTTGTTGTGGCCACGGCTAAAACCTCCTGCTGATAACCCAAAACCCAGAAATATCTCATTTTAAATGCTAAAAAGTCATTACACCTCAGGTAGTTCTTTTCGTAAAAACAGTATTTTACAGGAATTATAAGTAAACACAGCAAATGGTTTATTTGTGCATATGTTAAATTAATAATAGTAATATCACATAATAATAATACCACACTTCATGTGGTATCTACATAAGCTGGGTTTATTCAAGTCAAAAACAGTACATAAGACTGAATCAACCTGACTACGCTGAGTTGTACTTTACACTTTTCACCATGAAATCTGTGCCAAAAACTCTTGCATGCTTTAAAAAAAATAATTAAATGAATTAAAATATTACCCGTGAAAAGACATTCATACATGGAAACATTTTTTGTATTTATCTGCTAAATGAACTAACTTCATGGATTTAAGCATAAGCCTTTAGAATGTTTAGATTATTAAAAAATATAAATTTGTCCACTTTTGGCAGTGTATATAGTGTATGCAGACAGGTTCACAACTGTTCCTCAAAAACTTGTTTCTAAAAGTGTTTTTAGCACCACCGCTCATAAAACCTTACTTTAAATGCTACTTCTGAACAACTACAACTGAATGTTGTAGCAGTTCCTTGTTTTAGTAACACGGGGCTGAGGTTTTGGATGATGTATCTGCAGAACAGATATTTTGGAAGTTTTGCCCTTGGCCTCTGAGATACAAAACACAAAACAGGAATACAAAACCCCAACAGATGGTCATGTTAACATCATACTTAATGAATATGTTATTTGAAACACTCTCTTTTTGTTATAAATGACACCGTTCAGGTGACAGTCTGTTATCCTGTCTCATTCACTGTCTAAACACCCCATTTTATGATTTCCTTCTGTCATTGAACTCATGCCTAACTCATCACTAATGTCATTATAATCTTATCACGATCAACATTGAGTAATAGACTGTGTTTGTGCAGAGTCAATAAACACTGTCTGCAAAAAAGTCTAGAATATGACCCCAGCAGACACATAATAATCACCTGAAATGTACTGTATAAATTAAATGCAACAGTAATGGCATGGCCTTTAGTATTAAAATGTTATTATAAAAGTTATTACATCTTTTTATTACTGGCTTAAACTAGATAAGGAATGTTTTTCACCTTGAGAGGAACGCCCTTCCTAAAATATAAACCATAAAATAAATATTTATTTGATTTTATTTTTTGATGCATAGAAAGCAAGTTTAAAAAAAAAAACTATATTGTCATTTTTTACTAAAAATAATTATAAAACATGCTTATACTTTTAATATGTGATATTTTCCAGCACCCCCTTGTGGCTCTTTTGGGGTCCCTGGGTAAGGTTATATTGAAGCACACTTGGGTTATCACTTAAACATCGAATCATTAAATTCATTCATCCACTGCAACACGTTTCATAAAGTGTTTTTTCTTTTTCTGCTTCAGCAGCCTACTGAAGCAACATCTTTGGGCATCATATGCGAACTCGTTTGTCATTTCAAAAGTTTAACAACATCTTGTTTGCTAAACCTTTTGTCTCACATGAGCACTAACACTTAACGCTCTGATTTCCTTTACAAAAATTGCAATGGTAACCATAGCTTCCGGCAAATACCTGAGTTACTATAGTTACTGTCACTGGCGTAAAATCAGAATACTCCTTCAAACAGTGTAAGAAGCTTTGAGTATCTTTTTCATTTTGTTCAATTTCTATTTTGAAGACAGTGGCAACTAGCACTAATTTAGCCCATTTTTAATGAAAAGAAACTATGGTTTAGTACGGTTTCACTGTAGTTAGAAATGGCACTTACCGACAGCAGGTGATGTGAGCTGGAGAGAAGAGATCTGTTTGCCGTATCGATCTGATAAACTGCGCGCACAAAGAGAAAGAAGAGCACTGAAGTTAGCAGCAGACGCGAAGAGAGAGAGAGACATGCAAACTCCTGGTAGTGTCCTAATAGCGCACTTTGCCTGATTGTACTTTGGCAAAAATCTGCTTTGGATATAAAGATTAGAAGCGCGCGTCACTGGCAGCCGCGCCCTCCCGGAGCCGCCCCTAACTGCGTGAGGCAGAGATTTACAAGTTATGACAAAACAACACGACTAGAGGAATTTAACATATATCATATACCACACTTCACCATATCCATTTGCGAAGTTCAAGGTAGTTTCCACCAGAATACATTGGTGTGGTTTTACCACATTAAAACGCTTGTAACTTACTTTTATTTATTGGTATACTATTTTTTTTTCAGGAACTGACTTTATAATGCAGTTTTGTTAATACATTTGAAAGATTAGCGCAATCTTCTGTTGAGGCTCGTTCCGCACCGCAGTGGTGTTTTGGCGCGCCTTGAGGCTGGAACAGTTCTCCATTAAACGTCAAGTAGCTATCTTAACAACTTTTAAACAAAACACGTAGTCATATTTAAAGGTAAAATTTCATAATAAATAAATTATGAGAGTACTTCGTAGATGGTACAGAGTCTTCGCGCAGAATCGCGCAGCGAACTGATGCTAACTCCTCTGTTGCTACTTCAGCGTTTACGCGTGCGCGCGCTTTGACTAGCGTTAACTTGAAAATCAACTATATGATGAAAAATTATTTGATGCACTTGCTTAAGACTCCCCCAAACTTTATTTTGACTTATTTTGGGGGACTTTAAACTTTAAGACGGCTTTGTGATGCACTTTTTTATTGACCTTTTTCTTCCTACTACAAAATGTAAATTTTAAAAAAATGACAGAGAAAGAGAGAAAACAATTAAAGGTGCACAACAATATTTGCATGCGCTGTTGACTACAGTCCTTTTGTTCTGACACCTGAATGCAGCATCATGTAGCTTAAAATTTTCAGTTATGCTGTGGGAACTTTTTTGTTATTATTTCATACATATTTAATTTCTGACAGGAATGAAAACGGGGCTGTGAAGAATAGAAGTACAGTTTAACAGGATTGTACTGCTGTTTAACATGCAAATTGTTCAGCTGACACAAAAAAAAGTGTGGTCAGTGGTCAGTAACACAAAACTCTTTCAAAAGTTGTGAATTCTGAAAATGACATGTGAAGTGATTGTGAAGACTAAGTATCCCTCATAATCTCGTTTTCATCTGCGGAATATTCAATATTCAAGTTTTAATGAAAGTTAGACCAACAGGTGCAGTTGGTCATTCAAACTTTTTTCAACTAATTTTGCTCCAATTGCATTTATGCTACATAATGGAACTTTCTCAATTTATTTCAATTCACCTCATCCTCCCTCACCCCACTGACTTTTAAAACACTTAAACTAAAGTAGCTAATTAAAGGTTTTTTTTTTTACACAACAGAATTGTGAAGTAGCGTAATCTGCAAATCTTGGTATTTCTTCATTTTCCAATAAGGCTGGTCAGCTCCAATTCAAGGCAATAGTGAAACACAAGCCAGAACAGGAGACAAATTAAAGAACCGTGTGTTCCTTTTCAAGACCTCTGCACGCTCTTTCATTTGCTGGGGAACTGAGTGGAGAGAGAGCGAGTAAGAGAAAGAGGGGGCACAGAGTTGAATTTTTCGTTCCCTCATATGCTGCTTATACCGCTTCTCGGCAGACGAAGTTTAATTTTGCAGAATGCCATTCGTAATTATTTCTGAATTACAGTTATTTCTCCAACTGGTTTCTGTACGGTAGCAGTAATGGCAAATGCCAGGTGGAGTAGGCAGAGCTGGGTTTTAGGAGAGTCCATTATCTCTTGTAATAGACAGCGGTGGAAAAATGAGCTGGCATTCACTTTCCAAAATGGATCTATTGGTTGGTTCAGTTAATGGCTCAGGGCAGATATTTCAATAGATAACTGGGTACCCCATCTTACATCCAAGCTCTTCAATTAAACCAGTTTAGGTCTGATCTTAACGTTATAAGAGAGGAGTACAGAAGTATAGAAAATAAAAAAAGAGAAAAGGAAATTGAAAAAATGTGATAAAAGAGTTTCAGACATTGACAAATGACTACCAGCAACGGGGAGCCATCAAACTGGGTCTGTGATTTGGTTCCATGTCCTAATGGAGTTTTTATGATGCTCTCTTGCCTAATTCTGCACAAATGAAACATTTTCCTATAAAGGTTTTGCCAAAGTCTGTTGCACATTATTTTCAGGTTCAGATTTATGTGAATTTACACACAAGAAGTGATCTAGAATAAAAAAAAAAAACTGATCTAGAATAAGATTCTTGATTGTTGGACAATGATCTCAAACCAGACTTTCCAGAAGAGTAAACTGTTTGCTTAAATACATTTTTAATGTAACTTTTCAATTCAAAGACTTGAATCCATCAAGTCGGCTGTTAAAATAAAGGACTTGTTTTAAGGTTGCTGTGTCCGTGAACTGGCTGGTTAAAGACCTTCTCCTGTCTGAATAATAGACTGCACTCAACCCTTCTGTCTCTATAAAAAAGCAACACACACTCTCTTTTGGAATAAAGCAGCCTTTTACCAAGGCCAGAAGTCAATCCTTCTTCTCTTTTCTGTTTCTGTGTAATGCAAGCATACTCTGGCTGCTGATTTTCTCATTTTTATTAAATTTATTAATTTCGATTTAATCATTTAAGATATGATTTTATCCAAGGCGACTTACACTACAAATGAGGACAAGCACAAGCAATTTATCATACAAAAGATAATATTAATAGCATTAGCAGTACCTTAACACCAGATTTCAAGATTAAACTAGAGAAATACAAAATGTATTTACCTTTGTTTATGGTTTAAATGTTCAGAGAAGTGGTGTGTCTTCAGTCTTGAAGGTTGTGAGATCTCAGAAACTCCATCAGAGGAACAGTGAGAGCAAGTGAGCATGTTTTTTTCCAATGAGCCTGTGTGGGACAGTTATATTGTTTTTACTGCACTAGTAGGTTTAAGTTTCACTGTAACAGTATACCAACAGATATTTTCCTTTGTACATAAAAAGGAAAAAGTCATTTTCCAAAACCTTAACCCTTTCTGTTCCTCTCTGGTAGTGTGATCTGCTGACCTTCACCCGAACTGCTGAGACCATCCCAACTTTCAAGAAGCAATTGAACACACCTCTTCTGCGAGCACTTAACCAACCCACACCCTTAAACCAATGCACTTACACAAATAAATAAATCTGGCATTGTATATTATGAATATCGTTGGCTCCTTGACAAATTGCTTTTGTTCCTCTTTTGTAAGCCACTTTGGATAAAGGTGTCTGTTAAATGCATAAATGTAAATGTGAAAAAAGTAGGGTAGACGCTTGGTTTAATCCATCAGTTATTGATAGGCTGGAGGCAGATCTGAATATAAACTTTCAGTCAATTGTAAGAAAGGGACAGACTAATTATTTGGAGAAGTCTGGCATATGTCAACAAGAAAGAAGTCTGTTGTATTACCAGAAGATTGAGTTATGATATTTATTTAAAAATTATGAGCTCAAAAATATATATTTTTAAAAAATGTAACTGTATGCACAGATGAATTGTTCACAATAAGATAAATAACATGGATTTCATCCTGATTTTAACAGCCCTTTTTTCATCCCTAGAACCAAAATATCTTTGGTGAAAATGCATGGAGGTGTTCCAGTTTGGACATTTTTTCTGGCTCCGGCATCTTGATGGAATTTGGGTTTTGTCATTGTAACGTGGGGTTTGGGTTTTGTTTCTTGTTTAGGTTTTCTGGTCTTTTATTTTGATATTTTGCCTTGTTTCATGCTCCTGTCATGTGTTCCTTGCCCCTCATGTGATCATGCCATGTGCTACTCTTGTCTGTGTTATGTTGTGATTGGTTGCTTTAGCCATGTGCCTTGTTTCCCATTGGTTGGTTTGTATCATGTGACCCTTATTGTTTGGTATTTATAGCCCTCATGTTGCCTTTAGGTGCGTTCCGACTTATCGCAGCGCTGAGCAGATCGCTCAAATTCTGACTTGAAGCAGTGCATGCCGGTTAGAAATTTTGTCCGACTTGAGACGGTGGAGACGCCACGTGACTGTCACGTGTGGCATCAAAGTGCCGCGAGAGTGTTTCGAGATCAGCCGGCTGACTCAGCCGCCGCAGTTTCTCCAGAGCGACTGCAGGAGCTTTGATGACGACACAGCTGTTTCACGATTGGCCAGATTCACCGCATGTGTTTCGGGTTTATTCTAACCTTTTCAATTCCAATAATGGCCACACATTTTTCTAAAACGTCTGTGTATTTGACAAATATTGGATTTTATTCACTTCATCTGTGATAGAGTATGCAAACACTGTGTGAGCGTCAGTAACGGGAGCAGAAAGTGTCTGACTTGACGGCTCCGTTTTCAACTCCGCCCCTGACTGCAAGCGGCTACTCTCGTTGACCGCCGTCTGTAGCCGTGGTGCACTGCTAACGTCACGCCTGCTACTCCAGAGCCTGCTCACGTCACGCCTGCTATTCCAGAGCCTGCTAACGTCACACCTGCTACTCCAGAGACTGCTAACGTCACACCTGCTACTCCAGAGACTGCTAACGTCACACCTGCTACTCCAGAGACTGCTAACGTCATGTCTGCTACTCCAGAGCCTGCTAACGTCACACCTGCTACTCCAGAGCCTGCTAATGTCACGACTGCTACTCCAGAGACTGCTCACGTCATGTCTGCTACTCCAGGGCCTGCTCACGTCATGCCTGCCAAGCCAGAGTCTGCTCACGTCACATCTGCTACACCAAGGCCTCTTCACGTCATGTCTGCCAAGCCAAAGCCTGCTCACATCATGCCTGCCAAGCCAGCGCCTGTTCACGTCATGCCTGCTAACGGCATGTCTGCTATGCCAAAGCCTCTTCGCGTCATGTCTGCCAAGCCAAAAACCTGCTCACGTCATGCCGGCCACTCAAGAGACGCTTCACAAGATGGCCGCCACTCAAGAGTCTCTTCGCAAGATGGCCGCCAGCCCAGAGTCCCCAGCCAAGATGTCCACCATGCCTGAGCCTCACCACGCCACGGCCATCACGTCAGAACCTCATCATGTCACGACTGCTACTCTTGAGTCTCGACCCATCATGACTGCCATCATGTTGTTTCCTGTTTAGGTTTTCTGATCTTTTATTTTGACATTTTGCCTTGTTTCATGTTCCTGTCATGTGTTTCTTGGCCCTCATGTGATTATGTCATGTGCTACTCTTGTCTGTGTGTCATGTTGTGATTGGTTGCTTTAGTCATGTGCCTTGTTTCCCATTGGTTGGTTTGTGTCATGCAGTGTTAATTTCGTTAACGAAGACGAAAAATATTCGTTAACAAACCTGTTTTCTGTGACTAAGACGAGACGTTGACGAGCTAAAACTAATATCTGATGATAAAAACTATGACTAAATATATGATGTGTCTTCGTTAACAAGACGAGACGGGACTAGAATGTTATTTGAGGACTACCAGACATTCAAAATACATCCTATAGGCTAAATAAATGAACTGTCTTGTCTTTCAAAATGTGCGTCCCTGTCATTGGATTGCAAACAGATGAGGGGCGTTTGTATATCTAGTCTCAGTATATTGGACTGATTGTTACGGTCATCCATAGTCAGTAATGTGATGGAGATAAAAAGTCTGTGGCTGATCTGGTCTTAGTCGTAAGTGACCTTGGAAGCAGAAACTTGGCAAGAGAGAATGATACTTCTACCTTAAACATGTACATGCTGAACACAAGGAAGATTTTTCCATCAACCCTCTGTTAGAAGAACGACAGACTGTGCTTCCATGGCAACATGCAGCTAGTTTCCCAAACCTGGGCTGTTGAGGTCATGTGACTGATAGAGTTAGAGCCAGGTTGCAAGATGCTGTTTTGAATTAGATGTCATTATGGTGTATACAGCAATAAAAAGATGATGGAGCGTGCAGTAAACCTTAGTCTGAGTGAATCTAAAGCAAACTAAATCAAAAAAGTAAAGAAAAGCTAGTACAGGATTCAATATTATCATTACCTAATGCAGTAAGTTTTTAAGAATTGTTGTTCACTGTTAGTTCACGATACCTAATGCATTAATTAAAGTTAACAAATTAAAAATTATTGCAAAGTGCTACTTTATAGTAATTCTCAGTTAATGAAATTTGTCCTTCAATGAGCTCTATTACTATTGCTCAAACTTAGAGTTAGAGATTGGAACAAACTCTTAAAATTTGCCACATAACTCCTCTTTTTTGAACAAGTGACATGAATGATACCTTGAATCATGCAGCTTATTGAGAAGAAGTGTTCTTAGCCAAACAGAAACCAGGAGATCAATCACCTGTGAACAAAAAAACAAAATAACATAATATCACATGGGTACTAAATGCAGTAAAAACAGATTCAGATTTAGACTTACACTGCTGTTCAAATGTTTGGGGTCTGAAAGATTTTTTAAGTGTTTCTGGAGGAACTTGATCAAAAATACAGTAAAAATTGTAATATTGTGAAATATTATTTCAATTTAAAATAACTCTTTTCTGTTTTAATATATTTTATAATGTTATTTATTCCTGTGATGACAAAGCTGAATTTTCAGCAGCCATTACTCCAGTCTTCAGTGTCACATATGCTGATTTGGTGCTCACATTTTTGTGATACGTTTTAATTATTTTAGTATTCTTTGATGAATAGAAAGTGTAAATACAGCATTTATTTGAAATATAATTTTGTAACATTATAAAATGTCTCTACTGTCCCTTTGATCAATTTAATACATCCATTTCTTTAAAATGAAAAAAGAACATGTGAAGAACAGGTGAAAGAACATGCATATTCATAATCAAAACCCCATGTTTACTTAAAGACACATCTGAATATACACTTAGATGTGGGAACAAAAACAACTGAGACTGTGCTGATGCTGTTTGTGAAAAAAGAATGAGAGAATGCAGTGAGAGAACGAATCTTTTTCTTCTCTTTCTCCTCTATTGGAATAGGTCTGACACTGTAATGCACAAAAAAATGGCTCTTTTTCTTCTCTTATATTTCATTTAGTGCAGCTGTGTTTGGATTCAGCATCACAAAATAAAAACAGGTAAAACCATTCAATGTTTCAGATACTGGGATGAGCTTCTATTGTTTTTGCAAGCTATTTCAACTCTCTGTTAGTTCTTTACACTCTCATTTAATGCCTTTTTTGCTGGACTTGCTGAGGTTTTATGAGTCCAGATGTTAAGGAAATTGAAATCTGGGACAAAATCGTAAATTCTATTGAACGTTGCAGGGAAAAGGGTGTTGAATGACGGAGCTTCATCTCAAAAACTATTTTCTGGTCTAAGCCACAATTTATTAAGAAATTAGTCTCGTTTTCAGGGAATAGTGCATGTTTAAAAGCGTATGCAGCAAAGCATCTATTTGTGTTTGTTTTATTTCTGACATATTTCTAACATAGTCTTGAACTGTCTCAATGTGGTTACATTCACTGTTGTTTTGCAAAATTTTGTCAGCAAAATACAGCCAATTCAGTATATATGCGCAATTGTGAGTATCACATGAGTGCAGAAAAGTTACTTCATGCATCTCTACACTCTTGACAAGGAACTCTTTTCTTTCCTGCCAGCAAAGTTTTGTTGAAATTTCACTAATGTGACCAAGCCTTTAGTGTTTGACGCTAAAACACTAATAATTCAACTTCTTTTCTCACTATGTTAGGGGGATAGTTCACCCAAAAAGTGAAGATTGCCTCATGGTTTACTTACTCTCAAGCCATCCTCAGTGTGTATGACTTTCTTCTTTCGGACGAATACAGTCGAAGTTGTATGAAAAGAATGTCCTGGCTCTTCCAGGCTTTATAATGGACAGTGAGTGGGGGTCGAGATTTTGAAGCCCAAAACAGTGCGTCCATCATAAAAAGTACTCTAGAAGCTTGCGTTCTGCAAGTGAACGTCGCTTTATTGTTCATCCCAAAGAGGTACAAAATCACTTTCACTGACTTTAAATTAACTGTTCCCTCCTGGTGACCTGCCCAACTCAATCCCAGCAGCTGAATCCTTACCCATCTTCAAGAATCGGCTAAAATCACATATCTTCCATCTTTATTTGACCCTCTAACTCTAGCACTCTCTATTCTAATTCTATTCTTTAAAGAAATAAAAAATACCTTGCTACGTGTACTGCATTAAGCTAAATTAGACTTGTTATAGCACTTGCATATTGTTGCTCTTTTGTTGATTTGATTGCTTCCATTTGTAAGTCGCTTTGGATAAAAGCGTCTGCTAAATGACTAAATGTAAATGAATAAACTAAACATGGCCCTTCCAGTTCATTGAGCAAATTCCACATGCATGGCTGCTGAAATAAAACGTTTCTTTAGAGTTTAATTATTTTAAATACTTAGAAAGAAACCCACTGAGACAAACACGCTACACCTTCAGAACTTTTGTCACATTCAAGGTCATGCATATTAATTTACACTACAGAAATGTAATAAAGTGTCTCTTCATATATAAAACCCTTTGTGTTTGTTCATTACTAGCTGGAGAATAACTTCACCTAACACACAAAGACGAACAACAACATTCAGAGCAATCCGCTGTGTGTGTGTGTGTGCGTTTGACCAGTAAACATTCTGTGAGACCAGCTGATCCTCGAAAAACCCGCTTTACCGTATCAGAACGGAACACCACCGCCACCTGCTGAACCATTAGAGCACCAACTCTCCAGCGGGATAAACACCGAACATCACGGTTGAGATGTTCTGAAAACTCTCAGCGAGCGTAGCTTCCAGGAACCACTTGTACGTTAACGGTCACAAACAGATTAACAGAAAATAAAAGAAAAAAGCATGTGCAGATAAAACACACACACACACACACACGCGCGCGGGTGCCCTTTAATTATCAAATATCAGTCTGCTATATTTTGATAGTGTAATGGAAATTATTTAATCTTTGCAAAGGAAATAAAATTATTTTGAAACTTTAAATTAACTTTGGCAAAGGTGACTAAAACTTTCGGTTTCAATAACTCTGTCATTACACCAGAGTACTTGAGACAATATGAGAGAGAGTTCTTTGTTAAATAAAATTTAAGTTTCATATTCATACTGCTAATTAGCCTACATGGTTTGATATTATTCAGATTTAATAAGGCATGAGCAAATAGCCTTTAAGCCCCAGAATCTGCCAAAATAAAACTTATGTTTGCATTCCCAAAACATAATAAATAAAAAAGCTAGATATTTCACCTTTTTTATTTGACCACATTTTTAACTTGTTTCAACTTATAGTTAAAAATAAGTTCCGTACAAAAGTTTGGGGTCATTGTGTTTTTATTTATGTAGGCTATTTATGCGTTTTTAATTCATTAAGGACACATATTCCATTCCATCTCCTTTTTTACTTTCTATTTATCAAAGAATATCTTGAAAATCTTGAAATAATATATCAGTTTCCACAAAAATAGGCTATTAAGCTGCACAACGGTTTTCACCGCTGATAATAATAAATGTTTCTTGAGCACCAAATCAGCACAGAATAGATCATGAGACACTGAAGACTGGAGTAATGACTGCTGAAATATAAATCATATTTCAAAATATATGAGAAGTCATTTTAAACCGTAATAACAGCATAATAATATTACAATATTACAGTGTACATAATTTAGTATAGGCTTATAAATGTTTCCAATTACAAAATTAAATTATTTTTTTTTTTAAAAAAAGCGAGAGAGAATTGATTTTGAAATCGGGTGTATGAGCCCTCAAACACCTCTGGAGAAAGAATAATGTCAGTTTGTCAATTACTAACTAATTGAATCGTCGAGTATCCTAATATTTACCTGTTCTACTATGGAGAAGGCCAGTCTGCTGTCTGTCGTGTGAGCTGGAAAATAAACAAAACAATCATGTAAACAACTGTGCACAAACAAACACAACAACAGTGAAAATGCAGAGCAATTCATCTAATAAATACGACCTTGCGAAACAATCTCATTTCTGTATGAGTAACATTAAAAAAGACATATCCAACACCAGAAGCCTACAGGGGAAAACAACACAAAAGAGTCATATGGATTTTTGTGTGTATTTTACAAACAAACAATTTTTCTAAATGAATCAGCTGTTAATGTAGAAGTTATACACAGTTCGCCGGAGCTCTAGACACCGATGTCAACTAAATGAATCACTTTATGATGTACTTATGTCGCCCTCTGCTGTGTGACACGGAGAATAAAATTAGATTCCTGTGAAAATTATATGTAGATAGTATATTCTTATGTCCTTTTTGGTAACATTTTTAAATCTATTATTCTTAGCTTGTACATAGAATAAGTTGTTTAAAATATATTGTTACTGCCGCCTTTCCAAGGTCTGAATGATAATCTGCTCAAGTGTTGTGTCCAGAACAGAAGGGCCTTGATGAGCCATTCACAACCTTGGCAAAGTGAAGACTAATGCCGTTTTCTGTCTCTCTTTATCATAGTTTACAACCAGGGGCAAACCTTGAAACGGTTGTAACCTATATTAATTACTGTTATTCATGAACAATATCAGAAAAGAATGATTCATGGGATTATCTGGAACACTTATGAAGCACATTTCTTTAAAGTACTGCAGACAAAAACAACACAAGACCAATTTAGTTACAAATGAAGGTACCTTTTATTGCAAACATTTGAGGACTTTGGCACCTGCAAGGCACAGAATACACTGTCATGAGTGAGCGAATGAGTCTGCAAAAGAACTGGGGAAAATTATTTTCACATAGGGAATTCCTTTCACAGAAAGGACAAAGTCTAGTTGCAGACACAAAGGGTAACAGTACATGGAGCCCATGTATGATCGGTTGCACGCAGAACTGATGGAAGTGTTCAGTCACCATGAACTCCTACAGCAACCAAAATTTCCATTTCAAATTCATTGCTGCTTTTCAAAGGGTCCGCCTGAATCTGAAGATGGGTGGAGTCTCTATAGGTACTGCACTAATGTTCAGCAGAACGCACAAAGTCATGGCACGAAGGCCCACATGCACATGAGCTTTTAAAGTGCTGTTCATCCAAACCGCCCATGCAAAAAAAAGAGGAGCTTTTAATTGGAAATGGGGATTATCTGCACTGATTCTTCATTTTTAGTGTCTACCTTCCTTTAAATTGAATGTCCATACACTCTTTTTTGTTGAAATGGAAGAATTGCATGTTGCAACCTTTACATAAGGTTTCTAATACTGTCTCCCATTAACAGCTTAATACTGACAGGCAACACACCATTAAAACACAAACACACACACATAGCAGTCTTTCTTTATAAAACTACATAAAGAAATAAACTTCCAGTTTGACAAATAAACAAAATCATCAGACGCATAAAGAAAATGGGAAACTCTAAAGGAAAGTCTATGGAAGACTGAGTTTTTCCCCCCTTGATCAGCAACAGTATCGGCTGTGTGCAAACGTCTCTAAATCAAGAACCTCGGCGGCCTGAAATCCCATCAGTCGTTCATCCTGCGGGGCGGCACACCCGGCACTGAGCCCTCTGATTATGATGCTCACATGATTCAGTTACCACAATCCCAAAAAGCTCATTAGGTTTAGTGTTATTCTTGGAGTCAAGACTGGGGCGCTTCCTTGGAGACGAGGGAGGAAGTAAACAGGAGTGCAGAAACTTTAGTTTTATGTTCTGAGAAACTGCATAGTGAATTCAAGGCACTGAGGATTTACTTAGGGCTGCACACACACACAAATAGACATTTGGATACTTTGGTAAGGCAGATTTTTCTAGATTTTAGTATTTTGGCATTAGGATATTGCAGATTCCCTTGCTTGTTTTGGATACACATGCACACACGTACTAAATGACCTTAAAGGGATAGTTCACGTAAAAATTCTGTTATTTACTCAGTCATTCCAAGTCTGTATAATTTATTTTCTCTTCTGTGGGACACAAAAGGAGATGTTTAGCAGCTTGTTCATGCTGCTGTTTTCCATATAATGAAATTAAATGGTAACCAGGGCTGTCAAACTTCTAGAAAAAAGACAAAAAGCAACATAAAAGTAGCACCATCCATTCATAAAAATAACTGCCTTTAGAAGATCTGAAATATAGACCTTAGTCAGGGTAGATGCCATATTGAATTTAAATGGATAGTTCACCCAAAAACCATTTACTCACCCTCGTGTAATTTCAAACCTGTATGACCTGTATGGAACACAGAAGAATTTATTTTGAAAAATGCTGGCAACTATACAGTTTTGGTTCCCATTGCCTTCCATTATACGGACAAAAAATACAATGGGGAAAACAAATCAATGGGAACCTAAACCGTTTGGTTATCAGCATTCTTCACAATATCTTCTTTTGTGTTCAGAAGAAAAAAAAATGCATACAAGTTCGGAAAAACATTAATGTGAGTAAATGACAACAAAATTTTCCTTTTTGGATAGACATGGATGAAAACGAGGCTCTAAGTGATAGACTTACAGTCTTCAAAATGGCACACACTGTATAAAGTTCCTAGATCATGTGGAATTCTTATAACTCTCAACTTTCAAAAGTTTGTGTCTTCTTAAAGTGTTTTTGGATGTTATTAAACAAGAGCACAGTCCATTAAACACACTGTACTTTTATCTCTTGCAACCTCGTTTTCATTCCTGCCAAAATAAAATATGTCACTACCCTAACTATAGCTAAAAATGTCACTATAGCACAGAAGATCTACAACTTTTATGACACTTTTTTTTTATTGCACCAGAATGGAAAAGTGCAACCAGCACGGTTATCAGAATTTCTCTTTTTGTGTTCCACAGAAGAAAGTAAGCTGGGTTTATAACGATGTGACAGTTAGTAAATAACAGAATATCTGTTTTGCCGTTTACTATCCTTTTAATTTGTTCTGGGGCTCTTTTCAATACTCTCTGCCTTAAACCACAAACTCTGGTTCTGCTTCGGTGGTTAAGTGTTCTGTGGTCAGATCTTCTCTGTCCAGATCCAGAGAAAAATACTTGCTGGTTCTCTTGATGGGAAACGCATGCTGGTTATTCCGGATGCCTGCGCACTGATCTGCAAGTCCCTGGTACCCACAGCCGACCGTGTCCCCGAGGTGTGGCTCGCAACCAAACGTATAGCTATGTGCTGTGTCCTGGCAAAGCTCCGCCCACTCCTGACAGTTCTTCTGGAACAGACGAACATCATCCAGTGATTGGCTGTGTCGGTCTGCGGAGCTCTGGCCCTTCCTGCCCATCGCAGTCTAATAAAACAAAGACAATAAAACACACGTCAGCACTTAGGAAACTAACAAGCCGCATTAAAACACAGAAATCACAGACTACACTAACTCTCAACTAACCCTAAAATCTCAGAGAGCGGTTAGCTGTACACTCACATGAATTCACAGATGAGAAACGACAGTGCTGTTGGGTGTAGGGTAAGGCTGCCCTAAACAAATACTGTTAAGAGGAAGTGGGGTTACCAGCACTGTTAAAAGAGATTACAGGATTACTCAACAGAACGATGCAGCTCAAAATGCAGAGTGGATGTCCTCGGTTTGACTTCAGTGGTTGATACTGTCATTTAACAGCTGTAACGTGTTGTGTGTAAACGTGTGTGTGTATAGGTGCACCTGGGGAAGACATTCGATGCTCTGGCCCCTCATTCTCACGATGGTCTCTGATGAGCTGGATGTGGAAGAACTGACTTCCTTCACCACTAACCCTGAAATGCACAAACACATAGACAACACACATGCATCATTAACAATCATTTTCTCTCATCAGACATTTGAAGGTCACTAGGGTCAACGATTCAAACTCCACCACCTTCAAGTTCTTGTCAATTAAGACGAATGGATTCTCATACTTTCTTAAGTGACTTCCAATGATTATTTATATGACTCTTTCATGACATTTCCAGCCATCCATTATTACTGGATATAGATTTTTTTTTAATCATTTTATAAAGCACCCAAAAAGACCAATTTTTCTAGTCAATAAAATGTTTTAGAGCAGAGCATAAATTGCCATGACTTTTGGGAATTTATCAATCTCCAATGACTTTTCCAGGCCTGAAAATCATCATTTCAAAATTTGACTGACAAAGTGACTTGGAAAGGTGGTGCTAAAATGTCAAACTACAGCTAATGTCTGCCTCCAGAGATGACACAGCTCGAATTTATCCACCTGTCAGCAACAGGTGTGGTTGATACACCCAAGCCTTTAGAAATCATTATAATATGCTGATTTGGTGCTCAAGAAACATTTCTTATTATCAGCGTTGAAAAAAAAACCCCAGCTGTGCTACTTAATATATTTTGTGGAAACCATGATACACTTTTTTTACAGAACAAAATAGAAAGTAAAAAAATAAATAAAAAAAACTGCATTCAAACGTGCAAATGTCTTTACTGTCACTACTGATCGATTTAATGCATCCTTGCTGGAAGTATTAATTTCTTAAAAAAAGAATGGTAGTTGTAATATTATTACTAATATAATATAATATAATACATGCTTGTATATACCAGAGCATCCGTTGTTCTGTGCTGACAGCATGTCCTCTGTGATGTGAATACACAGTTCCTGGTTGAGATCTAAATCGTGAAGATCTTCACAACATTTCGGATCATCAACCAACATCTCAATCTCTGAAGAAACACAAACAGACAGAGCCTCTGAGCGCTGAAACTGCTAATGCTTCAGTACTAAGAATAGTACAAATGAGATTTGTTCAGTGAAGCCATTTTATCATACAGCATTTATTAATGATACTGTTATTACTAATGTGATGAGCCTGTGAGTTACAAATACTGGCTGTCAGAAAAGTGTCATATTAATCTGTGTGCGTCTCCCCTACCATCTTCATCCAGGCAGTGCTCCTTGCTGCTGCTCTCGATTCCAGACGTGTGTGTGCTGGCATGACTGGTGTTGGAAGACGAGTGTGTTCTCAGCGGTCGGTGGGGTGTGTTTGTAGGTGTTCGGAAACTGTCAGTGTCGACGCCGGATGTGCGGGAGCTGCCATGACTCGTGGTGGAGTGTCGTGAAAAGGGATTGGGTCGTGACGTGCTGCCTGCACTGCTGCCGCTGGCACGTGAACGCTGCTCCAAATGATCCATGTCCGCCTCCAGAGCGTCGCTGATATATGACTCCCTGTACTGCTTCTTTTCTGAGAACACACACACAGTTTAATAATGTCAACCATATGGCTCGGGGTCCTTTGTAAAACAAAACAATAACACTTCCATGACAACACAATTTTATTCTGCTTAGTATGTCCACGTTTGTAAAGTCAGTTAATTGTTAACATTTTCAGTCATGAATTATACACTGAAAAAAACTGATTTTGCTCAGAATTGCTAGAAATTTCACAAATAATTACAACGAAATGGCAAGTAACATTGAATTAAACATAAAATGTTGTGGTAGAAAGACTGAAATAGTATTTTCCTGTAAAATGAATTCCAATAATCTTTATTTACAGTGTTCATTTAAATTTCAATTATTAGCTTAAGAAATGTTCTCATTCCAGCAAATTTATTATGCATATTCTCAAGATACCTTCATTTTCCTCTAGTCGTCGAACCTGTTTCAGCACAGGCTGTAGGTTCATATACAATCGGTGGCTGTTGCTGAGCAGCTGCAGGAGGTGTCGTGAGCGCAGAGGACAGCCTGTGTAGTAGATGAGCTTCCTGGCTGAAGGCAAACCATCAGGAAGAATCTCAAACCTCTTCCCCTGTGGACAGGAAATGAGTCAATGGTTGATTCCTCTGAAAAATGTAAACGCTGTGACCCTAATGGCACAGAATTATATACTACAACTTCAAATTATACTAATAAAGCACTGTAATACTGACCACAAACACCAGTTTCCCCACGTTGGTCCAGGGAAAATCATACAAGAGTTGCCTGACAGTTCCCACATTCTAAGAAAAAAAAGAAAAAAAAGTGACCATCACTACATAGAGATACACAATGTATAAGAGCTGCATTTTATACAACTTGCTGTGTAACCTCAGTAAGTGTTCAAACAGCATACCTGAAAAATCTGAATCCCACGTAAGGTCAGTCCCAGAGTTAAAGAAGCATCCAGCTCTTTCTTATCCTGACCCCCCCCAAAAAAAAAATTCACATTGTTGTAAAATCAGTCTGTATGCACACACACACACACACACACACACACACAGAGCCAATAGTTCTTCTCTGACCTTGTAAAGGCGGTAATAATGAACAGTCACGTCATCCAAGAGCGCTGCTTCCTTTATGTATTTCAGCTGGGCCTCTGATGCCGTGAGAGCAAACTGCTCTTTGTGCATGTTTGGGATATGACGGAGAATATAGTCACATCCTCTCTTCGAAATTACCTAGAAAAGATAGAAACAGAACAATAATAAAGCACACCTTCTGACTGATAAATTTACATGATTTTCCAGTTATACTTGATTATTCTTAAAAATAAATTAAAAAAGTTAAAAAGAACAGCATTTATTTAAAATAGAAATGTTTTGTAACAATATACACAACCGTTGAAAAGTTTCAGAGTCAATTTTTTTATCTTTTTTAAAAAAATGTAATACTTTTATTCAGCAAGGATATGGTCAATTGATAAAAAAGTGATAGTAAATTTATATTGTTCGAAAAAGATTTTTATTTGCTGTTCTTTTAAACATTTTATTCAAAGAATCCTGAAAAAAGTATCACAGGTTCCAAAAAATATTAAGCAGCACAACTGTTTCCAACACTGATAATAAATCAGCATATTAGAATGATTTCTGAAGGATCATGTGACACTGAAGACTACGCCTGATAAATTCAGCTTTGCCCCCACAGAAATACATTATATTTTAAAGTATATTAAAATAGAAAACCATTATTCACCTATTGGCAGGTGTAGTCAAAAGTTAACCCACTGCAGATTTGTTTTTTTTAACTCAAGCAACTAAAACTGGATAAAAATAAGACAGATATACAGCAGATGTAATCCAGGTTGTCAGCCTTGAGCTCTTGAGATGTCCCTGAACACTTAACATTCATAAAAACACAAAGATCATCATCACAGTGCTGTCAGAACTGTCTGTAATCTCTCAGAGTTCAACAGCACAGTCTATCTCTGACTGCACCATTCTGCAGTAAAGCAGTGTCTCACACCATGTGAATCCAGATGAGAGCACAGCTCAGCAAGCCTAGAGCTAATGCACCCAAGATTCTTTTTAAAAGCTTTCGACTATTTTTAACCTCAATCCTCTACATGCACCGATGAACAAAGCGTCTTTTTACAATAGGTTCTGTTAAATTCAGGGACAGCACAGTGCGGCCCATAAACCACACATAGAGGGCGGTTGGAGCATACGCACATTTAACAGGTTTGATCTGCATAAAGTTTCATCAGGAAGTCGTTTAATGGGGTGCTGAGCAGACTTACCCAGGAGGGAAAATACGCTTCTGGCTGGAAATAGGCACCAAAGTGTTTGTTCCGTTTGAAGTTTCCCAGGTCAGCCTGCAGCGCAAATGCAGCCATAAGGAAATAAGCCTCTTCTCTCTGGATGCACTGAGACTGCAGTACCTGCTTCCGCAACTGCCAATAGTAATAATACCGTGCCACGCGATCACTAAAAGGCAGACATAGAACATATTCAGTCATTTTTCAAAAATACAATAAAAACAGTAACACTGCGAAACATTATTACTAGAGGTCGACCGATTCATCGGTTTTGCCGATTAATCGGCACCGATAGTTGATTTGCAGAACAATCAGTTATCGGCAAAAATCCATGCCGATAGTTTTCGGTGTTTTTTTTGTATTTTTTTTCTTTTTTCTTCATGTTGCGTCTGTTGCTGGAGTGGTTGAGAATGGTCTGCTATCATTATACAGTATGAGAGCGGCCTCTAGAGGCGGAAATCACTGACAGCACGTTGTTTGTTTTGGCATGTGACACTGCGCGCTGCACAGAGCGGGAAACTTCTAACGCGCATTTAAATGCAGCCGACAGAAAATCCTGCCGCGGAACAGAGCGCCATTCACATAGTTTCCCATTAAATAACATTATAGCCTATTTGTCCCAAATCATTGTTAATGTACATAATGACTTCGCCCTAGGCTATAAATTATGTATTGTGCATTTTTCAGCAAAACGTTTGTCTTTCCGTGGCTCTAATACAGTCTGTATGCTTCATATAGAGAGCTGTAATACATATCGCGCTTTCTCTTTCCGTTTGCTCTGTTATTTAAACACCGAACTTCAAACTCATTTATGACACATAATTCATTCTTGAAGCAAACTTATGTCCGTTTGGTGATTAAATAAACAGTTTTAGACCGCTGCTTAAATTGAACGTGACGCGTCTGGTGTGTGTGTGTGTGTGTGTGTGTGTGATACCCGTGACTTCTCCAAGACGCAGCGCTGTGCTTTTGCACAGTGTGTCACTCACTTGCATATTTGTTTATATTTTAATTAGATAATCATGCAGTGTTCTAAAATAGCAGCAAATAAAGAGTGCACATACAATATCAATAACCTGTGCATGTAATTTTAATATGGCCTTTTGTAGGTATTTCAAGATGGCCATCTTTAAGCATGACTGTTGAAATGAAATGGTAATACTTAATAAGAGTCCATTTGTAACATTAACGAAAGCTGTAGAAGTATTGTTCCTTGTTAGAGTGTGTTCATTTCATTTCAACATTTACTAATAGGCTTCATTTTTAAATTTTAAAGTTTCTTCTTTTAACATTTGTAAACTATGAAATAACTTTAATAATCAATATAGTAATAAATATTAATACTAAATTTTTATTCATTTATAAAGTATAGTTCAGTACTGTTACTGTTTTTTTTTAAAATAGTAAAGCTCTATTTAGTTTTCATTCAGTATCTATTTTAAAAACTATCGGTTGATTAATCGGTATCGGCCAGTGTGGTCCAACCTAGCTATCGGTATCGGTAAAATCCACTATCGGTCGACCTCTAATTATTACCATTATAAACTGTTTTCAACTGTATCATTTTATGGTGATGGCAAAGCTGAATTTTCAGCAGTCATTACTTCAGTCACATGATCTTTCAGAAATCATTCTAAGATGGTGATTTGGTGCGCAAGGCACATTTTTATTATTCTCAATGTAGAAAACTGTTGTGCTGCTTAATATTTTTGTTAAAATATTAAAATGTGTATGTCACTTTTGATCAATTAAATGCATTTAATCTTACTGACCCAAAACTTTTGAATGGTACTGTAGATATGCGTGTGTCTCACCTTATAAGTCTGCCATTTTCAACATAATACTGTGCTCTGAAGTGAACAATCATAGGAGGTCCAAACTGGTCAATTCCCTGCATTTGGCAAAAATTCAGTCAAAATGTGCAACAAAAAAAAAAAAGGGTTTTTTTTCCAAGAAAAATTTAAAGGATTAGTTCACTTTCAAATTAAAATTTCCTTATTATTTACTCACCCCCATGTCATCCAAGATGTTTATGTATTTCTTTCTTCAGTCGAAAAGAAATTAAGGTTTTTGATGAAAACATTCCAGGATTTTTATCCATATAGTTAGTTTCAATGGGCTCCAAACGGTTGAAGGTCAAAATTACAGTTTCAGTGCAGCTTCAAAGGGCTATAAACGATACCAGACGATGAATAAGAGTCTTATCTAGTGAAACGATCGGTCATAAAAAAAAAAAAAAAAATATATATATATATATATAAACACAAATGCTCGCTTGTTCTGCGATGCGCGTTACTGACTTCCCGTAATACATAATGACGTTGAAAAGGTCACGCTTGACGTAGGCGAAAGTACTGAGTCAGTGTATACAAGTTGAACGTGCAAATACTAAGTCAAACGCCGTTTACAAAAAAAGGGAGTTACAACTCAACGAGTTTACAAGGTAAAACAACGATGTCGGACAATTTTGAACTTGGAGAAGATGAGATGGAGCCTACGTCAAGCGTGACCTTTTCTACATAATTACGTACTACGTGAAGTCAGGAACGCGCATCGCAGAACAGGTGAGAATTTGTGTTTATAAAGCGCATATATATATATTTTTTTTCTTTTTAAATGACCGATCGTTTCGCTAAATAAGACCTTTATTCATCGTCTGGTATCGTTTATAGCCCTTTGAAGCTGCACTGAAACTGTAATTTTGACCTTCAACCGTTTGGAGTCCATTGAAACTAACTATGGATAAAAATCCTGGAATGTTTTCATCAAAAACCTTAATTTCTTTTCGACTGAAGAAAGAAATACATAAACATCTTGGATGACATGGGGGTGAGTAAATTATAAGGAAATTTTAATTTGAAAGTGAACTAATCCTTTAACTCCGTGTGCACGATACCTTGCTGGCTTCCCGTTTCCACTCTTTTGGACAATATTTAGACAGTTTCTGTCCCAGTTCCATGTATATGTGTTCATTGTCTAGGAGAAAAAGCACAATTATAACACTGAAACACACATGCATTTAGATCTTTAATGTTTGTGTATATATCTGTAATGGATAATTTGGAAAAAGTCAGTAAATTCCAGCAAATAAAACCCTGACAGGATGGACAAGACCAGAAAATACAATAATAACACGCAAACTGTGTATTCTCTCAATACCTGCATGGTTATTTAATAGTTCAGTTAAGAAATGGACATACAACTTTGATATTTGAGTTGAAATGATTTAATCATGAGACTAAAGACATCAAAGAGTGATACACAAGACCCAAAACCTGGGATGCCTGAGATAATCAATAGAGTGTGCATCCTTAATATTAAAATATGTGAATACAGAACTGACAAATCATAATCAAGCACAGAGAGCCATGTAAAGTATGTTATGTTGTTTTTAATAAACAAGTCAGTGTGTAATAAAAAGTATAAAGCGATTTTAGCCCATTTGTATGTGTGTGGCAGTGTTTTTGTGCCTTACTCTGAATAACACTGAGGCCGAACAGGTGGCAGTCCTTCAACTTGAGCAGATCACAGACCTGCACCAACAACTCCTGACAAACAGTCTTAACCTGAGAGAAAAGAACAGATGTATTAGAGAGAGAAAGGACATACTGCGCATGTTTCAGTAGTGGGAAACGGGAAACAGGTTTCACTTATCAATGGAAATGTTTTATATCATTTTGCTGTCTGCAACATTGGTCCTAAAAAGTTGCTTCTCAAACTCTTACCAAACTGTGAAATTACAAGATATATTTTTACAATATTTATTTGTTTAGAGATTACGATTCCAATGCAAGACCACAACATCCACAGGACCCAAAATGGCATGTTTAGAACCTGTTGCCCATCAACAACAATCTTTGTATATCATACAAAAAGATAAAGATAACTGCAATTGCATTTTTTTCCATTTATTTTTAAATCACCACAGGTGTGTGTCATTGAATGCAAGGAGCTTTACTCACACTGACTATTACGTTGAGCGTTTCATCATTCGGGAGGAACACACACACACACCGGCGGTCCTGCATCGTCTTGTTATTGTGGAAAGTCAGTTTGCTCATGTTTGAGAGGCTGCAGCCAGTAGATTAGTGCCCCTCACTGGAGCTCCACCCCTGAGTACCTCCCAGTCACGATGGGATCAGATAACTCACACACACAAAAAAAACACATACATATACACACACATACACACACACAATCAGACCCTGTGATCTGAGAAACTCAACCTGACAGTTTCTCCTGGATCAACACACAATCACACCACACAAACACACAGCAGCCCCAGTGCCGATTCTGAAAAAGAGAGAAAGACACAAATAAATGAATTCAATGAGAAAACATTCCTGTTGGACAAGTATTTCACATAAATATTAGAAAGGTATAATCTACTGGATTTTGTAGGGAACACAAGAACTGCAGCACTGGATTTCTTCTTCACAGTACAGATGTCAGAAAACCAGGAAAACTGTTTTTGATAGTGATGGACAGCTGTAAGTACATTGCAAACACATATTCTGTGCTCTGCATTTGTATTTAGGTAGAATATATGGTGCACTACTACTTTCTGACATTTTATTGTAATTTTCAGCATCCTTATATAAAGGATAATGTACCGTCAGCCAGTTGTTATTGCAAAATACAGATTATATAAACATAACAGTAATTGTGTACACGTATTATCCACAATAACAGGACATTATCCTGCTTACTACAAGGCTGGTTATCAAATAACACACGGACTTGAAAAAGTGATGTAAGATGAAAGCACTTTCTATTTACTCTTTAATGTAATTAATGTATTAGTCAGATTAATGTTAAGCATCAACTAATAAAGGCAGTCCATAACAATACTGAAAGCATTCTGCATAACAACACAACAAACAGACAGAATAGCATGTCTTTGTTTTAAAATCTCTTATCCAACTGCAAAGTACAAAAACTTCTGACAGGATTCAAAATTCTCTCTGTGATTGTAGATATTTTTGGGACATAACATCTGCTTGCACAGACATGATATCTCTCTCTCTCTGCTTCTATCAGTATCTGTGATATGAGCACAGGCCTACAGAAATTGCTGAACTGACAAAGTGAAAAAAGAAAATAACAGTGAAATATTACCATGAGTTATGTCTTTGATCTCTTATGATGAATGAATTCCATCTCAAATGACAACAAATATGCCATATCCATTACACACATAAACATCAAATGTTATCTCTCAGATTTAAAGGAATATTCCAGGTTATTTTTATGTACCACATGTGTGTACCATCCAAATGAATAAGTCAACACAGTCAATTTCCTCAGTGTATATCAACTAACATGAAATACTATTATTAAGTTGAAATTGCATTTTTGAATGTAAGCTCAAAATATCATAAGTAAGTTATACCAAACCTTAAACTTGTTAGCACTAATTAGCACTTGAGTCACTTTCCCATCACATTCTGCTGCTATCTATACAATGGGCCAAAAATATATATTACAAAAATCTAATAAGGAATCAGTTTACAATTGATTTTAGTTTTAGCAAAACGAAGTTAACCACACTACTTTAAACTATTTTCTTCAAAACTTATTTTTTCCTTAAGTTTACTGCCATTTGGCTCCAACGATTGATAAAATATTCTTTGTGATTTGTGGAACCGCCTATGCACTGCTATGTCATTTTCTCAGCTCGCTTGGCTGGTCTTTATTAAAGCTTGTTCTATTGTAACATTAAAATAAATAATTTCAGCAAGTATACATTGGAAAAATGTCAGGCAAAATGCAAAATGGAGTAGTGAGAAAAGTTTGCATGAGCGAGAAACAGAGAAGAGGAAAATGTGCAGCAGTCAGGAGAATTCCACCCAACATCTGCTTCTCATTCCAACAATAGAGGCCTTTGATTCTCACACACACACACACACACTCTGCTACATGTACTACAGATGTGTGATGTTCAGATACATACATCAGATGACAATGACGTGGATTTTGGCTTTTTGTGTTATGGTTAGGCGTTCATAAGGGATTGACTTTTATGTTTCTAGAAACATTGCCTACACTAGTTAAAAGGAAACCAGGCAAACAGCCCAAAGGGTCTCAATATTAACGGCCCTAAAATCATATAATCTATGACATGAATGATTAAAGTTAATTTTAAGCTGGTACTGCTGAGCAGGATGAAAACAGAACGGAAGAGAGGATTGCATGAATTCACATTTGTCAGGATGTGTGACGTTGTGTGTGACGTTATATGTGGCATTTCTTTGCTGAAAAGATGGAGAAACTTCCTGGATAATTTTTGAGATGAAAACAACCCACATGCATATAAAGTCCCAGTCACAGACAGTTATCATCTGCTACAGTATTAAGGCCTATGTTACGCCTGTCATCCATGTCATCCTGCTACCGCCTCGTTTTGCCTTCAGGGATCAAATCTTACCTTATCTTTAAAGACGACTGCTGAAGTGCTGGGGTTTAGTTTTTACGAGCCTTACATCATCCACTGAGCTTTTACCTCTCAGAATGGAAACATCTAAAACCCATGCAGACAGAAAAGCCTTCCAGCAAAGTTGAGGAAAATGTACTAAGAAAGTTCCAGTAAAAAAGCTAGTAAGCAAACATGGAAGTATGAGAGGTAAGGAAATGCCACTGATAGGTGGAATCCGCATGTCCAGACCTGCTCAGACACTGTTGGTCCACAGTTATTTAGTGTGATTGTAATCCCAGACACATTCCGCTTTTCACATGCACTGAACTGTTTCTTTATGCCGCAGCAGAAGACACAACTAGAGGAGTAGATCATCTGAACACATCTGTACTGTACACCTGTTATTAAATCCATTGTATTAATTTCTTCATTGAAGAAAAATTCATTGAAGAAAGCAGATACGTTCTTCTTACACAAAAGATACGGAAGAGCCTTTGGCAAAGGAGGGTTTAAAGTCCAAAAAAAAAGAATGTAATAAAGGATAAAAAAAGAGGAATCTGGAGTGTATAAAACCGGTGTAAACAGTTCAGCTGGAGGTCATTTGATACACTTATGCTTTCTGCCAGCTATGATGCAGCTTATTACTAATAACAATAATATTGGTAGTAGTGTTTTTTAGAAGCAAACATCAGGACAAATCTTCCGGCAATATGTTTCATAATAATGCTTTTTTCCTTTCTTAAAAAAAAATACATTTAAGGCTAATAAAAAGAAAGTGAAATGAACCAGAGGGAGACAAAATATTGTTTGAATTTTTTGATTAACTATTTGTTTCACGGGTTGTTTTCATCTCAAATTATCCAGGAAGTTTCTCCATCTTTTCAGCAAAGAAATGCCACATATAACGTCACACATCCTGACAAATGTGAATTCATGCAATCCTCTCTTCCGTTCTGTTTTCATCCTGCTCAGCAGTACCAGCAGTAATCATTCATGTCATAGATTTAATTTTAGGGCCGATATTGAGACCCGGGGATATATATGTATATATATATATATATATATATATATATATATATATATATATATATATATATATATATATATATATATATATATATATATATATATATATATATATATATATATATATATATATATATATATATATATATATGGATATATGTCTATATAAGTATATATTATCCCAAAATTCCTTTACAGCTGAAACAACAATTTATAATGTTGGGACCGTGAAAAAATTAGGAAGGCTCTGCAAGCAGTGACAACAAAAATAAGGTCATATTATATGAATGTTAGCAGGATCATTACAATCAATCCTTCAGGGACGCCACAAAAGATTAATATATGTTCAGCTTTATTCATACAATCCTGGGGGGAAAAACGTACCACAGAAATACTAGGCAACTGTTTTCAACATAAGAAATTATTCTTCAGCAACAATTCAGCATATTAGAATGATTTCCCAAGGATCATGTGACACTGAAAATTCAGCTTTGACATCACAGAAATAATATATTTTTAAGTTATTTTAAATTGTAATAATATTTCACAAGTTTTAACTGTATTTTTGTAGTTTTGGTAAACATTACAGAATACTTTCAAAAACATTTTTAAAAATCATACCAATCCCAAACATTTGAGATCGCTAATCATTCCACATATGTAGAGTACACATTATGGTCAACATTGATTTTATTTTATTAAAGACTCCTCTTGTAACTCTGGTCTATGCCCTGTGCATGTAACGCTGTGTGATGAACCGATTCTGAGAATATGCATCATAAGATCACTTTGATTTATAAACATCTTTAAAAGGATTATTAATGATTGCGCATCCAGATTGTTAACACAAGGGCTGCTGGCTGAATCTGGATAGGCATCATAACAGAACCACTGTTCAAGACACCGAACCCAAAGTAATGCCTTTACTTTACATTTAAAAAAAAATTATACAGCCTCTTCACTGTTATTCTGAGCAACCCAAGCTCATTAATAATCATCAAGTCAGATGATTTTACACGGAGACTATATTAACTAAAATATTTTACAGTACTTCCATCCATTCAATATAATTGTTAAGCAACAAACTCTGACATACTAACACACAAGGATCACTATAACACAGCTGTTGAAGAGGCAAATAATAAAGGCAACACAAAGAACTACATACAAACCACATTAAAAAGACTAGGGCGCTGCACACGCAATAACAACAAACCTGCAAACAATAGCCATGTCAGCTTAACCTACCCAAGCGAGCCAGTAAACTAATCCATCTCTACCACTCCTACACTGCCACCAAGACGGCCAATCAGAATACAAGCTTTCTTTTAAAATGTTAAAGAGTTACACCAAAAAAACATGTCATGTGAGAGATACGGTTTCTTCAAAGACGCAGCATGTTCATGAGGAGTGAGATCATGAAGTCATGCTCATACAGGTGCACAGGGAAGTTCAATAGCTTTGTCTCATAATTCATAAAGTTTGCATCGAATCTGTTATTTTTCCTGTTTGTTACTGTGAAACTGCTTTAAAACAAAAAGAGCTTTATAAATAAATGTGACGACAACCATTTTGGAAAAATTATTCACTTCACAGGTCACACAGACGAGACACTAAAATCACTAGCAATACCTGGATTTTACGGTCTTTCTCAACAGCATTAATTAGGCAACCTGCAACCTTGTGTTTACAGTCCAGATACATAATCATGAAACATTCTTTAAGGGACATTTCCAAGTTAGCATAATCAGATGAGCCATTTTCTCCAGAATCGCACGGACGGGTTAGACCAGAGATGACAGAGGAATCTTTACTCTCTCGGGAGAAATCTTTTTTTGAACATCTATTCTAGCTACCTTCAGGCGAATTAGACTTCACGAACACACCCACAAACATGCACACATTTACACACACACATGAAGAGCAGCTCAGCAAAGAAAACATCCTGAGGTTAAAAAAAAAGGAAAGGAAACAAAAGCAGAGCAGAAAATGCTTCCTGGCACCAAACCACCACAAACAAACACACAAAGCAAATTCTACACTATGCACGGCAAAACTAGACCTCATTATTCTTCAGGGCACGACATGAGAACACACACAGGATGTGACTACAGATCGACTCAGGAAAACCTGCATCATAGCAAACACACTGACAAATCTTCAATGACGAAGTCGATTTGACACGTATGACTGGAAGGATGGAATCCTACTCTGGGTAATATCACAAACACTTTGAGATTCAAATGATAAAATTACACAAACAACTTATTACGAGCAATCGTTGAATACATAAATTGTTTTAGTCCAGATTTGAGGTTGTTAAAGAACAAAACTACACAAAGTCAGAAAATACAACTGACAACTATTATTAATAAACTCAAAATTAATTTTATCTCCTAACATATTATTATTGAGGGGCCAATGAAATGATCCCCCTGCTGGTAACAAACAGAAAGACGGCATAAGCCGTTCCAGAGACCTACACTTCAACCTTACGCATTAAAGATTATCAGTGCTTAGAGAAAATCACTGTAACACAAGAGAGGATAAACGTGAGACCCTTAAACACCAGTCAGTGTAGAGTTGCACTGGGCTAATATTAAACCCGCCCTAACCACAAAAAGGAAATTGTGAACATTCCTGAATCCAAAAGAGACGAGGAGAGAGAGGGGGAGAATAAGAATGAATCTTTTTCGATTCATGTCGTGTTGTGATGCAATTAATCTGCATGTTCTGTTGAGATTGACATCACTTCCTGATGGTTTGGGGTCCCTGTGCTGTGCATATAAAAATTAAGAGTAATTTCAAAATTAATCTGTTAATGTCAGTGATTGTTATCCAGCATAGTAAACCTAGTATTTATATTGGAGTCAATTTTAACAAATTGTCAGAAAAAAATACAATAACAACAATAAATTATACACTAAAAAAAACTGACATCTACCAGTGTACACCAACCACACAAATGTAGTATTTATGTTTTATATTTGAGGTCTCCCAAATCTCAAACTTACGTAACATTGTCATAGCAGTGTTGTGAGGCATGTTTTACCAAAATATGAAATTTTGCTTATATTAGTTCTCACAAGGTTCAATATCAGCACCCAATATTTTAATATTAAGAATGTTTATGAGATGCTAAAAAGGGTCTCTGGGTTTTTCAAACCCCATAAAGAAGTAAACATGCCTATGATGTTCTAAAATGCTGTCTATATGGGCAACACATAAATTTTTGAGACACTTCCAATGGGTCTTATTACATCAGACCTTAACTTGGACAAACCCCACATAACCCCCAGGGTTATGTAACTTAGGCCATTGAGCTGACTGGGTGCTATAAACCAAAGAAAGTAAAAACACATTACTCCAAAAATAGCCAGGGAATGCCATATTATGGTCTAGAAATAGTTTTATGACCTAAACGTGGATTTAAGCAGTAGAAACTTACCATGGCAAACAAAGTTTCCGCCAAAATCTGTGTAACGTTAATATACCACGATGAAACCATGTAAGAAGCTTTCAGAATCTTTCCACTTCGTTGTGAAACATCTCATAACGTGGTGACTAATGCCAAGTGACCAAAGTTTTACTATAGTAAAATTAACTGTAGTAACTGGCTTCTTGGTGGAAACTATCGTTACCATGGTAAATTTGCAAGGCAGAAAGCAAACACACTGCTGTGTTTTGGTCAAGCTCCATCGGACAGCGTGCGCGCACGCGTGTATGTGTGATTCTGCGGGCCAGCGCTGCCACGTAGAATAAGTTATTTGGAAAATGCAAGGAGACTAAACCCTCTCTAAACCCTGGCACCCATACAGACGAAATTCTAAAGTTAAGATAACAAAACTCACCTTCTTGGTGACGGAAATGCCGCGTATTCCCAAAGTATTCCCAAACACACCTTCTTCCATGTAACTCTTGATTTGATTCCTCTACTGCGCTCGCCAGTCTAGCACATAACTCAACCCCATCGGGCTCCCCAACTCTCACAAATCACAATACATGTGGAGGGAATTTCCCAACCGTCTGTAGGAGGGGTGACAAACTCCAAAGGAATCGGCCGGAAACGCGTCTGCTACACGGCGCCTCTTTCCCTCAATTCTTGAAAGCAACGCAGCGGCTGTGCTGTCTTTGTGCGGTCGAGGTGTTTACATTTAACCAAGAGTGGACGAAAGACCACCCCTCTGCAGCTGACGTTGGTAGTGTCCACGGCTGCTCAGCATACCTTTCCCTCAGCCTGCAGCAGAACCGACGAATCCTGATACTAGAGCGAGGGATTGCATTATGAATATTAATGAAGTCCTGCAGACGTTGCCTAGTAACCCTCCTGGAGCGTCCAGTCACGTAGCTAAATTAATATTAATATAATAACATGAACCAAGCCTTCTCCACGGCAGGATTCCCCGATTCGCCAGCGGTCTAGCGCCCTTTGCGTTGCAGCCAATCACGTATGCGTTTTAGTCAAACGTCACGTTACGTGATTAATATTCATTAACCAAGCCCTCTTCCTAGTAGCATGCTGAGAACTGGAGCTCTTTTGCTCATGCAGCCTACTAGAAATTCGGAAAGCTGTAACTGAGGCAGGAGTGGACTGGAATAACCGTGCAGCGTTGCCAAATCATGGACATACACAGTTTCCTTGCGCATAGAGTGACTTTATTTTCTGCGTTTTGTATTTTTCCCAACTTTGTCATCACTCTTTGTATTTTTTTAGTCTTAAAAATGCCTAAAATGTGCAGACCCAGACATAATTATGAAACACTTATGAATTTGCTTGGAGACTGGGAGAGTGGAGATCTTCTCAGAGCATTTGATTGGTCAAAAACCTGTCTAGATCAGGATGAGTCATCAATACTTTGGTTAATTTTTTTCTAGAGGAGAAAAAAAAAATCTAAATATAGGCTAGCCTACCAAAAGTGAATTTGTCAATGTTTAATTTAGGAGGAATAGAATCATGACAGAAAGGTTGTGAGCAGAGTTTAGGATGGAGGAATTAGGGTTAAGGTTTCTTTTTCTAAACTGTTTGGATTGGGATTGCCCAGGTTTATTGTGTACACTGGAGTTAATATACACATTTGCTAAGTGAGAAGGTGTGAAGGGGAAACAAATTGAAGAGACCAAATTGAGACGGTTTCAGGTCATGAACCTGTGTGAGATTCTCAAGAGTGTGCGAACACACAGACTCATTGGAGTGAGTGTTTGTCCTCATTCTAGCTGTGTGAATGTGAGGCCCAAACGTGTTGTTATGAGATTCCTCATGATGAGTCCTTGATGTTAACACAATCACCCAGTAACAGAGGAGAACAAGAAGAGCAGAATATTTTTTTTTGTTTTAACTAGTCTTAGAACTGTAAAAAAAAAAATTGTTAAATACAGCTAAAATTAAATCAATCAAACTGAACAGAAATATTCATTGAAATAACAAAAGTTAAAGTTGAAGTAATTACTAAAACTAAATCTGAAATAAATTATATATATATATATATATATATATATATATATATATATATACAGGTGCATCTCAATAAATTAGAATGTCGTGAAAAAGTTCATTTTTTCTTGTAAGTTATTTCAAAAAGTGAAACTTTCATATATTTTAGATTCATTGCATGTAAAGTAAAACATTTCAAAAGTTTTTTTGTTTTAATTTTGATGATTAGAGCTTACAGCTCATGAAAGTCAAAAATCAGTATCTCAAAATATTAGAATATTTACATTTGAGTTTCAATAAATGACCATCCATACAGTATAAATTCTGGGTATCTCTTGTTCTTTGAAACCACAATAATGGAGAAGACTGCTGACTTGGCAATGATCCAGAAGACGAACATTGACGCCCTCCACAAAGAGGGTAAGTCACAGAAGGTCATTACTGAAAGGTGTGGCTGTTTACAGAGTGCTGTATCAAAGCATATTAAATGCTAAGTTGACTGGAAGGAATAATTTGGGTAGGAAAAGGTGCACAAGCAACAGGGATGACTGCAAGCTTGAGAATACAGTCAAGCAAAGCTGATTCAAACACTTGTGAGAGCTTCACAATGAGTGGACTGAAGCTGGAGTCAGTGCATCAAGAGTCACCACGCTCAGACGTCTTCAGGAAAAGGGCTACCAAGCCACTTCTGAACCAGAGACAACGTCAGAAGCATCTTACCTGGGCTGTGGAGAAAAAGAACTCAGTGGTCCAAAGTCCTCTTTTCAGATGAAAGTAAATTTTGCATTTCATTTGGAAACAAGGTCCCAGAGTCTGGAGGAAGAGTGGAGAGGCTCAGATTCCATGTTGCTTGAAGTCCAGTGTGAAGTTTCCACAGTCAGTGATGATTTGGGCTGCCATGTCATCTGCTGGTGTTGGTCCACTGTGTTTTCTGAAGTCCACAGTCAACGCAGCCATCTACAAGGGAATTTTAGAGCACTTCATGCTTCCTTCTGCTGACAAGCTTTATGGAGATGCTGATTTCATTTTCCAGCAGGACTTGGCACCAGCCCACACTGCCAAAGGTACCAAAAGCTGGTTCAATGACCATGGTGTTACTGTGCTTGATTGGCCAGCAAACTCGCCTGACCTGAACCCCATAGAGAATCTATGGGGTATTGTCAAGAGGAAGATGAGAGACACCAGACCCAACAATGCAGATGAGCTGAAGGCCACTGTCAAAGAAACCTGGGCTTCCATACCACCTCAGCAGTGCCACAAACTGATCACCTCCATGCCACGCCGAATTGAGGCAGTAATTAAAGCAAAAGGAGCCCCTACCAAGTATTGAGTACATATACAGTAAATGAACATACTTTCCAGAAGGCCAACAATTCACTAAAAATGTTTGTTTTATTGGTCTTATAAAGTATTCTAATTTGTTGAGATAGTGAATTGGTGGGTTTTTGTTAAATGTGAGCCTAAATCATCACAATTAAAAGAACCAAAGACTTAAACTACTTCAGTCTGTGTGCATTGAATTTATTTAATACACAAGTTTCACAATTTGAGTTGAATTACTGATATAAATGAACTTTTCCACGACATTCTAATTTATTGAGATGCACCTGTATATACCTGTATATATATATATATATATATATATATATTATAAGGGCTTAAAGCAGAAATGTGCTGTTGCTCATGTTTTTGTTAAAGTGTTTACATAATTTTTTTCTGTGGAAAAATGTGTGTAAGTTGGCTTAAAATATCTTATAATGGAAGTATATGCAGGGCAAGCCATTCCACTGTTTTGGGTGGAAGGGCTGAATATGAGTTACAGAAATGTTGCTGTGGTTTTTCTCATGTTTTTGTTAAAGTGTTTACATTAATTTTTCTGTGGAAAAATGTGTGTAAGTTGGCTCTTTAAAACATTTTCCTCCCTCCTTTGTCCTCCTCCTCCTCCTTCATCTTTTACTCTACAGTGTGTCTACTGTTTTGGGTGGATTAATGTCTGAATATGAGTTACAGATATAGTTCCTGTGGTTTTTCTCAGCATAAACATAAATCTCTTCTAACTCTCGCATGCTCTTTAAAACATTTTCCTCCCTCCTTTGTCCTCCTCCTCCTCCTTCATCCAGCAAACATACTCTAACAGTTCTGACGACTTTTCTCTTCACTCTCTGATTCTTCATTAATAAGATTAAAACCATCAGTGCACAATTTTCCACACCACAATCTGTCCGCTTGATCCTATTCCATCTCATCTCCTTCAAGCCATTTCATCCTTACCAGCAAACATACACTCGTTCACATCTTTCTCTTCACTCACTCACATCATTAATACATCCCTTCAGAGAAAGAATTCTGGTGTTTTTCCCTCAAACACATCCTATCTAATCATCCTACTACTTGTCCGCTTGAGGCTCCTATATACCATCTCATCTCCTTCAAGAAACCCACCCTTTCCCATCCTGCAGTTGTCAGAGAACTGCACTTCTTCTCTTCTTCCTTTCACTCACATCATTAATACATCCCTTCAGACAAAAACACTGGTGTTTTTCGAGCTGTGTTCAACCAAGTTTAGACAGGCTCATATACACACAGAACAACCTACTTGAAGAAACCCACCCTTAACCCATCTCTTTCAGAGAACTACACATTCAACTGAGACTTCTTCTCTTCTTCCTTTCATTGCAAAAACACTTGTTGTTGAACGAGCTGTGTTCAACCACTAGTCTCTGAGCGGATTTCCAAATCACACAGAACAACCTCCTTGATCTTGCTGGATCTGTCCGCTGCTTTTGAACCAGTTAACCACCAGGTTTCAGAAGTGGACATCCTGTCAACTGAGACTGGCAAAGGGCATTGCTCTCAGTTGTTGAACCGCACTAAGACTGGTTTGAGTCTTACCTAGGGCGGATTCCAAATCTTCAATACTTATCTTGCTGGATCTGTCCGCTGCTTTTGATGGTATGGTTAACTTGGACCAGATGAGGGGTTCCTCCTGTCAAGTCACAACATCTAACTGGCAAAGGGCATCTCAGGAACCTCAGGGCTCAGTGGTTTGGACCACTTCTCTTCTCTGTCTATAGGGCCTATCAGATAGGTCCTTCATGGTATCTTGGATTCAGAATCATGAGGGGTTTTAATATCACTGCTAACATGACACTAACTACTGGACCTCCCATTCCATCCTGATGATCCGACGATCAGGGCTGCAGTCGCATCTTGGACTTGTCTACTTCTCTTCTCTGTCTACATACATTATTTGGGAAGAAGGACCATCACCTTCAACTCAAACTTGGTTCTGTCAAGACAGAATCATGGCTTTTAATATCACTGGTTTCTATGCATGACACTCAACTCACAATACCTCCCATTCCATCCTGTTAGACCGACGATAGCTGCTCGCATCTCAGCTTTCTAACATACATTATTTGCTGGAAGAAGGACTTGGATCACCTTCAACTCAAACTTGCCATGATTGATGATCAGAACTGCTTATGGTTCTCATCAACTTTGCCACCCATCGTTTTATCACAATTTCACCATCCAGCCCTGTCCTGCAGGCACATTTGCTTTAACCATTTAATTAAGAAGATCCTTAAAAAACAGCCAAAAATTTGGAGTTATGATTGATGATCAGCTTTCGGACTTTCTCAGACCACTTTGCAAAATTGCCCTGTCCTGCAGATTTGCTTTAGGCCCTTGTTCTGTCCAGGCTGGATTAAGAAGATCAGGCCCTTTCTTTCGGAACATCTCTTGGCACAACTCCTTGTTCAGGCCCTTGTTCTGTCCAGGCTGGACAAACCTTTGCAATGCTCTCTTGGCATTAATCTTCCAGCCAGCGGCAGCAAGATTCTATCAAACCTTTACAATTAATCCAGAACGCGGCAGCAAGATAGAATGCACGTCACACCTCTGTTTAGCCGAATAGAATGCAATTTGCACTCACACCTACCAATAGTTTATCAATTTGCACTGGCTACCAATAAAATTCAAAACATTAATGTTTGCTACAAAACCACCACTCACATAAAATGCAAAACATTAATGTTTGCCTACAAAACCACCACTGGCTCTGCACCCCTTTACCTAAATTCAGTTCTTCAGACTTATGTACCCTCTAGAAGCTTGCGTTCTGCAAATGAACGTCGCTTTATTGTGCCATCCCAAAGAGGCACAGAATCCCTTTCACAGACTTTTAAATTAAATGTTCCCTCCTGGTGGAATGACCTGTAGCTAAGTCCTTAGCCATCTTCAAGAATCGGCTAAAAAAAATCTCTTCCATCTTTATTTGACCCTCTAACTCTAGCACTCTCTATTCTAATTCTATTCTTTAAAAAAAAACTAACACTAGCTTTTCTAATCTTTTTGTATTTTATCTATTTGTTTTCTTTTTATTTATTATATAATTAACAAAAGCAAAAAAAGCCTCTAACACTTGCTCTATTCTTTGTCTATAAAAAAAACCTTGCTACGTATACTGCATTAAGCTAATTGAGACTTGTTATAGCACTTGCATATCATTGCTCTTTTTTTATTGCTTCCATTGTCCTCATTTGTAAGTTTGGATAAAAGCGTCTGCTAAATGACTACATGTAAATGTAAATGTAAACAGTCACTTTATAGCATCTTTGTACATATATGCAAGTGTTACCACATTTTAGCTGCCTTTACAAGGTCAAGACAGGAGCTCAAAATTGGACTTAACTTTGCACAGACATGATTAAAAAATGATATAATCATTCTAGTCACATATAAACATGTATAACCTTAAACAGAGTGGATTTGATCCTCTGTCCAATGCTTTTCTCCATAGACTTCCATTGTAAGAGAATTGCTATAAACAGGATTTTTGATTGTTTTTGCAAACTGAGCAATATTGATCAAAAAATATGTGTCTTTAACTTACATAATCCATAACATCCTTTGTTTTTGCATATTAGGCTCTCTAAGACAGGCAGGATGAGGCAGCTGACTGTGTCTATTGATTTTTGGCAACACACAATTACTGTTCATCATCAAATCCCATCATGGTCTGATGTTAAAGAGATCTGATGTCAAGGAGCTTCTGGTTTGTGTTGCACTGTCTCTCTTGATGTGTCTCAGTAATGGGGTTTTGAATTATATTTTTAAAGAGTAAAGAGCTTGGCCTGTAACACAAAATCAGGTATTTATAGTGGGAAAAGTGGGTTGATTTTGTTGTTTATGTTGCAGGGGGAAACAGAGAAGATTTAAGTAAATATTTGGTCCTGTTTGGGTTTCTATGCACAGTCCAGAGTCCAGAGACATTACTGCTTCCTATTTAGTTTCACTGAAGACAAAGCATGCTGTAGTCACACGTGAAGGTCAAAAACCTGCTACAACATGTGTTTGGTTTTGGTCACGTGGTCTGCACGTTTTTTGTGTATTAATATTTTCAAAATAAACAGATTTGCCTCTAGTAAAATGTTTTATTTAGTGTCATCGTTAATAATGTACATCTGTAATTTCCACTACCTCTGCCTGTGCAGGTGTAATGCTCTTTTCGTAATTTCTCCTCTGTAATATCCATAATCCTTTAAGTCACGCTGTTGTTGGTAAAGATCAAGCAGATCAGCTTTTCTGTAATACACAAAACAGCTTTTATTTTTATGCTATCCCTAACCTGCTTAAAGATGCCTATCGTCTGTCTACTGTTTAAGATTAAACACTATGAGTATGTGTGACCTGAATTCCTGTGTGTTTGTATCATCCCTGATGAGCTGGATAAAAGCAGGCCTCTGTTCTATAGGGAGATCGACTCATATTTGTGCCTGTGTGTGGACAGAAATGCCTTTATTCAGAAATATAATTATTATTTGGTCCAGATTTAATTTATTTTTAATTTATTATTATTTTTATTATTTTCCTATGTGTTGTAAATTATTGTTATGGTTTTGACCTAAGTATAAACAATAGTGCCTGTTTTATTATAATAGTTGCTATTTCGGTTTTAGAATTAACAACAAAACTAATGTTATCCTACAACTCTTTGTACACACAATACCTCCTTTTAACATGATAAAAGAAGCCAAAGCCTCTTTCTTAAAACCTCTGCTGTGTTCAGAATAGAAAGTAAGACAGTGCCTGTTGTCCTGAATACATCTTTAGATACTGTTTTTTCTTTCTTTCTTTTTTTTCAAAACTCTAATTCTGTCAGCAACCTTTTTAAAGCACTTACACAGTTTATTGCAGAAAGTATTTGCTGTGTGGCAGTTTGCACACATTTAAATTGGCTGAATATTTCAAATACTAATCCGAGTACAAATGCACCTGCAGTCAGACAGAAAGGTCAGCAGCACACAAATTCCCTATTGGATGTGGTGGGTTAGTATCATCATCAAAGAGGCTTTCCTATTGAAAAGATATATTGTTCATGACCACTGCGTGATCTATCTTTCAGACACCATCTTTAGAAGTGCACTGAGAAAATCATCTGAAAGATTTTATCTGGAAAAAGCCTGTAATATAACAACAGCAGCTACAAAATAAGAATGATCTCGGCAAATAAATAAAAACCTATGAAATATTGATTTGAGTTTAAATAATTTCATCATAAGATGAAAGAAACCGTCTCGTTATAGAAGAGACATTAAAGTAAGTATGCAGACAATAAATTGCTGTCATTTATACAGTGTAGCAATCATTAAACAAAAATGTTTGACCGCAGAACATTTCTCGTTAAAAAAACGTGCTGTTTTGCTTTTAAACATGGTAAACGCAGTGTAGTGGAATGGGGGGGAAACACTAGGTCTAGAGTTGTGTTTTTAAAAGGGTCATCAGATGCAAAATTCTCTATACAAGTTGTTTGAACATAAATGTGTGTTGGAAGTGTGTGTGCACTATCCTATACACTAGTGTGTGTATCCTATATTGATAAAAATCCACCCAGTGATTTTTTTTAAATCTCTATTTTAAAATCCCCTTTCTCAAATCAGGCTGTTCTGAGGTTCCTGCAGAAACCACAACGTCAGAATGACTGCGCAGTTCTGCGCAGGCCGCTCTTATGATAGTTGATTGACAAGACCGTCTTACCTTAGACCCGCCCTGAGTGAGCTGAGAGCTGTCCGCCATTATGTCGACTCCGGTGCAGGGGAAGACAAGAATGTGTCCAATTAAGCGATTGAGGTGTTGTCTTGTTAGATGTAATGATCAATATAGCAGTCATCATTTACTCCCGACATCTGAGCCGCTGAAGACGCAGTGGATTAACGTTACTTTCGCTTCGAAGGGAATGCGCCAATCCCGATCTGCCTAAATGCGTCTATGTTTGCACGAATCATTCGTGATCCAGCTTTTATCTACAGAAGAAGTGAGTATAAGGTTTATGAATCTTTGCAAATCGCCTTCCCTAATAATGTGCTAGTTAGCCAGTTTTGCGGCTGAAGTTTACAGTCTGCCGGTCACTCCACTGAAGAGATTTTTTTTGTGTGTGTGAACAGCAGCTTCTTTTTTCCCCACTGTGTGGTGTTACCTTTGTGACGCAAGAAAGAAGGTCACGTCATAAAGAAAAATTCCAGACTAGACTAGCTACAAAGGAAAATGATTGACTTAATTGTATAGGTGTAATATAGGCCTATTAATATATCATATGCCTTTTAATGAGTTAGCATGATGTACCTCATTGACGAAAAGTGTGTGTTGAAATATATTGTACAATCATTTTCCAATGCGGAAATAAGCTATTTCCTGTGAATGTTTGAGACTTCCAATTCATTAGCTGTAGGGTAAATAACTAGAAAAATGGCAAAGTGCTGTAAACTGTAAACCTTTTGTGCTACAAACCAGTGTATTTATGATTACTATGATAAATTAAAATAATATGATAACACCAGTTTGTAACATCAAGTAGCATAACAGTTTTTGTACAGCCAAAATAACTGGAAGCAGATCACACCAGAAACCTTCACGTTCAAGTTAAAAATGGTTGTTCCCGCTCTAAAGACTTGATAAAACGGAAGTAGCAACAGATCTTTTCTTCCATACTGTGACATACATCTGACTGAAGCAGATTATTGAAAAAGAAAAAATGTGACTGGGGACTTGGTTTTATACTGGTTGTTGATAAGATTGTGAGAGATGGAAGTTTTCACCAGAAGGTCCAGTTTTGACATTTTGATTAAACGTTACAAGTAAAATATTAAAAAAAGAAAGAAAGAAAGAAAGAAAGAAAAAGAAACATGCACAGATAAACTGTTTACAAAAAGATCTACAGCATGCATTTAGAATATAGATAGGGTTAATCTTCTTTTAATGCCAACTTTAGGCCTAAAAATAATGTAAATACTAAAAAACAATCATTACATCACTATACAGGCATTCCTTCAGATCGGCTGAGCAAAGGTAGTCAAGAAATGTCGAGAAATCCTAACCAGAAAAGGTTTGTAATCATACCCTGCTGAATTGGGCAACTGGAGCCATATTTAAAATATTCTAGTGTTGGACAAATACTCCAGTGTCATGTTATAAAGCTGTTTATGCTTCTGTTTGAAACTTTCTCCAAACTGACACCAGATCAGTTCCTTCTGCTACAATCGTGCATTCATGAATGTGTATGAGATGACACAGCATGCTGATACAAACTGGTGCTGCTTTCTCCTCCAGTGGTTCCATTCTCAGGAAGAACAGTGAAAGCTCAGAGGGGAAAGCAGCATTGTTTTCTCTCAAACAATCAAGACTTTTAGGGCCCACAACAGTTTACTCATTCACAAACAGAATCAGTGCAGAACACTTCTCATGTTTAGTGTTGGTCAGAGCTTGACCTTCTAGTATCCCAGCAGCCCACAGCAATGTGAAAGCAAAGCCATGTCTTTACCGCCACCATGACACTGCTGAGTTGGCAAAACAAGGCCAGGACAAAATCCCAGTGGGGTAAAGAATCAAGCCTAGGCACAGGAAACTCTAAGGAAACCACTTCCTTTCCCAGCATTTCCTCCCTTTCTGTTCCACAGTGCTTTTAGATGAAATCACACCTGCTTAAGTGCAAAAACGTTGCTGTAAACAATCTGACCAAAAAGGTTTTGTTTAACAGATAAATCATCTTTTTGCTGAGAATGATATTTCAGAAACAGAATAACGCAACTTTTAATGCCTCTGAGCTCATGCTGTACTGTAGCCGGGCAGAGCAAACAGCTAAATACATCCAGATGTTCTTGCCGTTTGTAACTGGAGACCACTGGACCTAAACAGATCACTCAGACCCATAACATGCAGGGCCAAAACTCAAACTTTATAGGATAACCTTCACAGCTTTATCTTTGCAGGATGCATTTGCTTCGGCTTCTTTTTCATACTGTTAAAAATAAAAGTTCCAAAATAGGTTTTGTGCAGTGATGCCATAGAAGAACAATTTTTGGTTCCCCAAAGATTCTTCCAGTGAACATGTCTTGAAAGAACCATTTTCTTAGCATAAAGCGTATTTAAATAATCTAAAGAACCTTTTTGTCCACTTTAAAGAACGTTTTGTGCAATGGAAAAATTCCATGCATGTTAAAGATTCTTCATGTAACCATCAATACCAGTAAAGTGCAGCAATGCTTCGTATAATACAAAAAAAAAAACTTGCAAAAATGCAAACGTGTCCTTCATGTAGTATAGAAGAGTGCTCAAACAATATGTTTGTTTGTCTGTTGTATTTTTTTCTGTAATCATATGTTCCCTAGCATCATATACAATGCTGCAGTCAGAAGATAATCACTGCATTTTAGTGGTTCTTTCATTTCAAACTCTCTTTTCAAAGTAAAAATTATGAGCGTGTGTTTGTGTGTGTTTGTATATTTATGTGTGAGCGTGTGTGTGTGTGTGTGTGTGTGTGTGTGTGTGTGTGTGTGTGTGTGTGTGTTGTGAGGCCTCCTCAGGAAATGGGCTTGGGTGGGGTGGTAATATGGGGTTGGAGAGACAGAAAAAGTTCTAAATTGGGCAGTGAAAAGCACAATGTCTCTACAGCTCCTTAGTGGTAAACAGTCTAGAGAGAAACAGCTGCTGTTTATTATAAGACATGAAACGATATAAGGTCAAATACAGAGGTATTATATAATTCTATAATATATAAGGTGCATATGAAAGTCTATATGATATGATCTAGTCCCTAGATATGGATCGGGTCCATTCACAAGGAATAGCTTGCTTCTCAACAAGCAGCACTTCTGAGTTTATGTCCCACAATTCAGACAATTTTTTCCCACAATTCTCCTGAGTGAGTTTTTTTTTCTGCAATGAAATAAATAAATAAATAGGTAATTGCAACTTCCAATTGTAATTGCAAAACTGTAATTGCTAAAACTCACAATTCAGACTTATCTCTGAATTAAGTTCATATCTTCTACAATTCTGGATTTATATCTCACAATTCTATCATTTATTTTCTTTCTCTTTTTTGAGAATCGTGAGGAAAAAGACAGAAACGAGAATTAAAGTTTTCAAAATTTTTACTTCATTGGCGGAAACAATCTTCCATTGGACAGATTTAAATTCCTAACTCTATATGAGCAATAGAGTGAAATGAGCAATTTTTGATTGTCATTCAAATGGTTGTGTTCTGTGAGAGTTTGAGTGGGCCCATGTTTCAGTCATGCTCTGGCATCTGAAAATGTGTGTTTTTAGGAGGCACGGGCTCATGGGAAAATAAATCAGACAAGCACATTCCAACCAGGAACGTTGTGACTTCTGCACCTGCTGCTCAAATCACTGTCCTTCTGCAAATCTCTAGTTTCACACACAGTATTGCAGAGCAGGTTTAGTTTTGAATATAGATTGGGATGCTAAAAGCAAAAGGAATGTGGACTCTGATGCAGCGACTAAAATAATACTTATTTCCTTCCCTTCAGAGTCCCATGATGTGTTTGGGCCGCCCGTGTTGCTCTGTGCAGCAGCGATGCGTGCTGAGAATTACAGTAATTACCTTTAATGACAGTCAGCTCAGAACGAGAACCTTCCCTGTAAACAACATACAAGATTCTCTCTGATGCCTCAAGTTTAGCCTGAGATCTAGTGTCTTAGTTTTTTATCTTTGTGATAGACCTTCTAAATGAAACTAATCTGGTATAATCAGTTTCACAGACTGAAGAAGCATTATTTTTTGCTGTAACTACATTTTTGCTGATACATTTATCCAAGTACAAATTCAATAAAAAATTCTGATCACATAAAACTTATTCTTATTAGATTCAGAGTTTTATCTTCAAAAAAAAAAAAAAAACTTAATTATATCAATTCCCATACTTTTTATTTAATCTAAAAAGTATGGGAATTGTAATATATTCCCTTCACACTTGTTTTAAGTAATTTAAGTAATTAAAAAGTAATTGTTTTAAGTGTTTTTAGTTTGTTTGTGATGTGTAAATCTGCGTTGAAACTGATTGTATTGCTGCTCATTTTGGCCAGGACACTCCTGTGAAAGAGATTTTTAATCTCAGAGAGTCTTTTCTGGTTAAATAAAGGTTAAATAAAAATAAAATAAATATTTTTATTTTCATATATTTAGAAATGTAATTTATTCAGCAACCATTATTCCAGTGTCACATGATCCTTCAGAAATCATTCTAATATGCTGATTTGATGCTTAAGAAACACATTATTATCAACTTAGTATTATCAATGTTGAAAACAGTTGTGCTGTGCTGTCAAACTGTGCTTTCTTAGGATACTTTTGAAGGATGGTCTTTTTAAACATTTAAAATGTCCCAAAAATGAAAATTCTGTCATCATTTACTCACCCTCAAGTAGTTCCAAACCTGTATGAATGTCTTTGTTCTGCTGAACACAAAGGAAGATATTCTGAAGAATGTGGTAAACGGAGCAGTTCTGGGGCACCATTGACTTCCATAGTATTTTTTTTCCTACTATGGAAGTCAATGGTGCCCCAAAACAGCCTGGTTACAAACTTTCTTCAAAATATCTTCCTTTGTGTTCTGCAGAACAAAGACATTCATACAGGTTTGGAACTACTTGAGGGTGAGTAAATGACAGAATTTTCATTTTTGGGTGAACTATACCTTTACCTGTCACTTTTGACCAATTTAATGCATCCTTGCTATAAAAGTATTTATTTCTTTTTAAATAAAAATATTGATGCCAAACATTTGAATGATAAGAAAAAATATTGACTGATTTTATTCTGTGCTAATGGTACATTCTCATCTCTCACTGCTAAATTGTAATGCAACAGTATGATGTAATTCAAAACTGCAGTCAGCTTGATCCGACTGTAATGCCATTTTATTTTCACAATACTGAGATCAGTGTCTCGACTGTGGCAGATTATATGCACCATTTGTATCAGTGAAAAACAGCAGTATGTTGTGTCAACATGAGCACTTTATATTTTGTAGACATAGTAACATTATCCGAGGCCTTCACTGACCGTGCAGGGAAGTGTTTGGTTTCACAGTCACATTGAAAGAAACTTTATACTTCTTGCACCTTCCAATAAGAAAAACTCTTTTATATTTTCCACATTATCACTGGTCTCCTGGGATTTCAAGGTTGTGCCAACGATTTTTAAGATTGTGAACATCATGCATGTGAATGCTTAAAAAGTGTGGAGCAACATAATCAAAGTAGAGCATCTGAAAAGGAGGTTAGCATATCCCTGAGGACAGGAGAGAAGGATGTCAGACACAGAGAGCTCTTCTTTTGTGTGTGAGAGAGAGTTTCAATATCAGACAATGTCATTGGTTATGCAACTATAGGCACAAGTTAATGGCACATGCAGCCTCCAGCAATGTGTGTGCGTGCATCTGACAATGAATACTTCTTTTGAATTTCATCATCATTGAACGACATTCACAATACAAACTGACAGGGTAAACAAACAAGATACTTCCATGTAATGTTGCGTATTAGTGATTTTACATATGCCCGAAACTGGACAAAGAATCTCAATCTTATGAATATTTAACTATCGTTTTACAAGAAAATACTATTTCAGTTTCTTTGTAATTATATATATATATATATATATATATATATATATATATGTGGCCTGGCCTGGACCACAAAACTAGTCATAAGTAGCACGGGTATATTTGTAGCAATAGCCAAAAATGCATGGTATGAGTCAAAATTAACGATTTTTCTTTTATGCCAAAAATCATTAGGATTTTAAGTAAAGATCATGTTCCATGAGGATATTTTGTAAGTTTCCTACCGTAAATATATCAAAACTTAATTTTTGATTAGTAATATGCATTGCTAAGAACTTCATTTGGACAACTTTAAAGGCGGTTTTCTCAATATTTTGATTTTTTTTGCACCCTCAGATTCCAGATTTTCAAATAGTTGTATCTCAGCCAAATAATAAGCTCTAAATGTAAAAATAACAATGTAGATCTTGAAAATGCATGCAGCTAGTGCAACAAAGTACATCATGCAATGATAAAAACAATAAATATGTACAACATGCAGCGCATTGTTAGTGTATTTATAGTAAAGCATTTGAAGAGTTTTGTATATAATAGCTTTATGGTAAAAGTATACAATGATCATCTAAAAAAAGATACTAACTAACACCATTTTTCAAACTTACGACAATTAAGCCAAACTGTAAAGTTTTAGAAATTACTGATTACTTATTGCTTAAATAGTAATGATCAAACTGCCAATATTATAAAATGCCCAAAACTGTAGGTAGTTTTTGTGTGAATTATGAAGGACAGAAATCTTCAAACATCAGAATCAGGATGCAAGTGTATTCTGGCTGAAACAAGTACCAGATGCATGTACAGAAGATGTGAAAACCATTCAGAGTGTGTGAAGTTTCCAGCAGTAGCAGCTGTGTTTTCTGGAAGAGTGAAAGCGTGTATGAGACAAGAACAGAGAAAGAAGTTTCCAGATGTTAGTTCTGGATGTGAGCGTACACCACCCAGCTCTGGAGAATCCCTGAACATCCATGAACCACAGCTCTTCAAACTGAACCCCCCCCCAAAAAAATTGGTTGTGTGGTGTATCGACAATATCCATTCAGTTTAAGTGCCAACTTTCATGTTAATTATAGGATATAGTAAATGTACAATGAACTGGTTGTGTCAAATTTTTCCCCCTTACATATTTCTGGCACAGATTCTTCAGATAGGTCTTAAATTCATTGTGTGGATTCCAGCTTGCTCAACAAACAAATAAACTCTTAAACAAATTTGCTCACTGAAGAGGCCCTGACAGAGAGAGTGTCTTATCTAAAGCCATATGTTGAGTAGAGAAAACTTAAAAAATACTGCCCTCTACAGATATTTTCTAATGTGCTGCATGTGGTGAATATGACGTACATGTTAGAGCAATGGTTCCCAACCATTTTGATTCCAAGGCCACTCTTTGCCCATCCTATATAAGATGATATGTACTACTGCAATAAAATAAAATATAATACTTTTAATTAAGATTATGTATAGATTATGTAAACTCAATTGTAGTAAGACTTATTGGGGCTCTCCTGGAGGTTTGTCAAGGCCCTTTAATGAGCCCCAGACCCCTGAGAATCACTGTGTTTGACGCCTCACAACTAAATCTCACACACATATTATAGTAGCCAACAAAAAGTCATTTGACACAATAAAATCACACTGTGAATTTTATTGCATTAAAATATACAGCCATGCTGAAATATCAATCCTTTTCTCAGACAATATTCTCATTTTGTCAAAAGAACATCTATTGTGTCATTATTAAAACTTATTTTTGTATAAGTTTTACTTGTAAATTAATGCTTGTGCTCTTTCTTAAAATAAATATGATTTTTTTTCTTTTCATACATTTATTGTCCAAATACTTCTTTGGGCTACTGTACACTAAACTGTCCAAAGGATTTTGAAAAAAACTACTTTTATTTAGCAAGAATTCATTGAAATAAGACTTTTACATTGTTACAAGAAATAATTATATTTCAAATAAATGCTGTTCTTTTGAGCTTTCTATGTCAGTTTTTACAAATAGCACAGAGCTCTTTAGCACAGAGTCAGCATATTAGAATGATTTCTGAAGGATCATGTGATGCTAAAGACTGGATTAATGGCTGCCGAAAAATCAGCTTTGCTATCATAAGAATAAATTACATTTAAAATCTATTACAATAGAAACCAGTTCTTTCACACTGTAATGATCTTTCACAATATTACTGTTTTTACTGTATTCTACATCAAATAAATGCTGCCCTAAGAGACTTTAAAGCACCTTACTGACCTCAAACTTTTGAAATGTAAAATGTCAAATAAAAGCCAACATATTTGCATTTGACTCCTTTTGATTACAGGTCTGTGAAAACACTCAACACTACAGCTTTAAACTGTTTATTAACAGTCCAGATTCACTCCATCTCAAATACAGAAACATTCCAAAACCAGTCTCTCACACACATACACACACTTTAAGCAATACAGTTGTAAATACAGACATTCACACGTTAGAATTGTTCTGCTTTAGACAAATGAGCAGAACACATTGAGAAGCACTTTAATTCTATTAGATCAGTCAAATGTCAGGGGTCAAACTATATAGTAAGGATAAGAAGAAAACTATTACAACTAAAAGGGGAACGAATAAACTGCATCCAAAAAAGATACATCCTAAAATCCACTGAAACATAGAATTACTGAAACATAACATAACACGCCAGCTCTAATTAGTCACATATCCCTATGTGTCATTAAACAAACTAAATTTAAAGAAACAGGGTATGGAAAAATGAGGAAAAACTAATTTAAAGCAAATTATGAGAACACAAATAATGTCCTATGTGAAAGGTGAGTGTCTTTCGGTGTCAAATAATAATCAATCATCACACATACACACATTAATAAACAAGTGCTAATTCAGGCATTTTCTAGTTTTCCAAAACTTCAATAACACAAAAACCAAACGAACGGGGAAAAAAAGAAAGAAGCAGCTAAACTCTACTTGGAAGAAAAAACGTTTAAAACAGCAAATTGAGCATTCTGGCTTTATATAACAGGCATCCAAAAAACTCAAATAATAAAATATATTTTATATTCCTAAAAGCCTCATTTACAACAGATTCACAGTGATGTTGTGGTTTGATCTTGGTTATTTTGCTCAGTATTTCTTTGGGGAATATTGGAACTGTGAGTCGTGAAATTCCTTAAAGTAAGTCCTAATATTCCTCTTACACACACACACACACACACACACTCTAGAGATACTGCATAGCAAGGAGTGTAATAATTAAAAATGGACAGGTGGAAAAGAGAAAACACACAAACCAACAGCAAGTAAGAGAGAAAAGCACAACCACATCAATCTTTCAGAGGGAGCTATGACATCACACGTGACATCATCAAGCTCAATAAGCGCTGCCAGGGCGGGCCGTAGCGCTGTGGTTTGTGTGGTGGTTTTGTGCAGTGAGCGAGAGGCAGTTCCTCTCCAGTCCACTAGGTGTCCTCCTCTGGCACACCTACACCTCTTTTCCTGAGCGCATCGGCTCTGTCCGCTCGCCGCCACTCTTCAGTCTTTCCACCGTAATCATCGTCATCATCCTCCTCCTCTCCATCTGCTTCCTGTTCATCTTCCAACTGCTGCAGGAGACGTACCTGCCCAGAAGGCAGTTTCCCTACACAAACATTTAAGCATCATTTCACCATAGTTTTGTTTTTGTCATTTTATTTTTATTTTAATCATCATGTTTATTGAATCTCAGGTACATTACATGTTCCTGTAGTCAAGCGGGCAGGTTCAAATAAACATTCACACTTACTGTAGTGATAATCTTGTGCAAAACGCCGTGATGGGAACACAAAATCTGCGATGAAAACCAGTATCTGAGAGAAAGAAATCAAGGAGACGTTTGAAAACGATTCCAATAGAGTTTGATGTTAGCATGTTCTAAGTTCAAAAATGTAAAAGCACACAAAATTAAATTGAGCATGTTATTGATACTATTTGTACTTATTTAGACTTTTAAATCTACAATTGTGGATAGATGAGTTCACTGCAATGCATTCTGGGATTACACACTCCAAAATGTACACTTGAAACATATCTTATGTACACAACCGTTAGTAAGTTTGGGGTCAGTAATACTTTAAAAAAAATATTAATACAATAACTTAGCATGGACATTAAATTGACCAAAAACATTATAATGTTACCATAGGCGGAAATCCCGGGGGGGTCGGGGGGGACAAGACCCCCCCTAGCTGAGGGTTGTCCCCCCTAAAAATATGATTAAAAAACCATGCTGTGTATTGTAAATAATGTTTTATACTTAAAATAATTGTGTAAGAAGTAAAACAACAAACGCAAATGGGGCAAAAATGCGTTTTAAGTTTAGAAACATTTTGAGTCTCCCACTCGCCTCACAGTGCTTTGGTCCAAATGCTTTCCTCTTTTATATCATACAAGTCCAGTGAGAGAGAACAAAGCCTCAGTAGTTGTGGAACTCCAGTAAGGCTGTCAATTTTATTCACTTAAACATCGGATGAAGTGATTATTTTCTCTTTGCGAGAGCAGCGTGTTTTTGAGCGCTCTTTCTGTGCGAGAGCAAAGAAAATCTGCATGCGAGGGAAGAGATTCGTGCTCGCGCATTATATTAAGGCAGCGGCTATTTGCACTAAGTGTAAATAGCATATTTTCTTAGCGATAGATGCTATTTACACTAAGTGAAAATAGCAGCATTTTTTTGTGATATGCTATTTACACTAAGTGCAAATAGCTATAGATTCTATTTACACTATGTTAAAATAGCAGGATTTTCTGCTATTTATAATACTTATTGCAAATAGTGGCAATTATCTGCACCTCAGTATTGTAGTACATTATAAAACAGTATGCAATAATAACTTGAGTGTAAATTTTAATTTTAATTCAAATTATTAAATGGATGCCACCTTATTGGGACAATAAAGCCCTCCCTACACCTACCCTAATCCTATCTATACTTTATTTTAAAATATTTGGTTATTTCCTCCATTTTTATTGAAAATAAATGCTTTTCTGATGTGATTTGAACTTTGAAAAGGTAGAAAAAAAGTTCGGCAAAAGGTGGATTTGAACCCGGGACGATTGCGTCAATATGAGTAAGGTACGGTGGCTGAGAAGTGCAAAACAAATCACGATTCTGAAAACAAAATAACAAATTACAAACGCAAATGCAAATCTAAAAAACAAAATAACAATTCAGAAAACACAACAACAATCCCAAAAACATTATAACAAGTCAGAAAACACAACGACAAATACGAAAACAAAACAACAAGTCAGAAAACACAACGACAAATCAGACAAACCGGAAGAGGTAGGTATAGTTTGAGACAGCGCCATTGGTTTGGGAATAGATTACTCACTGCTGACTGGATGAGACATCTGTCAATCAAGGTACAGGAAGAACCAGAAGAACAGCAGAGTCAATTGAAACAACAGCTCCAGTGGCGCAGACGGTAAATCTCATTTCATCGTCTTTTTGATGAGATCGATCAGTGGTTCGATCCCGCCTTTTGCCGAACTTTTTTTTTTCCCTTTTCAAATCTCGTATCGCATCGTAAAGGCATTTATTTTCAATAAAAATTAAGGAAATAATCAAAAAGTTGAAAATAAAGTATCGGGTAGGGTTTTACACTATGTTAAAATAGCAGGATTTTCTGCTATGTATACTACTTATTGCAAATAGTGGCAATTATCTGCACCTCAGTATTGTAGTACATTATAAAACAGTATGCAATAATGAGGTATTGAGTGTAAATTATAATTTTAATTCAAATGATTAAATGGATGCCACCTTATTGGTACAATAAAGCCCTCTATACACCTACCCTAACCCTACCCGGTACTTTATTTTCAACCTTTTGATTATTTCCTTAATTTTTATTGAAAATAAATGCCTTTACGATGCGATACGAGATTTGAAAAGGGAAAAAAAAAAGTTTGGCAAAAGGTGGGATCGAACCACTGGTCGATCGCAATAAAAAGACGATGACACAAGATTTACCGTCTGCGCCACTGGAGCTGATGATTTATTTGACTCTGCTGTTCTTCTTCTGGTTCTTCCTGTGCCTTGATTGACAGATGTCTCATCCAGTCAGCAGTGAGTAATCTATTCCCAAACCAATAGCGCTGTCTCAAACTATACCTACCTCTTCCGGTTTGTCTGATTTTTCGTTGTGTTTTCTGACTTGTTGTTTTGTTTTCGTATTTGTCGTTGTGTTTTCTGACTTATTTTGTTTTCGAATTTGTCATTGTGTTTTCTGACTTGTTATAATGTTTTCGGGATTGTTGTTGTGTTTTCTGAATTGTTATTTTGTTTTTTAGATTTGCATTTGCGTTTGTAATTTGTTATTTTGTTTTCAGAATCGTGATTTGTTTTGCACTTCTCAGCCACCGTAGTAAGGTACAAATTTTACCATCTGCGCCACTCGAGCAGACGACGTCTTTTGTAATGTTGAACAGCCCAATCACACATTGGTGGGCGGAGTTAGTGTAAATAGCCTCTGCCATCAAGGAGAGCTATTTGCACTCAGTGTAAAAAGACACTCCGTTATAGGCATGTGCTTTCGCGCTACAATAATGCACTCTCGACATTTGTCATTAAAATAACGCCTTAGTCTCCCTTCTACACCAATAGTAGTAGCTTTCCTCTGTGTATACATAATTTTAGCTGTATTATTTGTGTCCCCTTCAAAAACTGCTCTTGAGAAATTTTATGTATATTGTCCCCCCCTACAGTTAGACGAAATTTACGCCCCTGAATGTTACAAAATATTTCAATTTCAAATAAATGCTGTTGTTTTGAACTTTCTATTCATCAAAGCAACCTTGAAAATGTATGTATCACTGTTTCCAAAAATGATCAAGCAGCAACTCTTGTCAACATTGATAAAAATAGGAAATGTTCTTTCACCAAATCAACCTATTAAAACAATTTCTGAAGGACCGTGTGACACTGAATACTGGAGTAATGGTTGCTAAAAATTCAGCTTTGCCAGCTAAAATAAATTACACTCTAGTAGATTAAAATATAACAGTTATTTTAAATTGTAATAATATTTCACAAGTTGTTTTGACTGCATTTTTGATCAACTAAGTGCAGTTATGGTGAGCACAAATTACTTAAAAAGCCATTAAAAATCATACAACCTTAAACTTTTGAATATTAGTGTGTTTTGTGTGTATTCTCACCAATCCAAGGACCAATCCTGAGATGAGTGTCGCTAGAGCAAATATCCCATACGAGCCCCAAACCGGGACGCCCAGCTGCTCTGTTAAGTAATTATGGCAATGCTGAAACACAAAGTTAAAAAAAACATTAAATTACTGCATGAAAACATATATGAGCACATTATAAAGGTATCAGGTCAGGTGTTTACGATTAAATATATTTCTTTGCATTGAGTCATTAAAGAAACAAATATCTTCTGGCTTTAATTTATGCTTACACTATGCTGTGTCATATGCAGAATAATGATACAGTCACCTCTACTTTAGGTCAGGGGGGGTTATTTTGCATTATTGACTATATTATCTCTCAGTGTCTGCTGCTGTTCCTTCACCATTAGCTTGAGTTATAAATTATTTGTGCCTGTAAATTATAACTCTAAATTATTCAAATAATCTCTAGGAAAAGAGTGTATATATTTTCAAAATTGAATTCACAAAACTGACAGAAAAGCACAAGTTAAATAATAATAGGCATACACACTCACCCTGATGAACATGGATAACCTGAAGAGGGCTGACATTGCGTTCATCCTAAAATAAAAAAAGTCAGTTAGTCACAGAAATTTTCAAATCAAATTAAAAAAATAGCCTGCCAGCATTACATTAAAAGTGAGCAAACTTGTGAATCAGCATTAACCACATGCTGTGGATTCTCTAAACTCCCTTTTCTGGAGATATTGCCCAGAGCTATTGCATTATTATACAATTTGAAACCACCCCAGCACACACACACCCACACACACAGCATGTACTCACAGGAAGGATGAGGGGCCAAACCAGGAAGAGACCGGCTCTATGCTCTGCCATTTCTTCTCATCAATGAAGCTCAGGAAGTCATCTTTAGATCGGGCTCCTTGATACCGCCGAAACACACCATCTTTACAGCTGCAACACACGCGCAAACAGCCATGTTTAATCATTTATAACTGCCTTTACACCACACAGATGTAAACAAGACAATTGCTGGTGTCTATCTATCTAAAGAAAAGAAAACTAAAACTTTTATTTAGCAAAGATGCATTAAATTAATCAAAAACGACTGCATAGACTTCAATAGTTCACAACTGTTTACTTTTTTGATTTCATCAAATCTGTCACCAATACCAGTTCAATAACTTCTAAAGAAAGGGTTAAATGTATGTAAATGTAAAGAAACTCACTGGTAGATAGTTGGGAGAGCTGTGATGATAAACCTCCCGCTCAAACCTGCAGCACATAGAGAGAGACGAGCGTGAGAATCATGAATACAGGCGATCAGGTGAGCAGAGAAACCAGATGTGTGCAGATAGAGTCATACCTGGCTGCTCGGTGACGTCCACTTTGGCAATATTCACTCCCAAATCTTCTCCCCATTCTGCAAACTCATTCCACACAGTCTGGAGCTGCTGGCAGGCTGGACACCACGGAGCAAAGCTGCAGCAGACAGACACACCTTTTAATCCAATAACACAACCCCAGCCAGAGGAGACACAAAGACACTGAGGCTCATTTGTTTTCCATTGGATCCATTTAACTACAATCCTCTTGCTCGACTGCTCCAGCTGGAGGAAGTGTGCCTGGGAAACAACGGTTAAACATTCCTGGAGAGAGGGACAGTGAAGATTCTGTCATCATTTACTCAGTCATGTTGTTAGAGATGTTAGGCAGAATGACAGTCACCAATCAGATTCAGATGCAATGAACATCAATGGTGACTGAGGCTGTTATTCTTCCTAACATCTCCTTTTGTGTTCCAAGGAAGAAAGAACGTCATGAGGACATTTAGGGGAGTTGTCGGTTTTGAGAGAACTATGCCTTTAACCTCAGACCACTGAACTTCCTCTATCTTGAGCCCAGCGCAAGAACACTGCAATAAGAAGTAATGTAATAATCTGAAGCTAGATATTTTAGATCATTTAGAGTCATGTGCAGCATTAATCAACATGCATAAACATAAAAAAAATGTGTCCAACTCAATTTAATAACTCACAACTCGATCATCCATTCTCCCGTCAGGATTTCCTCCCAGTTTCCATCTGTGATTACTCTTAGATTGTCCGTCTTGGCCGTCGCGGGCTGCAGCATCACACATGTTGCGATAAGCGCAGAAAACACACACGCGCCGGCTGTCATCCTGACTGTGCGTGTGTATGTGCACGCCATGTTTCAGCGCCCACTGCTTGCCTTTCCGCTTCCGCCTCGACTCTGACGTGCCGCTGATGGGCGGAGCCGCTCCGTGACGTCATGGCGTATAACGCTTGATAGAGTTTAAAAGAAAATTTCACTTTCATTGCCAGATACTTATTATTTTTGATTGGAAAAATATTATAACAACATACGATTAACGATTTTTAGATTGCATATGTGGCCCATTGTATTTATATTTCAGTTATCCTATGAAATTAGTACATTTTGTCTTGTTTTGTCTGCTATTTAGGTAGCCTATTTGTTCTATAAACATATTCTATATATATATATATATATATATATATATATAAATGTGAAAAAGGTCTGTTGAAATTACAAACACAAACACACACACACAGATATATATATATATATAGGCTATACTGCATTTACATTTAACTAGGCTATATTTATTTAGGCTAATTTGTACTTAAGTAATGTATTCAAGTTCAAAAGTTGGAAAGTTCTGATTTCACATTCAGAATGTGCAACAAATAACATATCAGCCTGTCATATAATAGTTTTTAATACTGTACACATTTAGTCTACTGAAATATTTATGGGAAAATATTTGGCCACAAGGTGGCGCTATGAGCTCTTTCTTACTCATAAAAGTAGGCTACATACAGTGATTTTACTGCACTTAACTTTACTGAACTTAAAAAGCTGTTTAAGAAGAGAAAATGTGCTTATAAAATATTTGTTATAGTCTATAGCCTAATATATGTGCTTATATTTAACTGATACGTCTACTCGGTTCATTTGCTCATTTCCTGAAGCAACCTGGAGGTCATTATATTATGTTAATTATCTTTTTACAAGCCAAGGTTTTTAACCACTATACTAATAGATTTTTACTATTTAACTTTGAGATGTTATGTGTGTGCATGCTTGCACAGAACAATAAAAAAGAGAATGCTAGCCGTTTGCTAAAGAAAAACAATGAGGCAGAAATGCACACACACCCTCAGAGGATGTTGTTATTACTCTCTGCTGACACTAAATGAGTGCTAATGACAGCACTGATGTGATAATTGCTGTGCCACAGTGAATATGTTAATGTAAATGTGTTGTGATGTGATTGTTTAGACTGATTTATTGAGGAAAGGGTTATGATTACTGTATGTATAGGGTGGGGTTAGGGAAAACCTTTGATCTTGAAAATAAACTGACTTTAACATTGCTAAAAGTAGCACAAAAAAATGAAAGCAATGAAAAATATAAAGTGTATAGGCCTATTGTCTGATGAGTGAGCAAAGTTAAATATAAAATGCTTTCAAATGGCTCTTTTCCTCTAAAACTTGTTTTGCATGTATTTCTTCAAAAAATCGGTAGGCCTATGTCTGCCCTGTGAATGTTTCATAATTAAACTCTCCTAAAACATGCTTTTCATCATTCAACATTCTGTGGTGGACATAAAAGTGGTGAAAATTATATTGAAACATTCTGGACTCATTCTTCTTGCTAGCTAGAATTCATTGCTAGCATTTTATGCATCCTGAATTCAGGATGCATATTTTCACACTTGCATTATTTGACAAAATTACAGCTCATTGGAAATGACGTGCAATAAAAATATTCCATTCACACATCGTGTCAAGTGTCTTCACACATCATGTCTCATATTTCATCTCAAGCATGCTCTTCACTGATAATTTTGTTTCCTTGGTAACCAAAGACACAAAAAAAAAAAAAAAAAAACTTGCATTGTGGAAGAAATAAACTGATTTAAAAAAACTGATTTAAATCATTTTTACACCATGTATTTAAAATATTTAATAATTATTATTTAATGATGGATTTTCATATTTAAATCCCCCACCCCCCACAAATCTGGGTCTGAGATTGATAAAATAGTACATTTTAAAAAAATGCAGTAAAAAAAATAAAACTGGCTAAAGTTCTGAAAAACATTAATAAAATATTTGCTCAAAGTTATCTGGTCTTTAATGTTGTTAGATATGTTAGAGAGAACATTACTGCAAAAACAATAATTGCTTCCATAACGTAACATGAATGTTAGCAACAAATTTTGTTACTTAGTTATTTTTATAGAAAGTAATACCTTAAGTTATCTTTGTGTTACTTTTTAAATCTGGGCTGGGCTTGTTTGTTTGTTTTTAATATAAAAAAGTTATATTTTTGGTAAATGTAAAAAGCTCTTTCACACCAAAAGTAAGCTGAATACACCTCAAAGAAATGTAAATTCATGTCTGTACAGTAGAGAGCGCAGCTCAAACAAACCTTTCAGTTGTGCTACCATTCTGGATTGCATGAAGAATAGGATGAAGAATAAGAAAGTTCAATTCTCTTCTGCAATACAAAAAAAGATACACATATGTTATGTTTATCAAAAGTAATTTCTGCTTATTAGTATGGTTGAATTGGATAATCAAAGGTCAGCTGAAAAGACATTGGTTAATAAAATAGGATTAAAGGGATATTTGTGTTATTTACTTATTGCAGGTTTGTATCATATAATGAGTTTGCATTTCATTGTTTTAATTCATTTTAAGGAATACTGATTCTATTTTTGTGAGGTGAGTAAATGCATGGTCACATTTAGTCTAGAACTAATCATCATGTTTACAGTGCACACAACAACTCTGCACTTACTCCTGATTTCTCTCAACACGAGGACAGGAGAACTGTCAGTCAACAATTGGGAAAAAAATGATACTTATTTGAAAAAAGCTCTTCTAAATCAAAAAGTAATCAAAAACTTGGAAAAGTAATCTGATTACGTAACTCATGTCATAATGCATTATTATTATTATATTACCCCCACCCTGGTTAGCAAAATGTTCTTAAAACCTATTTAGCTGGGCAGGAAAAATCTCAAATGAATATATTTTTTAATGTAATTAAAAGAGTCTCTGTCCATCTCTCTTAATATCCTACCATTCCATCCGGTTATCACCATGTACAGACAGTTCTAACTGACGTCTGTGCACACACACACACACACACACACACACGACAGGATGCACGTGGGAGGAGAGAAAACGCCGGAGACAGCATGAATAGGAGTAGGTGGATAGAGAAATCTACTTTCCCCTCTATTTTTCATCCTCTCCCTCTCATCCTCAATCTGAAACTGGCTTTTACCTGTTATGCAAGGGGCTGCCTACTCTCAGCATCATAGAAAGAGCAGGTTCATTTTCAGACCTGCCAAAAATAAATTCCATTCTGTGAACTACTGCCACACACATATGCTAATGGACAGGCATACTCATAAAAACGCTATTATAGATGCGGGTTGTCTTCATTAGATTGCATTACAGCTTTTATATAACTGTGGATGATGAACAGCTTGTGCACACAGACAGAAGAAAAAAATGAACTTAACACTAAATCCACACACAGCGTATTCTGATTGATTCCTATTTGATGCAAAATCTCTGCAGCCAGGATGTCGACTGAGTAATCTAGGGACTGAATCCAAGCCAATTTATAGTCCAAATTTTGCACTCCTTCTCCTTCTGCCTGGAGATTTTAGGTTTCTAAAATCTTTCAAAAGATTCAGCATCACCACATTCAGCAAGAGCAGCTCCAGATGGACAGACTGAAGCTGAGAGCCAGAGAGAGGTTTACTGTGCAGCTGCGAGTACAATCACTGTCCCTGCAGGTATTTAGAGATCAGTAGCTTGAGGAAAAGCACAGTTTGGTCAGAGGTCAATAGAGGTTGTTGTTGTTTTTTTTAGTATAGGCCTTTAATATAGTACAAGTGTATTCGGGAATTAAATATATAAGCATTTATCAACAAATAATTCATATAACAAATGTCAAGTGAAAGAAGAATCAAGTGATTTCATTAATAAACGTTAATGGAAATAAAAGGAAATATTAATTTTTCAGCTAGTTACCAAGGTAACATTTCTCATTTTCATTTGGTTTAACTTGATATACTAAAATAACTAAAACTAAAGAAACTAAAATTAATAAATAACAATTAATAAAAACTATATTTAAAAATGACAAAACGCACAACAAAATTACTAAAACTTTCAAAATATTAACAAAAAGTATGAGATTATATCAATGATACTAAAATACAGTTTGATGCGGTCTTAGATAATATTTTAAAGCAATAATACATGTGTGTGCAGTGCAGGCATGCTGGTTGCATTGTGTCCTATACTTCAGTTGGCTTTGCACATATTTTATAATCGTTCCATTGACATTAATTCTCTCATAATTTTGTTGGATTAATTTGTGTTCAAGAAGGTCAAGATCTAAGCATCTTGAAGATTGTCATGCAAATATGGCTGACTCTCTGCTCTGAGAAACTCAATGGCCCCAGTTTAGAGCCTGCTCTGTGACCCAATTACTGTCATAAGAATAAAAATGATTAAGCAATTAATCCCCCCCCACCAAGTCTCTCTCACACAGATACTCACGAGAGTGGCACATGGACAAAATTCACATGGCACTCAATCACAGGCCTTCTAACACGCACACACACACTGCAACAACCTCAATACACCCACACACACTCTCCTGCACTCCTCTACTAGCACTCACGTGTCTAAAAACATGACACAATACAATACAGAGGTCAAAAATTTGGTCAAATCAATAGCAGCTGACAAACATCATCCAGATTATTCTAAAACACAGTAGACTTCCTGTCAGTGATCCTGAGAAAGTCAAAATTAAACATCAATATCATCATTATTTACAGCTTTGAGGGTGGTCAACCTTTTTTTTTTTAGCACAGAGCACAATCAAAATAGTTTTTTTAAGAAAAAATCACAGTTATTGCGATTTATTTGTGACGTGTAAATCAATAATAATTTGATAAATAAGTAAAGCAGACCTATTTTGTTGTAACGTCCGATATAGGAGAGTTGTTGCTATCGTTTCCTCCAAAAGCAAAAGCAATTTCAGAGCAGACAATATATATGTATATATATATATATATATATGAAAATGTATAGAATTTGTGTACAATAATTTTCAACAGTCTTTCAGATACCATAAAATTTTGTCTGAAAATAAATTGCTTCTGCGTTGGGAGGTGAAAATAGCAACAACTGCTCACTAAGTGTCTATGACTGTCTAAAAAAACATTGTATATAAATTATATCTACACATTTTCAAATACGTAGCTATACAACGTTTTCAAATAAGTTTGTTTGAACAGATATCGTTTTTGTTGAGAGGTGACCATAGCAACAAATACTGGCTCACGTCTATATCGGACGGAATCGACAAAACAATTTCTCTTTTGTGTTATTTTGATCTATTTGCTCTCTTTTTGGTTACCATGGAAATTCTGCCTGGAGTAATTATCACCACTTAGCAATTAGGAAAGAACATTTCAGCTTTAGCTCCGACGTTTTTTGCTGTCAAACACTAGAGCTGAGGAGTGACTTGTGATGCAGCCTACATAAACACACCTTAAGCGGTGTTAGAGAGGAAAATCATGCGGCTTTTAGAGCAGGTGCACTACCACAAACATTGGCTGTGTCTCAAATTCATCAAGCACTTCTGCCATACTTTGCATCGTTAGTTTGATTGGATTCCTGGAGCTCATCACGTAAACTGACAGAGATTTTATGCAGTAGCTGTTGGAGTTTGTGCACCAGTACTGGAGTCGGCCTACGCCCACCGAATTTATACCGCCCCCTCCTCTATCCTCCGGTGCATAGGACGGAGAACGCGAAGGAGACGCGTACGTGAAGAGCTGCCATCGGAGGGAATATTCCGTTTTCGTTTACAGGAAGCCTCCGTATCGACAAGAAAAGATGGATGAAATGGAAGAGGAGTTAAAATGCCCGGTGTGCGGCACGTTTTTCCGCGAGCCGATCATCCTGCCGTGCTCGCATAATATCTGCCTGGCCTGCGCGAGAAACATCCTGGTGCAGACGCCCGACGCCGAATCCCCGCAGAGCAGCCGCGCGTCAGGCTCCGGCGTCTCCGATTATGATTACTTAGACCTGGATAAGATGAGTCTGTACAGCGAGGCGGACAGCGGATACGGCTCCTACGGCGGGTTCGTGAGCGCACCGACCACCCCGTGCCAGAAGTCCCCCAACGGGGTGCGCGTTTTCCCCCCTACCTTGCCTCCTCCGCCCCAGGCGCAACACCACCTGCTGCCTCACACCGGCGTCCTGCCGCCGGTCCCGCGGAACTCCTGCCTCACCTGCCCGCAGTGCCACCGCAGCCTTACGCTGGACGACCGGGGGCTCCGGGGCTTCCCCAAAAACCGTGTGTTGGAGGGGGTTGTGGACCGGTACCAGCAGAGCAAAGCGGCCGCGCTCAAGTGTCAGCTGTGCGAGAAGAGCCCCCGCGAGGCGACGGTCATGTGCGAACAGTGCGACGTTTTCTACTGCGATCCGTGCCGCCTGCGGTGCCATCCGCCCCGGGGTCCGCTGGCCAAACACCGGCTCGTGCCTCCGGCGCAAGGCAGAATCAGTCGCCGCACGAGCCCCCGGAAGATCTCCACCTGCACCGAGCACGAGCTGGAGAACCTGAGTATGTACTGCGTCCAGTGTAAGACCCCCGTGTGCTACCAGTGTCTGGAGGACGGCAAACACTCCACTCATGAGGTCAAAGCGCTGGGGGCCATGTGGAAGCTCCACAAGGTGGGGAAACTGGTTGAGATTGTTGTTTACTATTAAAAAAATTCACTGATGACTAAAAAAGCATATTAAAACCAGCCTGGTTTAAGCTGGTCTAACAGATGGACAACCTGGTCTGGATGTCTCACAGTCTGGGTAAATTGGTCTTCAGTTGGTTTAGCTGGTCAGCAAGCTGGTCTGCTACACTCTAAAAAATAAAGGTTCCAAAAGAAGGAGTAATGCCATAGAAAATTTATTTTTGGTTTCCCAAAGAATCTTTTCGTGAACAGTTCTTTAAAGAATCATTATTTTCTTATTGTGTAAAGAACATTGTAAAGAATCTTTTTCCACTGTATAAACCTTTTGTGTGGAAAGATTCCATGGATGTTAAACCTTATTCATGGAACCATCAATGCCAATAAAGAACCTTAATTTTTAAGAGTGTGCAGCCTGACCAGCTCAAAAGTGCTCTAAACCATTTTAAAACCAGCTCAAATCTCATTTTTTCAGTGGGCTGAGCACTCTGGTTTTAGTATAAAATGTCTAGTGCAGTAAGACTTGTCACTGTGAAGGGTGAGACACCACCGGTCTAATTAAAACACAGCGCACGACACAACCAGCCATGATTCAGGCCAAATGAAAAACACTTGTGCACCAGCTCTCCAGCTTAGATTCAACAGAAAAAAAACAAAGTAATTCAAATCCAGGTATTCAAGACAAACCATCTGATGGAAAATATGTTTGAGTGGATTTTGAGGCATCTATAATCATAACTGCAGTGCACATTCTGTGCTGTTTTAAAGTGATGGAGGTTAAATGCTCCTGTGATGTTGTGTTATTTTCCAAATATCTGTTGATGGGAACTCAACCGTACAGGCTGCTTGTGTTAACTGTGTGTGTCTGGATTCCTCAGGGAACATGTAAAACTGCAGTGGCCGTGTAGCAACATGATACAATGAGGCAGTGAGCTGATTTACTGTGTCTGTCTGTGGAAGAGAAAGACTGTATCCATAGAGAGGTGAAGAATGAAGAAAGAGTCCCCCCTCTCTCTCTCTCCTAGTCCTAACATGCATGCATTATGTGAGTTAATAAATTGTGAGTTAATTTAGCAGTGAACACAGCAAGACTGTTTTATTTATTCAGAAACCATTAACACGAGCAATCAACAGGGAGGGAGATGGTGGATCAATAAGTACATGGTTTAACACGGCTCACACAGGTTATGCCTTAGATTATGCCTTATGCCCAGGTTATGCCTTAGATTATGCCTTATGCCCAATTTTTTTTTTGGGCGTGAGACCACTAGTGATGCTTCGATATTAAATATTCTGGGTGATATGATAGGATGATAATTAGTGTTATGGCTGATAAGTGATAAATAGGCAATGTTAAAAAAAAAACATACTAAAAACTAAAGCCAGTCATTTTAAATGCTACAAGTGAATTAATACACAACGATAATATGAAAATGGATATTCATTTTGAGATTTGCTACAGATTATAAAATATTATTAAATTATAGTTTTTTTAAAATATTAATTTTATGAGTGATGCTGATCTTTTGAGCTTTGTCTTCATCAAAGAATCCTGAAATTATCAATGTGTAAAGCAGTTCTGCTGCTTAATATTTTTGTATTAATATTTAATATTTTACAAATATATTATGCAGCACAACTATTGTTAACATTGATAATAATAAGAAATGTTTCTTGAGCACCAAATCAGCATATTAGAATGATTTCTGAAGGATCACGTGACACTGAAGACTGGAGTAATAATGCTGAAAATTCAGCTTTGCTATTACAAGGATAAATAAATATATTAAAATAGAAATGCTATTTTGAATTGTAATAATATTTCACAATATTACTGTTTTTACTGTATTTTTTAATCAAATAAATGCAGCCTTCGTGATCATATAAGAAACTTCTTTCAAAAATATTACAGACCCCAAACTTTTGAACAGTTGTGTATATCTAATTTTGACTGATAAATTACTATAAATTTTAAGTCTGTTAATTAGAAATTCAATAAAATAATAAAAAAATAGTACATTTCAGCAGTGGCGGCTCCAGGATTTTTTCGTTGGGGGTGCTAAGGGGGTGCTTAACAGTTCAGAGGGGGGGCTAAAAAACTAATTAAATTGAGAGAAAGTAATGAATGCCTAAACTTTAGCTATCAGTTTTTTATATACAGCAGCTTCAAAAAAGGCATATTTAATTTTTTTCTGTAGTATTAAACTTCTCATATGCCACTGTTATTAGTACTATACTAATGCCAGCTGCCAAATATGACACTTACAAAGTAATATAATTTATGAACGAATATAGAAAAGAGAGAAAGTTGGGATTTTGTCTTTTTTCAATTCAATAAAAACTACTTTTTTTTTTTTTACAATTCATAAAACTATTTCCACATGGGCACACATTGCCGGTGATAACCTCCCCGTGCTGATTTGCATGGTATCATGTGTCGATGATAGCCAGAGATAAGCATCAAAAAATTGGCAATATTAAGAGGATTTAGCATTTCCAATTAATGTAGGCCTGTTACATTCTTCTTATTATTATGCCTATCATTATTATTAGATTACTTTTATTAATAAATTACATGAAATTATTACCTCGCAATAATTTCATAGCGCATCACCGCATGATGCGTAATGAGTATGATGAGTAATAGTCTAGCTTACTCCTCATTGAAAATGTTTTTAAAAAGATTTTTTAACACTGCAGTCATCAATGAAAATTCAGAGCAGCTTTATTTCAGGCACTGATTTTCAAAAACAACCTGTTTTACGCCAAATACGTTTCTTCTCAAGTTTTTCACTATACGAGCCACAAAAGAAATATTAAGGGAATAATTTAAGACAGTTATATACCGTTATCAGCATATGTTAGAGTAGATTCGTCTCTCGTTGTCTCAGAGAGAATATGCGCCGTTAATGCAGCGTTAGCTATCAGTTTTTTTACTTTCACTTTCTCTATAGTGAATTGACGTTCACCTCTTGTGCAAAGTTTGCACGTTGCTTGCTTGAGTTGCTTGACCCCTCCCCCATAAAATCAATTGTTTATAGGCCACATATTAGGCACTTTTTTTAAGGTTGTTAATGTTTATTTTTCAATGTTAATGAGAGTGACACCGAGAGTTTAAAAACAGGAAAATCATTTGGAAATCCTTGGGGGGGCTGTGCCGGGGCTAAGCAAGTTTCTGATGGGGCTATAGCCCGGTCAAGCCCCGCCATAGTGCCGCCACTGCATTTCAGGCATTTGATTGCATTTTATTTGGCAGTTTGGCTTGACCTCTGATATATGGTACTAAAATGCACCCCTCTGTCACCTTTAAATTATGTGAGGAGACATTTCCATGTGCAGACATATGTAAGAGCATAAAAAGTTACCTGGCACTAGGAAACCATTCCTATTCAATGTCCACCCCTGCATTTCAAGCACAGCATTACTCCATGTGTTGAGCTGCGTTCATTTTGTGTGTTCAGTTACATTACTCTCTGTTCAGGGCTCCATGTCTGATGTTGTGGCAGCATAATATCAGTTTGAACTGGGACAGCAGCAGCATCACGGCAGACCCAAATACGGCTTCCCCCTTTTAGCACCTGGGACACACACACACACACACACACACACACACACACACACACACACACACACACACACACACACACACACACACACACACACACACACACACACACACACACACACACACACACACACACACACACACACACAGAGAGAGAGAGATCAGATCTTGGATCAGTGTCCTCTACTATGGTCCCATATGTAGCTGTTTCACTGAACACTGGCGAGCTGGCCTCATATCAGAGGAAAATGGCCTCTTTCCGCACTGCAGACACTTGCTCGTCATTCACTAAACAGATTGTAGTTTTGCTGTAGCCTCAGGGCACCATATGCTTCTCTTTTTCTCTATCTTTCCGTGCTACATACACAGACACTTACACAGCAAGCAGGAAATGAGGCCTGTGATGTGTTGATGCTCTGAAAGTCTTTTTACTTGAAGGGAGTATATTACTGCTTTTTGCAACAGTGCCAAATATTCCAATTTTAATATTTTTATTGGTAAAATAGTAGTCCACAGATATGGCCAATTCCTATATATCTAGAGTCCTGGGTGTCAGATATAATTTTGCCATATATAGAATATTTTGTATTTTTTAACATTTCACTTATTTTGCATGATTATTTTACATGCTTTACAGATTTTACTAACAGTTCACTAAATTATAAACAGAAATTGTTTATTATCCAGTGAAAAGGCTGTCGTTCGATTTTGGAACTGGTTTATTACTAGTGCAAAACATACATAGCTAAAGATTTATTTTAAAGTTCAAATGCAACAGAATGATTTCCATGATTAGTCTGGAATGATTTCCATCTTTTTTCTCAAAGTGTGCAATTTTTGTGCCTCTGGTGCTCCAAATGGAAATATGAAAAAAATGATTGTTTCCAAACATGTTTTCTAAATATTCTTGTTGCCCCTGCTGCCCACCCCGTCTTCTATTGCATGACCAAACTAGTAGTGTGTAGTGTGCAATGCAGTGATATGTTGGGCTCTATATGTGGTATTCTAGTGTGTAACATTGTTATATGAGACTAACTCTTTTAAGGTAAGAAAACTCTTGTGATACATTTACATTTATTGGCAAGACTAAGGAAAGACAGCGCAGGTGAATACGGTAAATTTCAAATAGTTTTCACCACACTTGATTAATCACAATACGTTAGGACAATTGTTTTGTAGTACATTTTCTGAAATTTTATGTTTAAAAACAAATAAGGCATTATCTAATTAAATATGGAATTATTTGCATACATTTTCCAGAATGGAAATCTGAACATTGGATGAAGCCAGGTTCAAAATTCTTATTTTTATTTTTGACATACTATGGAAGCACAATAGCCCAAAATCTCAAAATTGACCAGCGCAAGAAAAGACAAGGGTTCTGCCTGTGGTGTCTTTCCCTAATTATTTAACTAATGGGTTTGTAGCAACTGGGTCCTTATTACAGAACCAACTGAACTCCAGAATCTTGTCTTGTGTTTACTAACAATGGTGATTTCAGCTCTCAATTACAGGACAAATGCTTAAGATAGGATGTTTCTGTAACACTGCACCTGCTGGGTTCTCGTCGTAGGACTTCTAGTATGTTAGTATGCATTGCTTTAGTGTGTAACACTGTAATGAACTTGGACTTTAGTGTGTGAGGCTGTCATATGGCTCTAGTATGTAAAGTTCTAGAGCATAGTGCTGTAGTGTATATGGCTGTGGTTGTAGTATGTAGGCCATAGAATGAAATTTGGAGCACTCTGTTTCATTCCTTGTTCTCTCATTTTTGTTCCTCGTTTGAGAACAGACCACAAATGAAAGTGGAGGTCTCTTGGCGGATGGTTGTCATAGCAATGTGAGGACATTTATAATGGGATATTTTTCCCACTCTAAAGCAACATCCTTTCACTGTGCCTGACGCACACACATACGCACGTTCACTCCTCTTCCTATTCTCTCACCCACTCTTTAAATGACAGATTTAATGACTAACCTCTCACAAATTATGTCACTTCCTCGCTCAACTCAACTTTCTAGCATAAACACATTTCATGTACATCACTGATTCCCTGTTGTAGCAGATTCAACTGAATGTTAAACTGTGCTAAAGTGTTAAGAGTACAGATTTTTTTTATTATAGTAAGGATAAAAATGATTAAATGTCATTTTAATAAAATATTGGGTCTCTTTATGGTCTTAAATATAATAAAGCACCATTTCTAAATAAAATGTTGAAAAAAAATGTTTTTTTATATATATTTTTTTAAGAATTACTTATTCAGCTAAAATGCATTCAGTTGATCAAAAGTAGCAGTAAAGACTTTTACAATGTTGCAAAAAAGTCAAATTAATGTCAAAAGTAAAAAAAAATTTTTTTTAAATTTAAAATTTAAATTTTTACATTTTATATTCATCAATAAAATCCTGAAAAAATATCATGGTTTCCACAAAAATATTAAGTGGAATAACTGTTTTTAACATTGAAAATAATAAGAAATGTTTCTTGAGCACCAAATCGGCATATCAGAATTATTTCTGAAGGATCATGTGACACTGAATACTGGAGTAATGGCTGCTGAAAATTCAGCTTTGCATCACAGGAATAAATTACATTTTAAAATGTATTAAGTTATTTTAAATAACCTCGAACCTCTGAATAGAAGTGTACAAAAACAAAAAACAAGCATAAAATTGAACTTTTTATTATTATTATTATTAATATCAATATTATTATTTTTATTTAAAAAATGTTTACAGAAAGTTTACGCACAATATGAATTTGAAAAAAATTCAGACAGAAACAGAAATAGTTTATTTTCCAAATGTCAAGGCTGTTGTTAGAATTTTGGAACTGGTTTATCCAAAAAGCTTTAGAAAGGTCCACACATAACCTAAATCCATGCATTACTAAAGCTTTAGTAAAATTAGGTTAGTAAAGTTCAATTGCTCTTTATATATAGTTCCTATATCTTCTCACATCTCTCTCTCCTTCTGTCTTCATGTTTCCAGGGACAGCTCTCTCAAGCACTGAATGTTCTGTCTGATCAGGCCACAGATGCCAAAGAGTTCCTGATGCAGCTCAGAAACATGGTACAACACATACAGGTACATCAGTGACACACACTAACACTTATGCACTCTTACACACACCTGTGCAGTGCTGTATCAACTTTTACTATCTAATTCTTTCCTCACCTTGTGTTTCAGGAGAATGGAGTTGAATTCGAGGCATGTTTGGTCGCCCAGTGTGATGCTCTGATTGAAGCTCTCAACCGCAGGAAAGCTCAGCTTCTCAGCAGAGTAACCAAAGAACATGAACACAAACTCTTAGTAAGCACAGCCACACAAAACATCCCCAACTCTAAGATAAATACAGTATGCTGTTTGTTTTATATAAATGTGACAAGAATTGTAACACTGTAATAAAAATCTGTGGAAAAATGGAAAAGAAACTAGCCATATTCTCCCAGTATTTTCTGTTAAGTTTATGGAAATTTCCTTTAATCCTAAAACACAATATGTAATTCAGAATACAGGTAAAACGCCTGTGAAATATCAATACAGAAAATTCCTGTATATTATTGAGCCGTATTTTAGAGTGAAGTGACAAACTATTGGGCAGCAGGGACACATATGCATTATCATTAGGCCTATAACACAGCAAGATGGTTAAAAGCATAAACTAATTATCCAGCCTGCTGTTTCTAGATGCATGTGAGTCATTGAAGGGATTAAGTGTTCCTCAACGTGCATGTAACGTCCACTTCTCAGTTATTGGGCCTCATTCCTTATTTTTAGGAGCTCATTAATGAAAAAACAAAAGCAGAATGACAGCTCTCTGTACTCTTTTGGAGGTAAAGGAATGGTTGGAAAAAATGGATCTGTGCTAATTACCCAAATCACACAATTTCTTAATTGGAGATTTAGCGACTGCCACCTTAAGGCTTTTTAGTATGTGTTAATAGAAGTGATGAATGAATTAGATTAACACATAGTTTTTTTATTGCAGCTTTTGCAAGTTGCATTTTCCAGTAGCTTTGTAGGAAAAATACACTGAAAGCACATAAAGTCAACCCAAAAATGTTATTTCATACCTGTAAAACTTAGTTTCTTCCGCAGAATGCAAAAGAAGATATTTTGAAGAATAAACAGAATAAAGATATAAAAAATAAAATGTTTGTAAGTAAACAGTTTTGGTTCCCATTGACTTCCATTGTATGGACAAAAATAAATAAGTCAATAGGAATAAAAATGTTTTGTTATCAAAATTATTCAAAATATCTTCATTTGTGTTCCACAGAAGAAACAAAGTCTTAGAGGTAGGCTTTGGAATAACATGAGGGTAAATGATGACAGAATTTAGTTTAGTGTTTAGTTTATTAACTAATATTCATGGAAATATCCACACATTTCTGTATTAGGGCAACAGATGACTGGGCACTGATGATATTTTCTATTTCCCCATTAAAAAGTCATTAAATCTCTTTTCTGCCAAAGTTGGATTCAGAATAGTTTCATGCTTAAGGCAGCAGGGCTAATCAGCAGCCATTGTTGGTGTGTCAGAACAGCCTGTTTCTAGCCCAAGCTTCTATGCCGTATGAAAAGGCTTTCTATCATGGGGGAACGCAGCTTAATGGTTAAAAATCTGGGCTATTAACACAGAGATATTAGGTTTAACCTCGAGTCATTGTGTCCTTGAATGAGACTCTGAATCCCAGGCTGCTCCAGCGAGACTGTATCTATAGTTAGTGTGCTGCAATTCTCTTTAGTTGAAATGCAGCTGTGAAATGGCAAGTAACCAAATGTAAAATCAGTGTGATTTTAAACAGTTTTAAGAATTCTTGTCAGTTCTAACTCTAGTCACTTATAATGCGCTAACATGATCCTGATTTGGTCTTCCAGTGGGTAGTTGTTAAATGACATGTCCGGATTAAAATGTATGCAAATGTAAAATTGGAGTTGTATATTTGAGGTGATTTTATTGCTTACCATTTCTTTTAAGATTTCTATAATCTTTAATCCACCCCCCCCCCCCCTCCAATTATCAGCTGACAAAAGCATTTTAAATAGCCTATTTTCTTTTAATCACAAACAAGCTGGAGTGATGACATTAACTCAACTCATGTGCAGTAGATTTCTATTTCTATCTGAAAAAATCGTGTAAAATTGTATCATTTTGATAGAAATTTTAGTTTAGTTTTAGTTTAGTTTATTTTAGAAAAAGCTGATTTTTGTCAGCTGATAATTGGAAGGGGGGGGGGGGGATTAAAGATTATAGAAATCTTAAAAGAAATGGTAAGCAATAAAATCACCTCAAATATACAACTCCAATTTTAGAAAATATACCACCCTTATGCCATACAAGATATACAGTAGATGAGTTTGTTTTGTCATTGGATCAGATTTGGCTAAATTTAGCATCACGTCACTTGCTCACCAGTGGATCCTCTGCAGTGAATGGGTGCCGTCAAAACAGCTGATAAAAACATCACAATAATCCAGAAATAATCAACACAACTCCAGTCTATACGTTAACACTGTTTTGTTTGTAAGAAACAAATCCATCATTAAGGCATTTTAAATTTAAACTGTTGCTTTTGGCCAAAATATATAATAATCCGTAATCCATAATGATGCTTCCTCCGTTACACTTTTTGCAGTAAGTCAGTTAGTGGTACTGTTACTTTTGGCATATATACATTTTTATTACATTGAAAGATGACACATATATTTGTCTGTGAGTTATGAAGAGAAATATACTGTTAAGTTGTCCTGGTCTCCCCTGCTGTTAGTAGTATGTGAGGTTTTTTTTTTTTTTTTTTTCTGCTGGCATCTTATATCGGCCTATTCTCCCTTCTTGTCTCCATGGTGCCACAGACCTGTTCCCATGGTTACAAAGATGTTGGGGTTCTAGTTTTGACCATAGGCTCTGCGAGATGAGACTGCATTTCTTCAGTTCTGTCTAGTTCTGTCTCATTCTGTTTGGATTTGAATGGCTCTCATGTGAAGTGTTTTATGTTTGAATCATTCAATGTGATTAGATGCTCTCTGAGACCGTCTACAGCTTTGGAGGACATGTGTGTGTGTGTGTGTGTATTAGTATGTACTTGTTGTGCGTCATGTAAAAGAGATGTAGCCGCTAGGTTTAAGTAGAAGTTGGAGAGGCATACATTCATCCATTGAAATATGCAGTCATTAAGTGCAAATGGATTTTAAAATGTTTTTTGTAAAAGGTCAGTGACGTGTTTGCTGCTCAGAGAGGATGCAGACTATTGGTCCTGCTGTTGCCTAGCAACCCAGCCACAGCACAGTTATCGTGAATTCATTCTCTTTCTCTTTCTTTCTGCCTCTTTATCTCCTTTTTGTCTCAGGTGGTTCGTGATCAGATATCCCACTGCACGGTGAAGTTGAGGCAGACCACAGGACTAATGGAATACTGTCTGGAAGTTATCAAAGAAAACGACCCCAGCGGCTTCCTGCAGGTCCTTGACCCTTTTAATATCGCACTAATGAACCTCATCTGCTGACATGGGCCGGAAAGTTAGGATGTTTATACACTAGAGAAAGACTAAACTTTTAATGGGGAATGCATGAGATCCATTTTAAGGGTGTACCAAGATCCAAATCAGTTTGATGTAAAGCAAATTGGATTTCCAAAGGCTGGACCGCTTCTCTGAATTCTCATCGGTCAGTGGAGACCTCCATCAGAGTGTTTTTCTCAACATTTGCTCTGCTCTAAAATATTACATTGGTTAGATATTAGGGATGAAACATACAGTATGTATTGGTACAATTTTTTTTCTGTATTGGCCAGTTTGTGCATGCTCATTTCATCAGTTTTTATTTTATTTGTATTACCTTTTATTTGGATAGCACTTATTTAAGTTAATTTTTAAAAATGCTAATAAATTAAAAATCTCAAAATAAATCTAATTTTGTGATGCCAAACTTAACTTGTAGCATTTTAAAAGCATTTTTTATTTATACAAAATAGTGTTCTATTTGACAAATAAACAATATGAAAAATAATGAAATAATAATATGATAAATAATTATAAAAATTAAATGATAAAATTATTATTAAAATAATAGTCACCAGCCATTATTTCATACTCTATAGTTTGGTGATGTCTACATTCACTTGCATATTTTTAAAAGTATTTTGATTGTAATTTATAGTGTCTCATTTTGAATTCATTTATAAAAAATAGCAGTTTTATATTTTTTACATATTATAATAATACATTTATTTATATATATATATATATATATTATAAAATATATAATATTTTATAATCTCTTTTTTTCATGTATCAACCATAACATGAAAATAATTGTCGGCCAGAACTTTAATATCTATGTTATTATATTGCTCTTTGTGAGTGTTGTGCAAAACTGGTTGTAAGCCAATGTGACATCATTGGTCTGTTGAGGACCATAGTGTAGACTTTTGTACAATTCACTAAGATTAAAAAAGACTGGTACCTGATATACAAATGGAAAACTGCCTAGAAATTACTTATAAATGAGTGGAAAGGGCATGGAAATGTATTCATTAAAAAGTGTGATCTTATAAAACTTTTCCTCAAATACAAGGACTCCTGCTTAATGACACTTTGCCTTCCAAAACTTTTCCGATCACAAAATGTTTCTTGCTCCAAGGATTCTTATTAAATTAACAGAAGGTCATACATTTACATAATAGCAACACTTCATTAATTTGACTTAATGCCGTGTAATATATTCTGAATTACAGTCTGTGCGTGTCTGTGTGTGTGTAGATCTCAGATGCTCTGATCAGACGGGTCCATATGACGGAGAATCAGTGGGGGAAGGGCTCTCTGACCCCTCGCATGAGCAGTGACTTTGACCTGACGCTGGACAGCGGACCCCTGCTGCAGACCATACACCAGTTAGACTTCGTCCAGATGAAGGGTGAGTCTGTGTGCGTGTGTGATTGGGCGTTTCATTTTTTTGCATGGCTTTCCTTAATGACACAGTAAGACAGAACACTGGACCCAAAATAACTCTGTCCATCTTTGTTTGTGGCTTTGTGTGTGTGTTTAGTTCCAGCTGCTCCTATTCTTCAGTTAGAGGAGTGCTGTACTCAAACCAACAGTGCGACTCTGTCGTGGAAACAGCCGCCTCTCTCCACCATTGCTGTGGACGGCTACATTTTAGAACTGGATGATGGGAATGGAGGCCAGTTCAGAGTGAGTGTCACATACAGGACACACAGTGAACCCTTTTGTGCTATTGCATTCTCAAGATTATATATGCATTACTGATTAGTTTTTTTAATGTTTGAAAAACATGAAAAGTCTCTTATGCTCACTAAGACTGCATTTATTTAAACAAAACAAAATACAGTAAAAATGGTAAATATTATTACAATTTAAAATAACTGTTTTCTGTTTGAATATATTTAAAATAATGGGAATGTATTCCTATGATGCAAAGCTGAATTTTCAGTAGTCATTACTCCAGTCACATGAACCTTCAGAAATCATTTTAATATGCTGATTTGGTTCTCAAATAAATGCAGCCTTGGTGAGCATCACAGACTTCTTTCAAAAATATGAATCTTAATTTAAAAATCTTAATTATTCTGCTGCTCAAAAGCATCTTTCAGCCATTCTGAAGTCGCTATATATTGCAATTAAGATGAATGGGAATTATTCGATTATTTTTGATCAGATTGATCAGATATTAGACAGTTCTGAGTTTGAGTGGGCATGTTGCTTCTGGATACACTCCAAAAACATTTCTGAGCTGAATGCAAAAAAGTGTGGGGCTAGAAAAGCTTGATATTTCATAAATTGGAGCTAAATTGAACGGCCGGCATTTCAACTCCTCACATTAATTTTCAGTATGGAACTAAAGCTGTGCAAAATCATGTGTGGAAATACACAGCATTGATTAAATTTATGATAAAAGTACTGCATCATACACCAGTATAAATATTCTAGCTTCGTCGCAGCACCAAGCAAAATTGCAATAATAATGACTATTTCGAGCAAATGGAATCAGAGATCATACGTTATTATTTTTTTGGTCTAGTATTATTTTTCTTTCTCAAAGCAGACAACACTGCACGATGATTCTGCTCAGCTGACTCAATGATCTGTCCAAGAGAAAGAGGTTTTGCTCTAAAGGAAGAAAAATTTGAGTAAACATTGTTCATGCATATACGCATAGACGTACTACACACTCATCCGATGTCAGTGTGCATTGTATTATTAAAGTGATGATTTGTCATTTGGCTGTGAGCAGTCAGAATGAGTGAGTTACGAGGGACACGCATGTATTTCCATTAGATCAAGTCAAGTCCACAAACATGGTGTCTCATCTAAAGATGCCTAAATCTAAAGATGATTCACGCCTTTCACTGCAGAAGTCTATTTATATATTAGAGGACCACTGCACCCACAAACACACACACTTATATGATGTATGTGTAAATGTAATTTATTCCTGTGATGCCAAAGCTGAATTTCTCCAGCCTTCAGTGTCGCATGATCCTTCAGAAATCATTCTAATATACTGATTTGCTGCTCTAGAAATATTTCTTATCATTATCAATATTGAAAACAGTTATGCTGCTTAATATTTTTTGTGTGATGCATTTTTTTCAGGATTCTTTCATGAATAGGAAGTTCAAAAGAACAGCATGTACTGTATTTGAAACAGAGCTTTTGTAACAACATACAGTAAAAGTATATACTATCACTTTTGATCAATTTAGTGCATCCTTGGTAAATAAACATTATCCCCCCCCCCCAAAAAAAAAATTGTTTTGGGTGTTCTGATCAAAAAGTAAATCACCTGAGATTAAACTAAGACACTTATACCATATATAGCCACACACACACACTCACATGTACACATTCCCATTGAAATGCACTCTCTCAGACACACACACTGTAACCTACCCATTGACACACACACTCAACTATCCTCTAAACAGGCCAAGCTCTTATTTTTAGAAAGCCAGGTTCATGTGTTCTCATATTTGCTCCATTTTTTGGGTCGATTTTTAGCAACAGTATCACATTGTGTTTTTCCCAAGATATTCATCAGCATATAGAAAATTTGCATACTATGCAAAGTGTGTCTAATACATACTGCAGAAACAGAGTACACTAGCATACTACATACAGTGGCATGCAAAAGTTTGGGAACCCCTTGCAGAATCTGTGAAAATGTGAATAGTTTTAACAAAATAAGAGAGATCATACAAAATGCATGTTATTTTTTATTTAGTACTGTCCTGAGTAAGACATTTTACATAAAATATGTTTACATATAGTCCACAAGACAAAAAATAGCTGAAATTATTCAAATAACCCCCTTCAAAAGTTTGGGAACCCTTGGTTCTTAATACTGTGTGAGGTTACCTGGATGATCCACGACTGTTCTTTTGTTTTGTGTTGGTTGTTCATGAGTCCCTTGTTTGTTCTGAACAGTTGAACTGAGCACTGTTCTTCAGACAAATCCTCCACGTTCTGTAGATTCTGCAGTTTTCCAGCATTTTTGCATATTTGAACCCTTTCCAGCAGTGACTGTATGATTTTGAGATCCATCTTTTCACACTGAGGACAATTGATGGACTCAAACACAACTATTAAAAAAGGTTCAAACATTCACTGATGCTCCAGAAGGAAACACGATGCATTAAGAGCTGGCTGTTGAAAACTTTTGAACAGGATGAAGATTTCCAACTTTTTTCTTTTGTTGAAATATATATTTTTTTCCATTTATTACTGCCCTTCGGAAGCAACAGAAGATACTTGCATGTTTCCCGGAAGTCAAATTAAGTACAATTTACCTTGATCTTCAAATTCAAAAAGTTTTCACCCCCCGGCTCTTAATGCATCGTGTGTTCTTCTGGAGCATCAGTGAATGTTTGAACCTTTTTTAATAGTTGTGTTTGAGTCCCTCAATTGTCCTCAGTGTGAAAAGATGGATCTCAAAATCATACAGTCACTGCTGGAAAGGGTTCAAATATGCAAAAATGCTGGAAAACTGCAGAATCTACAGAACGTGGAGGATTTGTCTGAAGAACAGTGCTCAGTTCAACTGTTCAGAACAAACAAGGGACTCATGAACAACCAACACAAAACAAAAGAACAGTCGTGGATCATCCAGGTAACCTCACACAGTATTAAGAACCAAGGGTTCCCAAACTTTTGAAGGGGGTTATTTGAATAATTTCAGCTATTTTTTTGTCTTGTGGACTATATGTAAACATATTTTATGTAAAATATCTTACTCAGGACAGTACTAAATAAAAAATAACATGCATTTTGTATGATCTCTCTTATTTTGTTAAAATTATTCACATTTTCACAGATTCTACAAGGGGTTCCCAAACTTTCGCATGCCACTGTACTAATATTTCTGAATACAAATTGTCCAAGTGCCTTGGAATACCAAGGCTGAATTTGATTGTGTATATTCTTACTAGAGTAAGAGTAGTATGGTAGTACATTATTCCGATTTTAGCCATGGACTTATTTGTTTGTCATAATGCCATTTACACAGAGCACTGTGTGCTGGATACTACAGTAGATCCCGCAAAGCAGTGTGCTCAATCTGGCCATCCATTTCAAGTGTGACCAATAAACCCAAAGTAAAAAGGGGTTTTTAACATCTTTTCATTCAATATTTGATTAGACTGCCAAATGTTTACACATTTTAACACAAAATTGTGTGAAACGTGTATACTAGTTCATGTATTCCATTTAAAAATCATATGCAGTATATAATATGCAGTGTACATTAAGCAGTACCCTAAATATTCATTACAAACATACATTGTTAACCATGTGTGTTTACTAACTGAAGTGTGTATTCTGCAGGAAGTGTACGTTGGTACAGAGATGATCTGCACTGTGGATGGTCTGCACTTCAACAGCACTTATAAAGCTCGTGTTAAAGCGTTTAACTCCAGTGGGTTCGGCCAGTACAGCAAAACGCTTGTCATGCAGACATCAGAGAGTAAGAGATGTTATCTCACTGATGCACACACACACACACACACACACACACACACACACTTACTATTGAATGCTGTCACTTTTAATGCACAGGGAAGCTTGAGCATGTCAGTGCAAAATAATACAGCAGATTTTTATTAGTAATGTCAATATAGCGTGCAGTTTCCACAAATAGGATATACTTTGGTGTCTTTTTTAAGGAATTAAAACTAAACTAGTTTCTAACATAACATTTAATTAGTAGCTAGTTTTGCATGTATGTATCACTCTTAAACATTGTTCAAAACTAATTAACTTTATATATTTTTTTCAGATTGTATAGATGTTGTATATTTATTTTTTAATGTTAAAAGGTGAGTATCAAAAATGATACATTAGGCTTTTAAGGAAACTTTATATAACTCTCAATCGTTGTTGTATTGCAAGCTATCAGAATTTCTTCTTACCTTTTTCCATATAAATATCAGCAACTGCACTTAATTTTTTAATGTTTATTTTAAAATGTAATAAAATAAAATTGCTTAATAAAATTGTGGTGTTTTTTCCTCTTGAATTTAAGCTCTATATTCTCCTGTATCATACTATATGAGCCACGAAAACCTGGTGTATCAAATATGATACTTAACAAAAAACTTTTTTTACATTTATTATATTATAACATTATATTTTTATTATATTCTTACATTTAAATAATTAGATTTTTCTGACTATTTTCTCATATGTCAGACTTTACAGCTTAATGTAAATTATACACATTGTTGCAAAATCATCATTTAAAGTAAATAGAAAATCAGTCAGTTCTTATAATACTTGAGTAATAATTTGAGCATTTACCATTGATCATTTAATGTAAAAAAAAGGCTATTTTTGTACCCTATTCATGGAAAGTGCCAGTGACGTCACACTGAAAGTCTGCTGTGGAGGTCTTTATGAACACCATTGTATGTCTAATTGTATGTTACTAATATAAATGAATATCATTGTGCTGTTAACTGTACTAACGCTCTATAGTAGTTTATCACTTGTAAGCGCTGAATCAGTCCAGCTTCCCTGATCTGCTGCTTTCCTTCCTCTCTTTCAGTACCCAATTCTGTTGCTTTCCTTTTTTTCTCTCCTTCCACCCCTCTGCATTTTCTGTCCTCTGCATTTCTCTGCCTTTTCCATGTTTCTTTATCTCTCCAACCTTCTCTCGCTCTTTTCCCCTCTTTCTCTTGATTTCAGTGAGTCTGCCTTCATATGGTTGTAAAACTCTGGCAGCAGGTATGAATGCCTGAACATCATCATTATGTTGACCTCATATACCCTTTCTTGTCTGCTTATATTATGTTTGTTTGTGTGTGTGTGAGAGAGTGTGTGTGTGTGTGTGTGTGTGTATGAGAGTGAGAGATTGAGTGTGTGTTTGCAAGTTTGATTTGCAGTGTCTCTGTGTTCTTAAACTCATCTGGACTTTTATTCTTATTGTAAATCAAAGCTCAGCCAGCCTTCGTGACCATATGTGTGTATGTGTGTTGTTGTTTCTGCAGTTGCCTGGTTCACCTTTGACCCTGTGTCGGCCCACCCTGACATCATCTTGTCCAACGACAACCTCACGGTGACGTGTAACAGTTACGACGACCGTGTCGTAATGGGCAACACAGGGTTCTCTCGTGGCGTGCACTACTGGGAGATGACCATCGATCGCTATGACAACCACCCTGACCCTGCGTTTGGAGTCGCCCGGGCTGATGTCATAAAGGACGTGATGCTGGGGAAGGATGATAAAGCCTGGGCCATGTATGTGGACAACAACCGCTCCTGGTTCATGCATAACAACTCACACACCAACCGGTATGAATACATTTGTCTGTGTGTGCGTGTTTGTTTTGCAACTTCTCGATTAAATGATTATCATGAGAATCTTAAACAATTACATTTCTATACATCATGTTATTACTTTTTCAAAAGCACTGCCAGTTAAAGACCACATTGCTCACAGTTTTTAGCTAAATCTACCAGCTCATGCACTGAAAAACTATTGGTGTAGAAACTATTTTAACTCTGAAATTGCTAATAAATTTCACAAAGAAACAGCAAGTAACACACTGAATTAAATGTGAAATTTTGAAGTAGAAAAAACGCATAGTATTTTATAATAAATCATACTCCAATAATCTTTTTTTTTTAAAATCAGTGTAGATATCAATAACTTTTTGAAAAAAATGCATTATTATATTATATTATATTACAAAATATTCACTACAGAGCTTATAGCTCTGTATATTATATTATAAAATTATTGAAAGAAATTCTTGGAAAAAAAGCCTGATAAAGTGCCTTATCACAAATGTTCACAGTTGCTCTTGGTTACAAAGCGGATGCTATCCATATCTTAGATGAAGCTATGAATGAAGCTAATTTTAATAATTAAATGCATATCCTCTATATGTCATTGTAATAGTCCTTAGTCACATAATGACTCATAAACTACATTTAAAATATATTTGTGAAATTTCAACAAAATGTATTGTCAATGTTGTGACAAGATGCCAACATAGAAGAATCCAGCAAACATGATTTTCTATCAAAACAGAAAATACACCCACTGACATTTCAAAAGTAAAGCATTTCTCTGGAGATTGCAAATACAACACTATTGCTACCGTTTCATAAATCACACCATCAGCTGGCAATATAGAAATAACACCTTCACCCATGCATTCACAGTGAACAATATGCTTTATTGTTTTCATTCTTTTTGTCTTTCATACTCTCCCACCTTCAGTGTCTTCTTTACCTGTGCATAGATGGTGTGGTAGAATCTGCTATCAGATCTGAACATTATTTCCATGTAAGGGGCCAGTCCCTACTTTCTGAGGGATATCACTGAAATAGGTGTCCTGAGAAATCACACCTGTCTCAGTGACAGCCCTTTGGCTCTGTGAACAGCAAAAATATCAGAAATGTTATTTGCTTGCTGACATATGGTTGGCTATCATTTTTTTGGGGGGCAGTGTTTTAGACAGAATATATATGATGGAAAGATGGGACTGGTTCATTTGTGGTGGAAATTCAGGAGCCCCTCACTGCAGCACACAAGATCCAGGGGGCGTGGTTGGATCTACATCTAGGGGGTGGAGATGGGTAGGTTTAGGGGTGGAGATGGGTGGGCATCAGGGAGTGGAGACGGGTAGGTTTAGGTATATATAAGGTGGGAGGAGTTGGATCTGGATCCAACATCGCCCCCTGGATCTTGTGTTCTGCAGTGAGGACCTTCTCCAGAAATTAGCAAAACTACAGCACATACAAGTGGATGAAAATATGATGCATTACTGCCACCTGCTGCTGGTTTATATTATTTGCACGTAGAAGAATGGTCAAGGCTAACAGCAGGCTATAATATATTTAAAGGAAATGCTCACACAACACACAAATGTTAAATAAAAAATGATAGTTTTGTATTTTATATGTGTTTATTGAGTCAAACATGAGCGTCTATTGTAGGTCTTGCACTCTATTTGGTCAGTGCATCATCTTTCATTTATTCTCTCTTTCTTTTCTCCTTCTCTCAGTACGGATGGAGGAATAAATAAAGGAGCGACTGTGGGTGTGCTGCTGGATTTCTCTCGTGGGATTCTGTTGTTTTTGATAAATGATGAGCAACAGGGACCCGTTGCTTTCAACACACTGGAGGGCATGTACTACCCGGCCATCAGCCTCAACCGCAATGTTCAGGTAACTTTCATTTCATTAATTCACTGCAAGCATTTTAGTACACCTCGGCATACTTTTAAAGGGAGTAATGCAAAAAATATACTTGAAAGAATATACTTAAGTGAAAACTAATGTAATGAGATCCGTGTGGACTGTGTGATGATATAACACACTTCCTTCTTTCTGCTTTCAAAAAGTTACAAGTGGTGTGAAAAAGTGTTGGCCCCCTTCCTGATTTTTTATTTTTTTTGCATGTTTGTCACACTTTAATGTTTCAGATCATCAAACAAATTTAAATATTAATCAGAGATAACACAAGTAAACACAACATGCAGTTTTTGAATGAAGTTTTTTATTATGAAGGGAAAACAAAATCCAAACCCACATGGCCCTGTGTGAAAAAGTGCTTGCCCCCTAAACCTAATAACTGGTTGGGCCACCCTTAGCAGCAACAACTGCAATCAAGCGTTTGCGATAACTTGCAATGAGTCTGTTACAGCGCTGTGGAGGAATTTTGGCCCACTCATCTTGGCAGAATTGTTGTAATTCAGCCACATTGGAGGGTTTTCGAGCATGAACCGCCTTTTTAAGGTCATGCCACAGCATCTCAATAGAATTCAGGTCAGGACTTTGACTAGGCCACTCCAAAGTCTTCATTTTGTTTTTCTTCAGCCATTCAGTGGTGGATTTGCTGGTGTGTTTTGGATCATTGTCCTGCTGCAGAACCCAAGTTCGCTTCAGCTTGAGGTCACGAACAGATGGCCGGACATTGTCCTTCAGGATTTTTTGGTAGACAGCAGAATTCATGGTTCCATTTATCACAGCAAGTCTTCCAGGTCCTGAAGCAGCAAAACAGCCCCAGACCATCACACTACCACCACCATATTTTACTGTTGGTATGATGTTCTTTTTCTGAAATGCTGTGTTACTTTTACGCCAGATGTAATGGGACACACACCTTCCAAAAAGTTCAACTTTTGTCTCGTCAGTCCACAGAGTATTTTCCCAAAAGTCTTGGGGATCATCAAGAGGTTTTCTGGCAAAACTGAGATGAGCCTTTGTTCTTTTTGCTCAGCAGCGGTTTTGGTCTTGGAACTCTGCCATGCAGGCCATTTTTGCCCAGTCTCTTTCTTATGGTGGAGTCATGAACACTGACCTTAACTGAGGCAAGTGAGGCCTGCAGTTCTTTAGATGTTGTTGTGGGGTCTTTTGTGACCTCTTGGATGAGTCGTCGCTGCGCTCTTGGGGTAATTTTGGTCGGCCGGCCACTCCTGGGAAGGTTCACCACTGTTCCATGTTTTCGCCATTTGTGGATAATGGCTCTCACTGTGGTTCGCTGGAGTCCCAAAGCTTTAGAAATGGCTTTATAACCTTTTCCAGACTGATAGATCTCAATTACTTTCTTTCTCATTTGTTCCTGAATTTCTTTGGATCTCAACATGATGTGTAGCTTTTGAGGATCTTTTGGTCTACTTCACTTTGTCAGGCAGGTCCTATTTAAGTGATTTCTTGATTGCGAACAGGTGTGGCAGTAATCAGGCCTGGGTGTGGCTAGAGAAACTGAACTCAGGTGTGATAAACCACAGTTATGTTTTAACAGGGGGTGGGGGGCAAACACTTTTTCACACAGGGCCATGTGGGTTTGGATTTTGTTTTCCCTTCATAAAAAAAACCTTCATTTAAAAACTGCATGTTGTGTTTACTTGTGTTATCTTTGATTAATATTTAAATTTGTTTGATGATCTGAAACATTAAAGTGTGACAAACATGCAAAAAAATAAAAATCAGGAAGGGGTCCAACACTTTTTCACACCACTGTATATATAAAGTATATAAACTAATATACACCAAAAGGCTTTTCTGAGTGATAATTTTTGTGTGTGTTTCTTTTCATAGGTGACTCTTCATTCTGGGCTGCCTATTCCTGATTTTTATACACCTGGAGAATCTGAAGCTGCAGGCTCAGTCTTCTGAAGAGTCATTACACACTTATATACATACGTACACACACGCACAGACAAGTGCACATGGATTCAGCTGTGAGTACTTGGCGGGGGAATTGCTGCTGACAGTCATTAATATGTTTTAACATGGTCTGAGAGTTCTGAAAGGTGAACGGACCTGATATATGTGAGGGTTAGGGTTAACTCAACCCTAACTTTAACTCTGACCCTGATGTATGTGAGGTAAATTGATATTGAAATTCTTGAATCATTTTCTTCTCTCTTTCTTACACTTTTCTAGATATGATTATTATTATTGATGTTGTCATTGTTGTTTTTATGGAAAAGGTGCTTATGGATGTGAACTCCCAGATTACTGGATATTAACAGATGTCTGTCTGTTGCTTCATGATAAAATCCTCTGTGTGAAGTTAAGCTTAGACATAAGTTACTGATGTGTTAGACCTTAGAGGATGCATTTTACATTACATAGAAATGTTCTGTTGCATATAAAGGTGATTTTAACGACAGATGGGGACAGAAACTAGAGTAAAATATCTAATATTACAACCTCCTCATGCATATTACGCCTTAGTTAATGTTATATATCCTTAACCCTGACCCAAATCTGATATTTCCATCCTTCCGCATTCACAGTGGATGAGCACACATACAATTGGGACGTACAATGCCAGAATGAGCTGAATGTGTGTCAGTGAGGAGGTAATGGCTTTCTGTTTGTTTAACAGAATAGAAAACACTAATTGGGACAAATACATGCACACATACACACACACAAGCATTTTCACAGCCTTGCGTAACGTATTATGGAGAGATGAGAATGAATAAAGTTTTTGTTTCTCTCTCTCTGTTTTATTTCTCCTTTGCTGCCTCAAATCCGCACAAGCTAAACGCAAATGCTAAACAAATAACTGGTGCTGCTTATGTTCAATGTGAGAAAATTTTGCAATATTAAAGAGTAAAGCTGCAAATCCAAAAGAGAATTTAAACAAGACAGCATACATTGTAGCTGCTTGAAGCATTGGCTATTAGTTTACCATAAAGGATGTACTTTTGCATTAAGAGAAATATTTAAAATCCCACTGGTGGGGTTCAAATATGGGGCAGGCGCTGTACTTTATCTGTTTGTTGAGCAGATGGTTTTTGCTCAACAAACAATTGAATGTTTGGGTGCAGTGAGGGAAAATTTCACCCATTGTAAATTGTATTTTTTCATAAATTAATCCCAATATAAGAAATGTATTATTATTATTATTACTATTGTGTCTGAATTGTTGTTATCTGTAAAGTTCTATGCTCAATAAACTGGATTAGGTGCAATATAAAACTGTCTTCTGTCATTTCCCTTCCAAAATAGTTTGTGCAAATTTGCAACAGCAAATCTTTTTATTACTGTTTACATTTTAAATCTTTGTATTAATGTGGTTTATATAATTTAAATAACAATTTAATTATTACTTTACAGTTACAATATTATTAAGAAGCAATAATAATTTAACTATTAAGTCTGAGAGACATTTTTGACTGAAGCCTTACAAAAACATCAAAATGAATTTTAATTAAAAAACTGAAAACATGTTCCTCATAGAAGATGTGTATTCAAGTGACTGTGTTAGCTGCATTATTATGTATTTTTAATGTCAAGTCATTGATTCATATACTGTATGTTTACCATGGTTAAAAAAAGTTCAATAAGTCCAATGAGAGAGCGAGAGAGAGAGAGACTTTCTGCTCCTCCCTCTGTGCCTCCTATAAAAATATGGGGCTCGTGACCCCCGGTGCTCGGTGTAACCGGTGATCTTCAGGATGGCGACTCCTCTAACGGACCAGGAGAAGCGAAAGCAGATCAGCATCAGAGGGATCGTCGGTGTGGAGAATGTGGCAGAGCTGAAGAAAGGCTTCAACCGCCACCTGCACTTCACGCTGGTCAAAGACAGGAACGTCGCGACGCCGCGCGATTATTATTTCGCGCTCGCGCACACGGTGCGTGATCACCTGGTGGGTCGCTGGATCCGAACACAGCAGTTCTACTATGAGGCCGACCCCAAGGTGAGTCCGGGAAAAAAAGTCTTTTAGAAACTTTTAGCCACAACTAAAAATTAATTATCGAAATGAAATGTAATTTGGAAAATGTTTGATTTGTATTACGTTAACAGTGTATAATTTTATTGGAATATAAGAAAGATATTTTCACGTTAACATATTGGTGATGGTTTTACCAATACGAAAAAAAGTATTATTTTTTTCACTTTTAATTATTATGGGATTAACAGGTTGTAGTGAAGCGGTCGGTCAGGTTAATTAAGTCAGGTGCTTACATTTTTGAAACATAATGCATTACAAGTAAGTTTTATGGATTCAAATAATGTATTTGTTCCAGTTGTTTGTGATTATTACCAGGGTTCAGACTATCATGATAAACCTGGATATATAAGAAAATTTTAAATGTATAAAAAAATAAAAATAATAATAATATTTTAGAGTAGGCAACTTATTGTGATTTCCAGTCCTGGAAAAGTTATAAAAATTCATAAAAAAAAATTTTTTTTCTAGTTATGCACGGCTTAAGTAAGATCACTATGATTTTTTAAATTTATTTTTTGTGATGGAAAATAATTGGGCATACTTTGCACCCAATATACACTCCAAGAATGCTCTGTTTGATTTTTATATTGTTTATATTTCTGTGTGCTTCAGCGTGTATATTACTTGTCACTGGAGTTCTACATGGGTAGAGCACTCCAGAACACCATGATTAATCTGGGTCTGCAGAACGCCTGTGATGAGGCTATCTACCAGGTGAGAGAGGACTAAACACTCCCATCTCTATCCATCTCTGCGTCTGGCTTTCTTTAGATCTCTCTTTTTCCTTTTAGCTGGGGTTGGATATGGAGGATCTGGAAGAGATGGAAGAAGATGCCGGATTAGGGAACGGAGGGCTGGGAAGATTAGCAGGTCTCTCTTTCTCTCTCTCACACATACACTATACAAATAATTTACCGTATTAATATAAATTAGCGATATTTACTGTGTGTACGCGATCCACAGCTTGTTTTCTCGACTCCATGGCGACTCTGGGTCTGGCTGCTTATGGATATGGGATCCGATATGAGTATGGAATCTTCAACCAGAAAATCAAAGACGGCTGGCAGGTGAATTCACCTTAATTTATTAATTAAAAAAGTTCTCATATGCAAGCTTCTGATGTCATAATACAGTTTATTATAGTAGTTCTGACCCATATAACTAAAATATATTTGTGGTGTATTTTTAAATATATTTTAGAAAAACAAATCTATTTATCTATCTATTTATCATTAATAAAGGTTTTAAAATACATTTTAGTTACTTATATTTTCTCATACATTTCTATATGTTTTCAGACTTATTTTTAAATATATTTCAGGGTACAAAAAGTGCCAAAATATATTGCTTATATAGATTTAAAAATATATTTAAATAAATATATTTTTCTGTAGGTTTTAGTTACTTATAATTTATATATATTTTCAATCTACTTCTGTTAAATGTATCTTTAAAAATATATATATTTTGAATGTCCACATAATTCTGGGTACTTTACAGTTTGCGATACTTTGTAGGACAGTGTCTGCATAAAAATCAATGTAAATGGGCCAGGAGTCCACTGCGTTTGTGGTCACTGGCCTGTTGCATGTGAGCTTGTCACAGAGCTGATAATACTGCACCAATAGAGATCTCATGCCAGCGGTAGTAGGTTGATAAGAAACAGCGGCTCGATTTATTTGCAGAAGGACAGTGATAATGGTGTGTTTGTGCAGTGAAAATGCTCATTTTAAAAAATACACACACTTGAACTTTAACCTGACCTAGATTTGAGTACTATGTCCTCCAGTGCAGACCAGCACTGGTGTCCTCTTTCATCATCTCTGTATCATTGTCTGTTAGGTTGAGGAGGCGGATGATTGGTTGAGGTACGGTAACCCCTGGGAGAAAGCCCGTCCTGAGTTCATGCTGCCCGTGCATTTCTACGGCCGTGTGGAGGAAGAGGATGGGAAGGAGCCGAAATGGGTCGACACACAGGTATCAACACACTTATAGGATAGCGGTACCCTGGCCAGGTTAGTAATGCATGTTTGTTGTGTAGGTGGTTCTTGCCATGCCGTACGACACGCCAATCCCTGGATACATGAACAACACAGTGAACACTATGCGCTTGTGGTCTGCACGTGCACCCAACGACTTCAACCTGCGAGACTGTGAGCCATTCACACAACAGAATACCAACCCATATTAACTGCAGACATTTACGTGTGATTTTATACAAGACAAACATTATAAAAGTATCTTTTTACTAAAGTCAACTTCAAAATTAAAATGTACCCTATTTCCTGGTCTTATTGTGAACGATTCATCAGTGCATAGTATTCCGAAGAAAATGCATTTGTCTTAATTTTTTTTTATTTATCTGTTTTCAGTTTAGCCAGTATTTATCAAATCAAAATGGATAATAATTAATGTTAAATATTATATTGAACTAATTTAAATTACTAAATTAAATTACCAGTCAATTTAACCAGTATATAACAACTTGAAATGGAACTAAATTTAATTTAATTTAATTAAAAATTACTATAAATATTTTTAGTAGCCCTGACATTTACAATTTCGTCAGACACCTGAAATCAGTGCCACTGGAATTTATATGTAATAATTCAATGATGGATGTTTTGTATTCTTTTCACAGTTAATGTTGGTGATTATATTCAGGCAGTTTTGGACCGTAACTTAGCAGAAAACATTTCCCGTGTACTCTATCCAAATGACAATGTAAGTTTTTTTTCACCTTTTTAGTCTGTGTGCTCAGGCAGATTGAGGTTTAAATGGCTTTTCTGCATTCAAACTTAGGAAATTAGGTTTCAATCATCCAATGTAAGTGCATCAGATGGTTAATCTCACATCTGGTTTCAGATGAGATTTTTGCCTAAACACACTCATTTGTAGTTTTTGACACTGCAACTTGTGGGGGTTGTAGTTCTTTGAAGGAAAGGAGCTGCGGTTGAAGCAGGAATATTTTGTTGTGGCAGCGACTTTACAAGATGTGATTCGGCGCTTTAAGACCTCAAAGAGGAACTTCTCTGGACCGTTGTCATTTGATAGCTTCCCCGATAAGGTCTGTTTTTCACTATACACATTTACACTAAACATCTCACTTGACCCGAATAAAGCATTCCACACTGTAATTCTGCAGGCACTTACCACCCACGCTAGTCACTACATTAGTGCTTTGCATTATGTTATGAACTTTTAAGTACTTGTGTGATTCTGCATGTGTGTTTGTCAGGTTGCCATTCAGTTGAATGATACTCACCCTGCTATGGCCATCCCTGAATTGATGAGGATATTTGTGGACATTGAGAAACTAGACTGGGACACAGTAAGATTTATGAATAATTCATGATACACTAATTTTAATAGTTTTAGTTGTAGTTAACAACAACAACACTAGTTAGGGTCGACATTTTGTTTTGTACATTCATCTTATGTCGATTTTGTCAAGGCAATATGATTACTGAAATGAGTTCTGTGTGAGTATCTAGGCCTGGAATATCACTAAACAAACGTTTGCGTACACCAACCACACGGTTCTGCCTGAAGCTCTGGAGCGCTGGCCAGTCGAACTGATGGAGAAACTTTTACCCCGACACCTGCAGATCATATACAGGATCAACCAAATACACCTGGATGTGAGTACACTTATACCCAGACTGCATTTAATTTATTTATCAGCCATTTTCCTGTTGAAGACAGCTCTTAAATAGAAGATTTGTCAGTTTAAATGTGTCCTCAAAGTGTAGCCAAGTAAACCCACATGCACACTTACATTCAGTGCAGACACCAAATTAATGTTTTTGTATGTATATGTGTGTGTGTGTGTGTGTGTGTGTGTGTGTCTTTGCAGCATATAGCATCTCTGTTTCCAGATGATATGGATCGAATCCGCAGGATGTCTCTGGTCGAGGAGGAAGGGGGAAAGAGAGTAAACATGGCTCATCTCTGCATTGTGGGCTCACACAAAGTCAATGGAGTTGCAGAGATTCACTCCGACATCATCAAAAAAGACGTGTAGGCAATCGCACATGCATACAATCCTACTACATCCCACTGCTGATTATTTTCTTAATTGAATTTAAATTTGATCATTTAGATTCCAAGACTTCAGTGATCTGGAACCAGAGAAATTTCAGAATAAAACAAACGGCATCACACCACGACGCTGGCTGCTCCTCTGCAACCCAGGACTCGCCGAGCTGATCGCAGAGGTCCCACATGCACGTTTTTCTCTCGTTTTATAACACATTTTGCCAGTTGATGTTTTTTATGTGTTTCATTTGTGTGTGTTTGTAGGCTATCGGTGAAGAGTATGTGAAAGATCTGACTCAGCTGCAGAAGCTGAATGATCTGGTTGATGACGATACTTTCATCCGAGATGTAGCCAAAGTCAAACAGGTTTCATATTAAATTTGTAGATCTTGGTAATCTAGGAGTTAATTTCGTTTTTTCTCCTCTTTATATAGTTTTTAGGTTTTCTGTGGGCATTTCTGACTCAAATGAATGAAATTAGTGAAAAGATTTGTTCATTTTAATTCTAAAGTAAGTTCCAGTTTTGGCACGTTTTTTTGTTTGTGTAGGATAACAAGCTGAAGTTTGCGCAATATTTAGAGAAGGTGTACGAGGTGGACATAAATCCCGCATCCATGTTTGATGTCCATGTGAAAAGAATCCATGAATACAAACGACAGCTGCTCAACTGCCTCCACGTCATCACCATGTACAACCGTATGTACAGAAAACAAACACACACTCGCACATGTTGATTAAGCTGTCATTTTTATGTTTTTCAAAATACTTTTACCTATGTAGAGACTCCTTTAAGTAAACAATGAAAATTCTGTCATCACTGATTTATCTTTGACTTTCTTTCTTCTGTGCAACACAAAATAAGATACTGAAGAATGTTCTGTTTCACACACAGGCATCAAAAGGAGCCCCATTAAACCGTTCATACCACGGACTGTGATTATCGGTGGAAAGGTAAAACAAACAACCTTTTCCGAAAACACTCACATGCACTGATTTGTAATATGTACATGTTCAAAAGGTTTAGGGTCAGTTAGATGTTTTAATGTTTTGGAAGAAGTCTCTTATACTCACCAAGGCTGCATTTCTTTTATCATATTATTACAATTTAACATAAGCATTTTATATTTTTATATATTTTAAAATGTAATTTATCTTTGTGATGACAAAGCTGAATTTCTAGCAGCCATTACTCCAGTCTTCAGTGTGACGGGATCCTTTAGAAATCTTTATAATATGCTAATTTGGTGCTGAAGAAGCATTTCTCATTATTATCAGTATTGTGCTACTTAATATTTTTGTGTAAACTGTGATACATTTTTTTCAGGATTCTTTGATGAATAGAAAGTTCAAAAGAATAGCATTTATTTGTAATAGAAATATTTTTCTAGCATTATAAATGCTTGTACTGCAACTTTTGATAAATTTAACGCATTCCTGCTGAACAAAAGTATTACTTACTTTCAAAATAAAATATATCACTAACCTCAACCTTTGAATGATAGCATATGCTTTATTACATATGTTTATGCAGGCTGCTCCTGGATATCACATGGCAAAGATGATCATCAAGTTGATCACCACCGTCGCTGATGTTGTGAATAATGATCCTGTGATCGGCCGTAAACTGAAGGTCATTTACCTGGAGAACTACAGAGTGTCACTTGCAGAGAAAGGTGACATACACACTCACAACTAATATGAGACTGATTGCGTATTGATGGATAAATGTATGATTATCTGTGTTTTATGTGCAGTGATTCCAGCTACAGACCTGTCAGAGCAGATCTCCACTGCAGGTACAGAGGCTTCCGGAACGGGAAACATGAAGTTCATGCTGAACGGGGCGCTGACCATTGGCACTATGGATGGTGCCAACGTGGAGATGGCAGAAGAAGCCGGAGAAGAAAACCTCTTCATCTTTGGCATGAGGGTGGAAGATGTGGCAAAGATGGATAAAGAAGGGTAGGGAGTGAGACGAAGAGATTAAATACATGGAAATGGATGCTGAGTAAATGTCATGCTATCTTTGAAGACATTAACCATTCCTGTGTGTGTGTGTGTGTGTGTGTGCAGCTATGATGCATTACAATATTATGAGAGTCTTCCGGAGCTGAAACAAGCCATAAATCAGATCAAAAGTGGCTATTTTTCACCGAAACAGCCTGAGATGTTCAGTGATATCATCAACATGCTGTTCCATCACGATCGGTAAAACACTCACCCTTTCTTTCTCAGATTCTTACCCTGCAAACTCTCTCACGCTCTCTAAAACTGTCCCCTCAGGTTTAAAGTTTTCGCAGACTATGAGTCTTACGTCGAGTGTCAAGAGAGAGTCAGCGCTCTGTATAAGGTGAACATTATCAAACAAACACATTTTGCCTAAAAACACGTCAGAGATTCAGATTCCTTTATCCTGCTTCATGTAGAATTAAAACCTTTGCAAAACTTTTGTTCAACCAGAGATTTGGACCATATCGAACTGGCCAGGTCACATGATTTTAGCAAACAAGACTTTGTAAAAATGGTTTTAACAGTTTTATAATGTAGGTTCAGTTCTGATGAATTTAATGTAATGTAATAAACATGCATGTATAATAAAATACAGACAGTGATAGTTAATTCTTCTAAATGGTCTAATTAGCCAAGTCCTACATAAAAACACAAATTAATAAATGAACACAAATTACTCATATTTAATGATATTTAATGATTAGTAGATTATATTCAATAGATTACACTTTCAAAATAACTTTGGTAATTGGTTTGTAAAATGTGTCTGTATGCTTGTTTGTAACAGTGAATCATTTTGAGAATTAATTCAGTTGATTCAGAGTTTCGAAAAGCTTTGTTTCTCCCATCACTACTTTTCATTTTATATAATTGAGTGATATTCAGTGACACATCATCATTACTCATTTACTGACTCAGTTTGTTCATTTCCAACTCCAAGCTATTTTTTTCTGTGAAACACAAAAGTTGAAATTTAAGAATCTTATGATTTAAGATGTGAGACTTAAGAATGATTACACAGTTCTTTTCTTTATAGCAACAGTTCAAAGTGAGAGACCCTAAAAGTGCAATTAATATAGTCCATGTTGCTCTGTGTTGGACAGGATCAGAGAGAGTGGACTCGGGTGGTAATAAAGAACATTGCAGCATCCGGAAAGTTCTCCAGTGACCGCACCATTAAAGACTACGCCACTGAGATCTGGGGAGTGGAGCCCACTGACCTGAAGATTCCTCCACCCAGCGAACCCCGTGAAGCTCTGGAGGAAACCGCTCGCGCCCTGCGCAAGAACTGAACACGTCAGCACAGTGTCAGAGGATCATGAGAAAATTCGTTACAGCAATTAATATAACTACATAACTTAGTAAGAATTAATTTTTAGTTTTTGCTTTACAATTTTTTCTAAAGGAATGCCTTGTACAAGCAGAAAGCTAAAATAAACCTCATATTTTAATTCAACATGAGTTCAACATTGAGTCAGTTTATTCATATAGTTTTAGTCAATATAATGATTTTATGGAAAATGTATAAGAAAAATTTGAAATTGTATAAAAAATAAGATTGGATGAGAGGCAGAGGACAAAGAGTTTCATGGGTCAATGTATTGAAATTCTGCAATTTTATAGTACAAAAGAAAATGAAATAGATTTACCAGAGCAAGGGCTTGCAACACCAAAGTTGTGGGTTCAATTCCAAAGAAACACAATGCTAAACAAAACATACCACATGCATTCACTGTAAGCATCTAGCAATTAAATGAATATAAATATACACTATTGTTCAACAGTTTGTGGTCAGGAGATTTTTTTATTTGAAAGAAAATAATACTTTTATTCAGCAAGGAACTAATTAATTAAAATATAAAGTCTACTCACTGTCAATTTGATCAATTTAATTAATTCCTTGCTTGCTACTAAAATATATATTAAAAAAACAGTTGCTTTGAACTGTCTATTCATGAGAGAATCCTGAAAAAGTATCACAGTTTACACAAAAATAATAAGAGATACTAATAAAATAGACTTAAAAGTCAATCGTTTTCAGCTGTGAGATTATGAAATTGTTTTTGAGCTTTACTATCACAAAAACAAAAGACATTTTGGAATATATTACAATAGAAAACAGTTATTTGAATTAGTTTTACTGTATTTTTGATCAAATAAAAGCAGCTGTGGTGAGCATAAATGATTAGAACTAGTGTAGATTTTGTTTAGCTCAACAGGTGTGTAGTTCCATCTCTGTCCTGCCGGAGTCGCTGTTGCGCGCTGTGTTTCTGCTCGTCTCCTCCTCTTCCTCCTGCAGGGCCTTTCAAAATCTCCCTGACCGCCCCATTATAACAGACAATGTAGCACACTGACCCGAGCACTCAGCAGAAAGATATCACATTCACAGCTTTAGCTCCAAACACACAGAACGGTTCAGTTTGCGGGCGAGCTCCGGATCAAACTAATGGATTTATAGCTGAATAACGGAGAGACAGCGCGCGTCTGTGAAACCGCCGGGTAAGTTATGTTCTGATGGGTTTAACTTTGACTTTATCACACACAAATCACAGACATCTCAGATTCATGCATTCATTCGGCATTAAACTTTAATATTATGTGTCGTGCATATGGTTTGAGTTTGTGCCTCGATTTGATTTGGCGATTCATTTGTGACTGCAATACTGAAGTCCAGAACTTTGTTTCTTTAACAATGAAAGACTTGTCTTTCACCACAAAACATGTTAGATAAACGAAGTGGCAGTGATCTTAGTATGGGTGTGTATTTCGCGTCTTTAGTGGTGTGTTTGTGTGTTTAATGTTGCTGTGTGTACAGTATGTGTTGCTAAGAGTCTGTGTTATGGACTGATGACCTCGGTCATTGAGATTGCAGAACTGTAGACATGTGAGATGAGGGAAGTAGTTTTGGTTTTCAACAGGTTGTGGCACTGTTTCTATAATGACTTGAAATGTTTAAAAGCCATGCAAAACTAAGTGGAAACAGAGTTAGACACCACAGTGATGGAATGAGCCTTCTGTCTGCAACAGTAAACCATCTGTTCATGACTCTGATGATCAGTCTGCTGTGTGTCTGTCATTGTCCTCCTTTGTGTCTGTGTCTCCCTGCTGGACACTTGTGTGATGCTGAAATCTCATGATTGTTGAAATGCTGATATTTTTTTCAGTTTATTGTAAGTGAATTATTACAAAGAGATCAGATCTCAGATTTTTCTTATTCTATTCTAGCCCTGTATGGGACCTGTTGCCATAAGATATTATAACAGAGCTTCAATAGGTGCTGCTCGATCATGGCCAACAATGCAGACTTTGACATACAATTTGATATTGTGTAGTAAAATTATTTTGGAAAATATAAAATGTATTCTGGCAATACATTTGTTGAATTGTGCTTTCTTGTGTGTTATTTACATGGTAAATGGTTCCCATTATCATAGAAAACCTGCATATATGTGACCCTGGACCACAAAACCAGTCATAAGTCGCACGGGTATATTTGTAGCTATGGCATGTATAATTTATGCCAAAAATCATTAGGATATTAAGTAAAGATCATGTTCCATGAAGATATTTTGTAAATTTCTTACTGTAAATATATCAAAACTTAATATTTGATTAGTAATATGCATTGCTAAGAACTTCATTTGGACAACTTTAAAGGTGATTTTCTCAATATTTAGATTTTTTTGCACTCAGATTCCAGATTTTCAAATAGTTTTATCTCGGCCAAATATTGTTCTATCCTAACAAACCATGCATCAATGGAAAGCTTATTTATACAATTTTAGATGATGTGTAAATCAAATCAATTTCATTTCAGTTTCAAAATTGACCCTTATGACTGGTTTTGTGGCCCAGGGTCACATATATGGTTAAAATTGTGATTTCCAAATGTGGAAATATCATAATTGATGCATGTGGCATATGAAATTAATACAGTAATAAGGCTCATTTTAATTAATTAGTCAAATACAAAGATGTCTGTTAAATTTATTGCAGTTATGCTCAGTCCAAAAATATTTCTATGTAAACAACAAAAAAAAAGCCAATCTCAATTATAAAACATAAAATTAATTATGAATAAAAATTTAATTAATACAAAAAAAAAAAAAAGCATATCCAGTTATCACAAATGAATGGAAAAGTCAAAGAAATATATTGGTTAAAGGGTTTGGTTACCTGTTTATAGCTACTTTTGTATTTTAAAATTGGTCTGATTATTGATGTGATTTAATAGTATTAGGCATATATGGATGTACCCTGCCTGTACATTTTTTATGGTTAGAAAAAAATGTCCCTCAAAATCAATTTCACATATTACCTCGTCCAAATATCTGAGTGACTCTGAATCTGTTCTTCCTGAATAGAGGGACACCTGGACACTCTCAGACGTCCTTGTAAGGGGCCGGTGATGATGTCATTGACAAGGAGCAGATGGACACCAAACCCCTCCCCTTGTGTGTGTGTGTGTGTGTGAGAGAGAGTGTGCACCATCCACTGAAGAATAATAAATGAATACACACACTTATATGCTTGTAAGGCTTTCAGAGGGGTCAGGGCTCCTTGGGACAAAAGACACCTGCAGCCGAGTGTGTGTGATTGTGTTCATCTCAGATGTTATAACTTGTGTGTCCTGACGTTGGCCTCTCTCATCTGTGCTCTGCTCTGTATTTAGCCCACAGATCTCATCTCTTCCTGAGCGGAGGGATTGTGTGTGTCAGAAATAGTGCTGTAGGTCTCTCCATCTTTGTGGCTCAAGCTTTGTTCCATCTTGAATCTTATGTACTCTTAATAGCCATGAGCACAAATCCTAAGCTCAAGGAAATGATGTAAGTCTTAAAAGTCATAGAAACTGAGTCATAAAATATGTCTTTGATTAGATATTGTTGGTTGTGTTTGCCTTGAGTAAAACAAGCATAACGATGTATGTCCATGGACAGTTTTATTGGAGATGTTTGTACATTAACATGTATTAGGAATGTCCCTAATAAACTGATAATTATTTTATTACGTTATGGCTGATAATTGACAATTGATAAATGAAAGTTTATTAAAATACACTTAAATAAATTGCACAAAAATATAAAAAAAGTAAAATCGTTTTTTTTTAATGCAAGTAAATTTTGGCATCTACATTATAATGTTTAGTATGAACAAAAGTACAAATTTTGAGATTTGTTAAAGATTACATTTAACAGTGTTAAATTACTAGTGTCTTTTAAAAATCAGTTGAGGATGTTTGTTAAAAAGTATACAATTATAATCTGTTTTATTATTATTAATTATCTATTAAAATTATTTATAATAAATATCTAATAATCTAAATATAAAAACAGGAGAAATGGGCATGCATAATTAAACACTGATACATTTAAAAAATCTGTAATATTGGCCAATAACTTGTACTGTACAGATATGTTGTGCATCCCTAATAAACATAATATTATACAAGTATTATTTAATAAACTGGTACCTCTTATAAAAATGGAAATATGCCCAGAGATGCAAAAGATATCTATATACTCCTTATACAACTGAAAAAGTCATGGAAATCCATTAGTTAATTGTGGGAATGTTGTTCTGCTGTTATGAAAGCTGTAGTCCTTTAATGGCTGACAGCCAATACAGCCTCCTTGGTATAAGTGACCGGTGTGAGTGTGTCAAGCATTTGCGCTCGAGCTCGTTGTTGCTCTTGTCCATTTTTTTTTGTCGCTCACTCTGGTTATTGATGGCTCTTTCTGCATCCTTGTGTTTTGAACAGGAATATGTTGGGATTATTGTGAGTGTGGAGGTGAACTATCTGCCGGAGTAAGCTGAAAGTCAGTGGATGGGATGTGTAACTCTGTCTGTGTCTCTGTAGGAAAGGCTGATGGATGGAGCGAGGGACCAGTATGAGGAACGATTGAAAGAGGTGTTTGAGAGTTTTGATGGCAGTGGTTTGGGCTCTCTGAGTCCTGAAGAACTGACCGATCTCTGCCGGACCCTTCAGCTGGAGGAGAACACACTGAACACACTCTTACACACACTGCTGGAGGACCAGATCCTTGCACGGGTGAGAGACCACATGCATTATTAAGATTTTATTTCTTTTAGTGACATTTTCTGTTTTTGTTTTAGTCTTTTTATTTTATTTTAATGTCTTTTTGTGTGTGTGTGTGTGTGTGTGTGTGTGTTAATTTTAATGCTGAGGCATTAAATACTGTTAATGGTCAGGAGAATTTGAGCGTTGTTTACATTTCAGAAACTTTGTATTTCGTTCAAAACCCAAACCAAACAACCTTTTAGAGCATCTATAACTAGAAACTGTATAGTCTTGATAGACACTGATGAAAAGAGGAGTGATTAATTGCTACTCTTTTGATTTTTCAGGTTGATTTTGAACAGTTTAAGGATGCGCTGATCCTTGTTTTATCAAGCACAAACACAAATGATCCAGAAGAATGTCTTGAACGACCAGGTAACATCCTCATAAGATCTGACCTGGTAACCAAAAGGTTGTAGATTTAAACCATATAATGAACGGACATCATTATGTCATGATCATTAAACTTGACATCAAGTAACCTTGCTTGCTAGAACCAATATTGTGTAAAAAGAGCCGTTTAAATCCTCAGTTTGATGAATTGGATGTATAGAAATTCCATTCTAAAAATATAATTGTCTTTGGATACTCTGCTGTCTAGATATTGATATTACCATTGAAGGACCCTTTTAAAACTATTCATATCTATACATGCTGTGATGTCACATAAGTCACCAAAACTTGTAGAAAAAATATCTATTTATTAATTCTATATATATCAATTTAGGTCTAATATAGTTGTATAGCTGTTTATTATTCGGTCTGCTTGACTGAATACTAATGTATGACTGAGATATATATATATATATATATATGTATATATACTGGGTATATATTATACTATATTGCATACATATTAATGTACTATATTGATTGTTGACATAGATGAAATATCAGGTTAAGTATTCATTTGCACACGGTATATCATCCTTGCTATTCATTTGAGTTATTATACTGATTGGACTTGATTAGGATGGAGACAGTGCATGTCATTCATGAAAAGGAACAGAAGTTGTGGCATCTGAAGGGCAGGAAGAGCACAGTGGCCTCGGATTTGTGAGATTATAGAAGAGGCTCAAAGATGCATTCCAGAGGCTTTATTCTGTGCAAGACACATGAAAGTCTAGACTATGAGATAGAACTAATTCTAAGATCTGCTCATCACCTAATACAGTTGAAGCATCTCATGCTCAGCTTTGCAATGATAAGTACAGGGATATCCTGGACGAGTGCTCATCAGACTGTGTTGAAGCTACAAGTGACTATGGCCTTGAGCATAGAGACAAGGCTGTTTGATGACTGCTTGCCATCTGCTAAAAATCATGACGCTTGCCATGTGAGCAAACAACAATTAATAACATTAATGACAAATGCAAATGGCTTATAACAAAGAGTGACGCACCTGTATGTGTATGACATTGTTTCCATGGCATCATGATCTGCTCTGAGGCCCTGAGAACAGTGAGACTATGCTCTTCTCTATTCATCTCACAGCTTGCTATGCGATGTGCCTAATTATAAGCAATCAGCAGAATCATTCTGCTTAACACCTGGTTTCGCACAGTCCCTGGGCCTCATTGCCATTTCGTTCATTCATGCTCTCGATTGAATTTCAATCACAGGTTTCTAAGGTCATTTTTGATGACCAAATGCTAATGGTCTAATCCGATTCAATGATCTATGCTAAGCTAAGCTAAAAGTGCTACCGCCAGACCCGGAGATCGGCTTCAATTATTTAAGAAGTTATTTTATTTACAGATATATGGTGATTAGACATCCCTTGAGCAAAATTTGTGAAAGTGTAGCAATTATTTTGAAAGAGTTAAGCTCTTGTTAGATGTTACTATGGAGGAATGATTTTATTTTTGTATAACTGTTGTAAGAGTTATTTATCTCTCCCCTAGATTCCCCAGAAGTCCAGCCACGTTTTGTAAAGGGCAGTAAGCGCTATGGCCGCCGCTCTGCTCCAGAGTTTATTCACACGCACACTGATTCACACACACAGGCTGAAGATGAGGAGGAGAAGGATGAAGATGCTCAAGAGAGCGATGACAGGACTGTACCCAGGAAACGTGAGGTAACACGCTCACATGAATAACAATGAAGCGTAAAGGTTAAGCCACATTCTTCTCATTTGGAATCATCCATATCTGAATACACAGATAAAGCTGAAGGTTAAAGTTGCGATTTTTCCTTCAGAAACTATCCAAATTATTCAGCCGCAACTAGCTCCAAAATACACAGTCTGGGTGTGAGTGAGTGAGTGTGTGCGTGTGTGTGTGTGTGTGTCTTTGCCCTCTGCTCTGACAGCAGTTAATGAGATTTCAGACTCTCAGAAGAGACACCCCACTTTAAAGCAAAATATCAAGCAATGACGTCTCGCGTTGAAAAGAATTTGATCAAATTCATGCTGTCTTGAGTTTGTGAGCTTTTGTGTGTGACTCTGGCCACGCTTTCCAGCAGGTGCACATTAATACACACTGCTGCGCAGAGCTCTCTCTGATAGTCCGGTGTGTGAACAAACCTCCGGTTCTACAACAGCAGATGTGGGGGGGGGGGCCTTTCTATTGACGAACAATGACCCTTCCCCACCCCCTGAATTCCAATGCACGTATTCTCCATCTGCTCCCTGCACCCCCAGAAATTCACTCTGTCCATATTTGAACACACACACACACACAATGATCTTGACCAAACAATAGGGAAGTAGTTGATTGAGTGGCTTTTTAGTTTCACAACCTGTGGCTAGTTTTGCATAATTAGTATTTTAATATATATATATATTTTTACTTTTAGTTTTTAATTTGGTTAGCATTTATTATTATTATTATTATTATTATTATTGTTGTTATTATTATATATTTAACTCTGAAATATTTTTTTTATGTCTTTGAGTCGTTTATGCTTACCGACGCAGCATTTATTTGATCAAAAGTACAGTAAAGACAGTAATTCTGTGAAATTCTTTTTTTGAAAAACTTTACTGTTTTAAGATATTTTAAATGTAATTTGGCAAAGCTGAATTTTCAGCAATTTAGTAACATTATCCTTCATAAATCATTCTAATATGCTGATACAAAATCAATAAATTATCATGGCTATTAATATTGAAAACAGTTATGCTGCTTAATATTTTTCTGGAAAGTGTGCTACATTTTTTTTTTTTAATACAACGTTCAGCATTGATTTGAAAATAGCAATTTTTGAATTGTTGTTAGTGTCACTTTTCATCAATTTAATGCATCCTTTATGAAAAAGCATTAATTTATTTAAAAATAAATAAATAATAATGAAATCCTTCCCTAAATCCTTCCCTAAATTTTTTAACCATAGTCCATATGTATTAAACCTTGAGTAGATTATAAAATACATTCAATTGTTTTGATATTAATTAATTGACAGTTAGTAATCCTAAACGATTACATTATTAATAATAAACAATTGTTCAATCCACAATTTAATCATTAACATCTCTTGTTAAAATTGTTCTGTTTATATCAATGTAATAGAGCTTAAGTTTACCTCATCTGCTTTTTTATTGTTGCTCAGTGTGATTATCAGTGTTTTTCATCTGTGCATTTTAATTTTTACAGCGCTGGAATGCTGACATAAGCATTTCTGAAGAGTTTGAAGCAGAAGGTGAGTTTAAATACTCTTTAAAAAAAAAAAAAATCTTCCCTTATGCAAGACATTTACACTGGATTGTGTGCAGGTCAGCTGCACCTCTGGAACCCAGATGAACCCAGCACACCACGTGGCAATGCATTGCCACTCTGTGACATGGAGGAGCGTTTGCATAACGCTTGTCATCAGCTCTCTCTACCCATAAACGGCACGGCCACACTGCAACAGCTACACACACTCTGCCAGCACATAGGCATTGAGGTATTTTCCATGATGAACAACCTGAGGTGCATTAAGTGGTTAAGTAGATCATGTTAACACATAGCTCCTGTGTGTGTTTGAATGTTCCCAGGTGGGTGAGGATCTGTTGCAGTGTGGTGATGAAAGCGCAATAGATGTGCAGGAGTTCATCGCATGCATAATAAACCACAGCAAACCACCCACACCGTCAGCATCTACACCCTACAGACAATTAAAGAGACTCCATTCCACTCAGGTAGTACACAATAATAGGGTGTGTGCAAAACATGCCTAAATAGAAGTGTTAAACCTCTTTTCTCCATCCTTCTCTTTCTTCCAAGTTTGATGAGTCGGGTCGAAGGATCTCATGTGCTTTGAGCAGTACAATCGGTCTGCAGGTGTTTTCGGATTTGGATGATGGATCGGGACACGCTCCTGTGGAAACTCTGCTTTACAGGTGGATGGAAGAGGGAGTGAACAGTAGCTCAGAGATCTTACAGGTAACACACATAGACTGAGTGTCTACACAACTCTGCATTTCAACTGGGATATTTGTAATAAGCTTTTATATGTGTGTGTCTGTCTGTAGGCTCTGGATTTTAATCTGGAAGGTAAAGTGAATCTGTCTGAGCTGACCGTTGCTCTAGAGAATGAGCTGCTGAGCACTAAGAACTCAATCCACCAGGCGGCGCTAGTGAGCTTTAAGGCAGAAATCAGACATCTGCTGTGAGTCCATGTATTTGAACTCTGGCGCATTTCAACTCTCACAGCTCACTCAAGCTTGGTCTAGAACTAGAACTGCTCCAGCGTACTACTGCATGATTCATATTTATTATTAATATATATGATCATCAAAATAATTCATTAAATCTAGCTTACACCAGTTCATTATTCTAACTCACTCTAGAGAATTTCAGCTATTCACTCTGCATCCCACTAGATCATTTCAGTTTGCTATTCACACACTCCATCTCATTCTACTGTTTCTCAGCCAAGGGGCCGGGACCCACTAGGGGGCCTTACCACAATTCCAGGGGGGGGTCACAAGATAGTATAAAATGACTTAAAATAAGACAAAATATGTATTTAAATAAGTTAAAACAGCTAAAAAACAAGATGTAAACTGACATTATATTTCATATTTTAATTTGTTACCTCAACAACACATTTTTAAGAATCAGGATTCCCACAGGAAAACCTGGATAAGAGAATTTTAAGTGCTATTTCTATATATATAATATATATATACTGAAAGTGTCTTATAAATTAATTAAATATTAATTAGCTTTGGTAATTCATATAGAGAATTAATTTTTTTTACAGCTATGTCAAGCTGTAAATTATTTTAGCAATATCCCTCCAGCTCTTTTTCTTTTTTTTGTTCAAAGTCTTTTTATTAATATTTTACATAATATGACAACAGTTTTAAAAAGAAAAAGTGAAAAAAAAAATGTCTTGCTCCCCAACCCCACTGCACCATTATTATAATTTTTTACGTACATTGTTATGCACACTTTTAATCTCTATACCATATTGCTATTATACTTCAGATGATTCTAATTTATGGAGACTCATTCAAGATCACTTAATTTCATTATTTGACTCACCCCAGCTTGCTATTGTGATTAAAACCTATTGTTTTCTCTTACTCTAAATCACATCTTGTTATTCTTCTTTAATCCAGGTCATTATTCAGACTCACTCCAGATTGTTTTTACACACCTGTGCTCATTATTCAGATTCACTCTAGATCATTTTAGAACCATCAGAGCTCCAGTTTGATTCTAATGTCAATTCTTTGTGTGACAGTGAGTGTGCTGACCTGGAAAGGCGTGAGAAGGAGAGGATTCGCTTTGATCTGGACAAAGCAGAGAAACTGAAATCTCAGCTGGCGTCTGAAGTCGATGACCATCATGCTGCCATTGAGCGCAATAACGAACTCAACCTCCGGTAACCTTTCACCTTCAATCAGCTGCCCCTTTTCCTTTGTTCATAAATTAACCCAAATTACTTTATACTCCAGAAAGCTCTTATAGATTTAAAATTCTCCAAACCAATTACTGCTCTGCCTGTCATCTGTGATGTTTTCCACGATTGTATCTGTGTTTACCTGCAGAAATTGCTGCATAAACACAGAAGGTTTGTTCAGTGGACATTGATGGTCTGCATGTGGGTGTGAGCATGTGTATTCATATGTCATGTGCATGTGTGTTTACGTCCATGCATGCAATTTAAACAGGAAGTTGGAGCAGGAATATAAAGAAAGTATGACGGCTCTGAGAGCAGAGCTTAGTAAAGAGGTGGAGCTTGTGCAGCAGCAGGCCAATCAGCAACGAGAAGAGCTTGAACAGGAAATTGGCAAGATGAGAGACGATGAAACCTTCCTACGAGAACATCTATCTCTCACCATTAAAGTAATCAGCATTTTGCATTGAATTTTTGTTTTGTTTTTTAACACCATGAATTGCCTGCTACATGTTTATGTTACATTCCTGTCAGCCTGTCATTTTAATTTGATTTGAATTGCAAAATTTATTGTATATGTTTGTATTCAATAACTTTATTTTGTGTAGGAGAATGGACGTCTGGAGTCTGAGCTCATTGAGACCACAGAGAAACTGGTGGAGGCAGAAAACCAGCTGAACAAAGTGCAAAAAAACCTGGACGGTGTTTTGAAAGAGAAGGTACTGGAATTAGCACAGACACAGACATCCGTACTGACATGAGGAGAAACATGCAATAGTATGTCAACAGTAACATCACCTCAGACACACCTGTCTTTCCTGACATCACTTACTCAAGCCTGCTGACGTTACAGACACATCTTTCAAATTATTTAGATCAGGTTTCATACAATATCAGTTCTTGACAAATCTAGGTAGATAAGGTAGCCTATTTTTAATAGTGTGATGATTTTTTTTCTAGACCAGGAAAAGTCATGTAAATTGATTAAAACATATAACTCTGTGGCCATTTTATATATATTTATGAATAAACATTGTTCTAGTTACGCCAAACTTTAAAATATTTTCTATTGTAGAAACTGTGAATACATATATTTTTGAAAACCCTCATCTAGTAAATCATGAACAATATGAAAATGCTTTTGTGTGTAGTTTGGTGATTTGGATCCAGACAGTGCAGAGTTTTATCAGCAGGAGGAGCGTCTGAGACTGCTGCGCAGGAAATACGAGGAGCAGTGCAGGGTCTGTAACTTCTCTGTTTCTGTTTACTTTCCTTTTTGTTTCAGTCATAGCTCTATTATATTGTCTCACTCAAATTCATATCTATATCTGTATGTGTATTGTAGGAGTTGCAGGATCGTATAGATGAGCTGGAAGCTCAGCTGGAGGAATATCAGACTTCAGGCCTCACACCCTCAACACGTCCCGGACTGAGTCTGTCTGATGAACTGGCCAGCAAGAGTCCAGACCCAGGTAACATACATGTCTGCTCATACTCAATGCTCATCGATAACACTAAATGCTTGCAGTTGGAGTCCATCGTCTGTCACTCAGCTGTGCTGTTGTGTGTGTGCATTTGTAGGTTCTCAGGAGCAGCAGCCATTAAACATGAGTTTAGAGACAGAGATGTTACTGGAGCAGCACCAACGAGAGATAGAAAACATCAGGGCAATGGTGAGACACGCACATGTTCATACTAAAACTATGAAAAAATGTATAGCTGCTGTTTTTGTGAATTGTATTAAACCAAAGCATATTAGCATTCAGATCAGTTTAAATTTTTATTTTTTTTAATGAAATTTTTAGGTGAACTGCATGGGGTGGGTGTAAAAAACAATTCACCTAACTATCGCAATTCTTTTTAAAATGATTTAAAAATGACCTCAGAATCGATTTATATTTAATTATTTTATTTTTCCTAAGAGGTGGTGGGGAGAAGTTAGCGCTTCGTAATTTCAACACAGGGTGAAATGTATCGGTGTGTTCGACTTGGAGCTGCACCGCGCAGACGATCAGCGTATAACATCAAAGTACCGCGAGAGTGATTAGAAAGCACACGGAGCATCTGTTCTCTGTAGCTCTCGCGGTGCTTTGATGTTGTACAGCGATCGTTCTGTGTGTGCAATGCCGCTGCATTAGATGACGTCATATAGGTTTAAAGCCGGCGCGAGAAAGCAAAACCATGACGGAGGCAGATGATCAAACCTCTTCCAGAATTCTTTCTGTGTGGAAACACTTTGGATTTTACACACTGCCGGGAAAACATGACTAAACATGACTAAAAGGGTATGCGAAGTAACATAGCACTTTATTTTATTTCAGAAAGTATTTTTTCTACTCATTTTGTTGAACATTTGACTATTATATTCATATGCAAGTTCAGGGTTTTGGTACTTTAAAGTTTCATGGTTCAAGGTACTTGAAATATACACGGTGTATGAGTATGCTCCTGAAATAAAAGTTTAGAAAGATGTGATGCATTGTTTTTGTTAATATGACTTGTATACAGTTTCTTTTAAGGGTACAATCAAGTATTTTCCATTGTCTAGTCTTTAACCTAACCTTACAGGTTAAGCAAACAAAAATCACAATAAATTGTAATATCGAATCACAATAGTTATATAATCGCAATACTCAATTATATTGAATCAGCAGCACACAAGTATCAGGTTAGTATTGAATCAGCAGATTAGCATATCGTCTCAGCCCTACTGCTAAGATGTGTGTTTTTTTACTTAATTGTGACAGTCTGTATAGTAAGTGTATCAGTCAACTTTTTCCCATGGTCTAGAGTTAAAAACTAAAATCGCAACACATAGCAATATCGAATCGCAATACTTGTAGAATCGAAATTCTTTAAAAAATCGCAATACATATCGTATCGGCACCCAAGTATCGTGATAGTATCGAATCGGGAGGTAGGTGTATCATCCCATTCCTAGAACTGTACCTTTAAAAAAATATATTTTTAGGTTAACTATACCTTTAAGATTTTTTTTTTTAGGTGAACTGTACCTTTACGATAAAAGTAAATGCCAAACTATCCTAGATTGTTTAAGGAATAAAAGTTGACTCTTCCTGTTGCTCTCTGACCCCTCTGTAGGTTTATGAAGAAAAACGCAGTGCAGAGGAGGAGAGGAGTCATCTTTCCCTTCAGCACCAACAGGAGGTGCAGGTTTTGAGGAATGAGCTGGCAAGAGAGCAAGAGAGAGCAAACAGTTTGGAGCAGGAAATTTCTGCCCTCAAAACTCTCCACCAGCAAGAGCTTAACTCTCTCATGCAGGAGGCGCAGGATGCCAGAAGCCGTGCAGAACAGCTGGAAGCAAAGGTGCAAGTTCTGGAGGAAAAACAGACTGCGTATGAGGAGCAGATCAGTGTACATGCTGAGGAGATGAGTCTGATGAAATCTAAGCACCAGGAGGTTCTGGAGGCCAATCTGCAGGAGCAGAGAGAGAGACTGCAAGAGGAGAAAGAAAAGGAAGAGAAGAGGCTTAAGGAGCAGTGGAAAGAAGAGCAAAAGAGCTATGAGGAGGTGCTAAGTGCTCAGCTTGAGGAGATGCAGCATAGAACAGAACAGGAGTGTGCTGAGCTGGAAAAGAGGCTCAGGGAGGAGTGGGAGTGTGAGAGGCAGGATTTAGAGGAGAACAGTAAGGAGGTATTGCAAGCTGTGCTGGAAGAGAGAGAGCGGAGGCTCAAGGAGGAATGGGAGCGGGAGAGGCAGGAGCTAGAGGAGATCAGTAAGGAGACGCTGCAGGCTGTGCTGGAGGAGAGGCTGGAGAGGGAGAGGAGGCTCAGGCAACAGTGGGATGAGGAGAGGGCTGCGTTAGAGAACAAACATCACACTTTGCTCCTACAGCGTTTGCAGGAGGAGAGGGAACACCTCCGCTCACAGCAGGAGGAGACAGAGAGCATTATAATGGAGCATTGGGGGAGAGAGAGGGCTCAGCTGGAGAAACAGCATGAGGAGGCGCTTCAGGCCTGTTTGGAGCAGGAGAGAGAGAGACTGCAAGGAGAGAGAGAGGAGCAGGAGAGGAGGTGGCATCAGGTGCTGAATGAAGAGAAGAGCCGGACGGAGGAGGTGCACATGGAGGCCATGAAGGAGCTGAGTGCCAAACACAGCGAGGAGAGAGAAAGTCTCAGCAGCCATTTGGAGAAACTACGCTCCGATATTGCAGAACAGAGGTAAGACACACTAGTTAGATTTACTAACTTTAAACCTTTGGCATTTAAAAAAAAAAAATTCTGTAGCAAGTATTTTTTTTATTTAGCAGTTAAAATATCTAGAATCCTTGAAACAAGATAGATTACCTGTAAAAGAGAAGAAAAGTTGTTTTCAGAGAATGTGTATATTAATAAAATTTAACTGGACTGTTGGTTTAAAAAATTTGAGGAAATAATTTTTAGCTGACATTTGAAAAGATTAACAAATTTGGACTTTTTATATTTTTAAAGTTTTTTTTAATAATAAAAACATTTAAAAATCTTCAATAGGTTTTAATTTTCAATATCTTTTATTGTTTGTATATATATATATTAGGGGTGTAACGGTTCACAAAATTCACGGTTCGGTTCAATACGATACAGTGGTGTCACGGTTCGGTACGTTTTCGCTACAGCAAAAAGAAAGAAATTTCCTTGATTTTTACAAATTCTTTATTTATTAAAACTAATTTTTTACTTTGAACAATGGTGGAGCTATACTTGATCCATCTTCTTGGGTGTCTTCAGCATATAAAACACAAAATAGCTCTGGTTTGAAGTATTCCAGCTGATGTAGCCTATTGTCATGTAGCAGATTAATCTTTTCCGGTTTAAATTCATTTAAATTGATTTTACCTTTTATGGGCATTTTTTACCTTTTTATAAAGCCATTTTTTTCTAAAAATGTGCATCACCTTTTGAGTCAATTTTTACATTTAATCAGTCAATAAGACATTTGGGCTGTTACCAAGCAAATTAAGTCATTATTGACAAAATTCATCTTTGTAATGCAGAGGAAACATAGAAGTTGCATCTGAATAGCATTTAGATGCTTTTGCATACTGTTTAATGCAGCTCAGAGGGACATGTAACGCTTTAACCTGCAGTTACAAATGCATAAATAATGTTTTGATATTTTAAACATAAAACGTGTACAACTGATGTTTGAAAAAAAAAAAAAAAAAAAAAGATACTTTAAATGTGAAATTAAACCCGCCAGCAGGTGACAGCAAGTCACTGTTAATAAGTGAGTCACTGCGATTGAACCGAATCATTTAAACGAGTGATTCACTCAGAGACGCAAAACAGTTCTGTGGCTGTGTTTGGAATTATTTTTGTTGGCGAAATTGAGCAAAAACAGGCAATATGCTGTCTAAAACGTAAGTCTCTTAATTAACTTCTTGCTTATTGAATTGTTGTAAAAATCATTTGTAATCATGCTGATTTTTGGAGAAAAAAACCGGCACTCTTCTGTGATATCGATTAACTATATGAAATGATATCCCCCATATCTTGAATTTTTTGATAATTCTAAATGCATTTTAATAGACTGAATCATGCCATGAAAGAACGCACTCAAATGCGCACACACACTAATCTAACCTAATAGGATCATATGCTGTAATATGATTAATCAAACGAATCGTTCGGTTTGTAATGCTTACCGAACCGAAAGCCTCGTACCAAACGGTTCAATACGAATACATCTAACGTTACACCCCTAATATAATATATATATATATATATAGTGCACAGCATAAATGAGTACACCCCCCTCTGAATAAATATAAAATATGTATTTTCTTAATGATCACTAATATAATTCATGGAAAGATGGCAAAATTGAAATGTATTAAACATATACTTAATAAAAACAACTAAATATGCCAATGTTTTCTGTAAGATAAGTAAATTAGCCAATTTTGTTTAAATGAAGGACTGCAGAAATGAGTACACCCTAGATTTAATTCAGCAAATGTATAATATTCTAGTACTTAGTATGTCGTCCAGAACTATAAGTATACTGCTCTGACCCTTCTTGGCACTGAGTGTACAAGTTCATGTTTAACTCCTGGAGGACGACCTCCTTGAATGCTCTGGTCTTTAATGGAGAGTTTTGCTCAGCTCGTCTCTACAGAATCCCCACAGCTGCTCAAGAGCGTTAAGATTGAGTGAAATACATGTCCACTGAAGGATTTTCACCTTGGGAGAATGAATATCTTCATTGTTCTGCTGAAAAAATGCCCAGTAATGCAGGGAATGAGGGGAGGGTAGCAACTTCTGTTTCAAGTTTTTGTATTACATCACACAGTGTTGTGTGAATTCATGATGGCATTAATAAAGCACAACTCCCTCACACCTTCAGCACTCATTCATCCCTAAGCTTTACTACCACTGAACGTTACTGTGGGTACCAAGCACTTCTCACTGTAGTCCTCCTCTAGTAGGAGTAGTCCCCAGCTAGGTAACTAGTTATGATATAGCCGGGGACTACTTTCAGGCGCTGTGTCATATCATTGCGCCTGCTGCACCCATGGTACGGCAGCAAAGTTCCTTGATTATTACGCCGGAATGAGAGTATAGTTCCTAGCCATTTCGGCCTAGAAAATTGCAAGTTTTCATTTTCGGTCGGTCTTAGTACACGATGTAACTACAGAAGAGTCAAGCTTTAAATAGGAAAATTATCGAAACTCTTTGGTCATTTTTGATGACCAAATGCTAATGGTCTAATCAGATTCAATGATCTATGCTAAGCTAAGCTAAAAGTGCTACCGCCAGACCCGGAGATCCTCTGAATGGATTCAAAAACGGTAAAACTCAACTGTTTAACTCTAGGGGAGTTGTAAAATTAGCCTATTTTCAAAAAAAGTGGAGTGTTCCTTTAAACCTATACACATTTTTTTTTTTTTTTTTTATTTAGTAACTTTCAGGAGGGTGTACTCATTTTTCTGCAACACAACATTTTATCAGTTTGATAAGAAAATCTTATTTTGCTGAATAATTTTGACATTCTTCTTTGGTAATTGATCAAGCAGGCTTGTTGGAACATTAAATCTCCAAAGAACCCTAACATGTCATCTAAGTAAAGAGTAATTGCAGAATTAAAGTTTTAGAGGGGGTGTACTCATTTATGCGGTGATATATATGTATATGTATATGTGTATATGATATATATATGTATATATATAAATATAAATGTAAAGGATTTTTTTTATATATTTTTTTTTACTGGGGAAAAAGTGAATTAAAAACTGATTTTTTTTCTTCTTCCATTGTACTTTAAAATAGTTGGGGAATTTGGTCCTGTGTGTCATGCTTTTGGATTTAACAACACTCAACTTGTCATTTTGAAACATACTAAAACCTCTATCAGCTATTCCTGTCTCCACTCTGCAATATAGTTGGTGCATGTTTCTTTTAGGTAATGTTATAAGCTATTGATGTTGATTGGCTATGTACAGGAGAGAGCTGGAGAAACAATTTTCTCAGCGACTTGAAGAAGTGGAAGTCCGTTTCTATGGTGACCAAGAGGCAGTGTCTGAGCGTTTTCAGGTGGATGTACATAAACTCGAGCAACATTACCAAAGTGAGATTGCAGCACTTGCCCAACAGCATGCTGCAGATCGCGTCCACTGGGAGGAGGAATCAGAGGAAGCCACCAAGGAGGTGGAGCAACAGTGGAAGCTTTTGAGGGAGGCACTGGACCTAGAGAGGGAGGATCTCCAAAAGGAGCGTCAAAGCCTTGAAGTTGCACACGCACAAGATATTAAAGCTCTGACAGACAAGAACCTACAGCTTCAGGCCGAGCTTGAGGCTTTTGTCAGTGCTGCTCAAACCAAAGAAATTGAGCTAAGCCGCCAACTCAATGAGCTGCACAACCATGTGCAGGATAGGATGAAGGCCAAAGACCTGCTGCTGGCACAGGCGGAGCACAAAGCCACTGAGCTGGAAGAGATGCTGAAGCAGGCCGTGGATGACTTCATCCAGGAGCGAGCAGAGCTGCAAAGGAGTCTGTCTGCTTTGGAGAGCAGGCAAGGGGAAGTAATTTCATTTTCTGAGAACATGGAGCTGATAGGCAGAATCCAGGAAGGTGAGGAGCTCCTCTGTCAGGAATTAAAGGGCGAGAGAAAGGCTCTGCTTGCAGAGAGAGATGCACTAGCATTGAGAGTGGTGCAGTTGGAGGAAATTGTGTTGCAGTTGACAGGAACCACTAGATCACCTTCTGCAGAACCTTCTCAGGAACCTTGCATAGAGTCCACTGTAGAACCCAATGGAGAAGACCTTGAAGAAACTTGTAAAGAATCCACAGTAGAGCCCTTTGATGAACCCAATAAAGAAACCTGCACAGAATCTACTGAAGTCAGTCCAAAGCACGTCATATGTGAGGAGTCTTCTGTAAACAGAGAAGATGAAGAGGAAGTGGATGAAGTTACTGACCCAGACTTTGGCAATTCACAGCTACACAGATGCCCAGAGGTTGGAGTTACAAATGGTATAACTTCAAACTCTTGTGCTGATGGTAAATTAGACATAGCTGATGTAGAATCTAACAACAGTGGAACAGAAACCCCTGATTGTCCTAAAGAAGAGAAGGAAGAGACTAAGGAGAAACTCAGTAATCCTGGAGTGGGTGGTTTTGAAGATGGAGAACTGAGTGAAGAGCTGAATGTTAAGAGCAATAGCACTGAGACTCAGAGAGATGACACTTTGAAGATGGAAGAGGAGTATATTTTGAATGGCACAGAAAGAGAAGGTAATTTCTCTGCAGAATCTGATGATTCCTATAACCAAGAGAGCTTGCAACACCACAAATCTCCAAGCAAAGATGACACCCAGGCTGAATACAATGGCAAACCAGTTGAACCTGAGACTGAAGAAAGTCCAGACGATGGTATCAGCATTGCAAGTCTTGAGAATAATATCAGGCCCTTTGTAAAGGAGGATTGTACCCTAACTATAGTTTATACAGAGCAGGACAAAGTTGCTGATCTGAGAGATGTGTGCATGCAGGAGATCCTGGACCTTCAAGAAACCGTAATGCAGTACAGCAATGCTAGAGGATGCAATAGCTCTCAGTTGCAGAGCCCTAAACGGCAGGATCCAGAGAAAGAGAATATCACACCTCAAGTACCAAAGCACTTTAAGCAAATGGCGGCCCCAATAGAAGATGTGCAACTTGCTGAGTTAAAGGTCTGTTTTGAGCAAAGCATCCAAGAGAACTTGCAGCTCATAGACCGCAACAGAAAACTGGAGAGTAGAGTCAAGAGTCTGGAGGACAAGATGCACATAGTCCAGGACCTGCACAAACAGCTGGCGTCAGTGCTGGAAGAGACTGCACAAGTCCGAATGGAAAATTCTAAACTGAAGGTTCATGTCCAGGAACTTGATGAGCAGGATAAGGTGCTGCAGTGGGACTCTAACTCTTCCGATACTTCTCACAACAAATTCCACAACTCCCAGCTGAAGGAGAAGATTGCTGTGGTGACAGAGCTTGAATTCTTCTGCATGGAGTTTGAGAAACGGAACTCGCATCTACACCGAGCACTTGCTGATCTGCAGGGCAAATCTCTTAGGATCCATGAACAAATGCAAGAGCGGAGGTACCATATGATGGTCCCCTGTTTTATGTCTGTAGATCAGTATCCCCACTCTGCTCATCCCATTTGCTCCCTGCTGCTAAGTCACTTCTGCGTGAGTGCCTTGATGTAGATCCTGCCTCTTTGCAGAGATAGAGCCCCATTCACCATCATTAATCCCTCGCACACTTACAACCTTCTGGTGCAGTTGTACTCAAGTTTTGTGAGGAGATCTGCCTGTGTAGTGAACTGTTCCATATCTGTTTTGACCCAACCCTTGTCTAAACTTTTACAAATTTCTAATGCACTGTGGAGCATGTTGTAAGTTTAACAGACTAAGGGACTGTTTACACCAAGCCTAATGCAATTATGCAGTTTAGTAATACCAAGTAGATTTACAATGCAATCTGTGTTTAGGAGTGAAGTTTGTCGTCTGGCTAAAGAGAACATCATTCTGAGGCACAAGATCTCAAAAGTAAGGGAGGAGGACTTGAGAGAGAACCAGGATGACCTGCAGTAAGACATGCACACTGAGAGTTCTTAACTGTCCCATGTAAGAGCAGGTAAATGATGTGATAAATGTTTTTGTCTAGATTACATCACATCAAGCAAGGGAAGAGATCGGTACAAGCTCTTAGGAGACAGGTACGATTTAATTCCATTGCCCACACAGTTAACTTTAACTTTCTTAGATGGAGGTACTTGCAGAATCAAGATTCTTTATACACTTATGAGGTTGAACGTCACTTTTTGTGTCATTTTTATATTTAAAAGTACATGTTTAAATGTTTGTATTTAATGATTTGCATATGTCCACACACAAACAGACTCTTAATTTCCTTTTCTTCAGCTCTCTGAGCCTCGCCGTCTAGGACAGCAGCTAGAGGAGGAGAATTTCTTATTACAGCAGAATGCAGATCATGTACTTCGACATGCTCTCCAGGAAGTGATACGTCAACATGACAGCTCTGCCAGTGAGAAGAATGGGGTATGGTTTTAAATGTGTCAGTTTCATAGTAATATGCTCAAGAGTTTGAGTGGCACGAACATGCATAAAAATAATTTTTCTCTGTGTCTGTCTTTCTCTATGCACACATACACACTCGCTTACAGTTGTGTGATCGGGAGGATTTTGGTTGCAGAACAGAAAAGGAATTGCTTAGATCAGAACTCAATCGGTGCATAGAAAAGGTATGAAAAGCACACATAGCCCACTCTCGCTCTGACCTGATTTTTTGTTTGTTTGTTTTTTTTGTTGTTTTTTTCGCTCTGTTTTTTGTTTTCATTTGGTTTTGTTTGGTTTTTGTTCTCATTTTTGTTTGGGGTTTTGTTTAGTGTTTGTTTGGTTTTTGTTTGTTTTCATTTGGTTTTGTTTGGTTTCATTTTGTTTTTATTGTTTTCAGTTTTTTGTTGTTGTTTTGTTGCGTCTTTTTCTTTTTTTTTGCTTTGTTGTGGTTTTTGTTTGTTTTCGCTTGGTTTTCTTTGGGGGTTGGTTTTGTTTGTATTTATTTTTTCTGCTTTGAGGGACTTTTTTGGCAAATGTCTCTTGGTTTCCTTCAGGTCATGTCACTGGATTCATCTTTACAGACGGTCACTCAGCAGAACGCTCGTCTCAAATCTGACCTACGCATCACACAGCAAGAAAGAGATGCCCTCAAACAGGAAGTGATTTCTTTGCACAAACAATTTCAAGCTGCCAATGAGAAGGTGAGTATAGAGGACCCGAGCTTCTGTCATTTGTTAGATGGAGACACTAAAACAACGCTTTATTCCCCCCCCCCCCCCCCCACCCACTGTAACTATTTCTCTTCCTTCCTCCTCTTTCTCCATATCAGTTGTTGGCGGTTTCCGTTGTGTCTGCTAGTCAGCAACAGGGGAGGCGAGTGTGGGCGGAGCTTTCCGGGCTGATGGAGGCGGAGCATGCCTCACTTACAAAGGAGAACCAGCAACTCAAGCAACAGATAAGCGAGATGAGCTCAGAGCTGCAGTCGTTAAAGGAGCAGGTCAGAGCATGTTTACTAAAGACCTCTGGCAGCCATAGGATGTATGCAAGCAATTGATGACGAAGTTGATGTTCTTTTTTAGATCCGCCATCTGGAAGCATTAGGTGTGAAACACAGAGGACTTGTAAAAACTGCAGATCAAGAAAAATCAGCCTTGAAACGTGAAATGGAGGCTTTGCACGCTCAGCTACTGTCAACACGGAACAAGGTTACCCTTACCTCAATTCCCCAAATTAAACTTTTTAAACACATTTTAGTGCTTAAAGAGGCGTCATTTAGTGACCAGAGGCGTCATGCCCATTCACGTGCCCCCTCAGATTTCTGAGCCAAGTGGATTTTGAATGCAGCTTCCAAAAGACAAAAAATTGCCAAATAATATTTTTTATATTTGATACAATCACACCGGTGTGATTAGATCGTTCAGTGCGGCACAGCATCAGCTGCTGAATTCAAATCTGTGTTCGCACTTTGGCTGGCGCTGAGTCCGAAACAGACGCGTTTGTACAGCGCTGCATTATAACCAATCACACACGATTCTGTTGAGCTTATGAATGCAATGGCCAATCAGAGACGTTCAGATGAATCATCACTGAAATGTGGTGTTTTGTTCACTTGATCGCTTACGAATGTAAGATATTCATTTCACAGTGTAAACGGCTTCAGTGATTTTAATGGGAGTCTTTGAGAGTGCCTGAACTCTGGCTAGACTGAATGAAAATCTTATTTGATAATGTAATGTTCTTTAGCCTACTCTCTGTAAAATAAGTGTTATAATTAGGCTATAACTTACAATAGGGCCTATTGTTATTAAATTCACATTAAATACAGTCAGTCATATTAAAAACATTTTATGACATAACACCCATATCTGGTACTTAAGTAAAAAGTCGGGGTTTTATGTGTAGTTAATAGATTACACTATTAGTATACTTTGCCCATCACCATTTATTGATCAGTTAACAATCTATAAAGGTGCAAAACGCATTTACTTGCACACATTTGCGAATCGAGACATTTCATTGTTAACACGTTTGGAAATATTTCGAATAAAAAGGAAAAAATTAAAATAAAACATAAGCCTATATCAGTTATACAGTGCTATCGTGGCTGCTGTGTGTCACATGACATGCTTAACCCCCACCCACCCACACGTGCCCCCTCAAAAATCATAAGTGCATGACGCCCCTGGTCATGACCAAGCAGTTAGTCTTACTCTCTGGGTATTCGTTTCTTTTGTAATTACTTTAATAACCTTAAATTATGTTTCATATAGTAGGAACATGTTTGGTATGAATAAAATCACGATGTAGAGTTGGCTTGCTACCCTAGTACATTTGGCATCCCTGTCATGTACACAAACACTCGTTCCCTCATCATAACACACTGATCATCTGTTGTTTTAGGCTCAGCTGGCTGCAGTCTTGCCTTCGTCTCCTCTACAGTTGCCAGGGGAACAGAGAGGACAGCACCATAGCGACGGTCCAGACTTCAACATGCAGGTAACACACTTGTACCCAAACAATCAGCATCACAGCCGGGACAAGATTTCTCTCGGGGTCAGTGCATACTCTGTAACGGTGTATGTGCAGCACTCTCTGGGGAATATTTACTGTGCGTCTGGTCCTTTGGTGAATTGGGCTCGTTTAGTGTCTCTGTTTGTTTGCTCTATTCTGGAAAACAGTCGTCACTCGTTGTATTCACACTCATGTGGGCAGCACTGGGTCTGTTCTTTCTGTAGAATCAGTGTTAGAGTAACCCCTATTTTGTTTATTTGGATGACGCTCTTGGTGTGTATTTATTAAGTTTTTGGGGGTTTGTATCTGTGCAAGTCTGTTCTATCACAGCTCTCTGTGTGTGTGGATATAAGACGTGTGTATATAGCGCTGTGTGTATGTGTTTCTACAGGTGTAAGAGCTGTGACATCATCACTAACAGACATAGAAGAATTGCAGCCTGTGACATCATCTCCCCTTTGAACTCTGACCTTTAGTCTGTGTGGTCCGATCACCGAACCCTTCCTGCCAGATTAGGTGGTTCTTGTTTGAGTTTTTGGGGTCAATGTAGCTTTGCAGCTGGTAATGACCTGAATCTGCCACAAGGTGGCATCATGCTGCATTTACACTTGGCTGTGAGTTGCTTCTTCTTTGGTCCAGATGCTGCCACACATGGAGTAAAATAGGATTTTGAGATTTAATGCCATTTTAAGGGCAGTACAATCTATGATTATGAATTCATTTTAAGATCTTAAGGCATTTAAATAAGCAGTGTTGTTTTTTTAAGTTTGCACTGTTATGGCATCACCATTTTAATGTGTGATACCGCACTTCAGCTGTAATGAATGATTGTTCTGAGAAAAATCCATCTTTTTTTAATTTAATTTTTTATTTATTTTTATTTATTAAAACCTTAATCCATTGCTTTATCTACCTCTACATATTTTACTGGACATTTTGCATCACTGATTTATAATTAATGAATGGTGTTTATTTATTTATTTAATTTTATTTGATTTTATTTGTTGAATTGTGTTGTATGTTTTACTTGGTTTAAATGTATTATGTCTCTTATTCATGTGAATGTGTTTTTTATATATAAAACTGAGACCAAATAAACTATTAGGTGAAATATTTTGTGTAGTGAATTTAATTTTAAGTTTAATTTAAAAAAAGCTTACTCTTGATTTGTCTGTGACTTATTTACATGTCCCTTATTTTACACTATGTATATTCTAAGATTTTTATTTTCATACATTTATTTGCATTGCTTTTATATAATCTATTTTAGTTGGTTGGTTTGTTTGTTTTGCTCATATATCATCTATTTTAGAGTTTTCTTTTAGGTTTGTAAGGAAGGGAGGGCACAGAAACCATGCAAAGTGAATTACATTATTCTAAGAGCAGTTAACTAAGTGAACATAACTAAGGCAGTGGATTTCTAGCAGACCAATTGACCTTAATCTGTCATGACCTCTGACCTTGATCTGTATGCCCAGAAGGACGAGCGGGAGATGGTGCTGTTACAGATGGAGGAGAGAATGAGAGAAGTGGAGCTCATGCTCAGAAACCTCAAACTGCTGCTACAGCAGAAAGTGTCTCAGCTGAAAGAGCAGGTACAGAAATACACAAACGTCATCCCCTGCCCTTTAACACATTCTTGATAATGCATTTTACTCTGTCCAAATCAGATTTCCAGCATAACCGTTCTGTTCTCTCTGCTTCTGTAGTTGATCAGGAACAGTGAATCGGATGTGTTGATCAAAGACCTCTATGTGGAGAACGCTCAACTGCTCAAAGCCCTGGAGAAGACAGAACAGCGTCAGAAAGTAGCAGAAAAGAAGAACTTCCTCCTGGAGGAGAAAATCTCCAGCCTCAACAAGATTGTCCGTGACCTCGGGCCTTCCCCATTGACTCCTGCGCCCTACCACTTCACGCGCTCCTGATTTTAAACTGTATTACACATGATTTTAGTCATACAAGCCATTCCAGTATGATTTTCTTCTGAGAAACATGTTCAAGCTGCTCTTTTTTACGTCAAGCTCCAAAAAGGTCAAGAAATACAAGTAGTCCATATGACTTGTGCACTATATTCTCTGAAGCCATACGAAAGCTTTGTGTAGTGAACAGACTGAAATTAAATTTTATTGACTAAAGATCTGCCATAGATCCCAAATCTCCTTCCCATTCATTTTTATTTCTAGGAGAAACTTTCCTTTAAGTTATTGTTTTTTTTATTGTTTTTTTAACAATCTTTATAGCAGTTTTTTTTTTAATTAAGCCATACTGTAATATTACTGGTGTATCTGGACCTCAAACTGCAATTAGAAGGTGGTCTTAAGGAATGGTGAAATTCCTTAGACCTAGAGAAGCTTGTCCAACAGCTGAGGCACCCGTGTACACACACACACACACACACACGTAGCCGCCTATCATTACATAGTTGTAGTGAAATGCAAACAAGGTCAGTGATTCCCTGCATCTCAGAGAAGGAAATTAAAGGGCAAATGCCACAGTGTTTATTTCTGTTTGTTATAGTGCATTTTATGTCTTTGGGATTGTTTAGTTAATATAAACCTTTTCACTTGAGAATGTGCACCAAAAAACATCCCATAATGTTACTTTAGTTGCAGCAGGACTTTGTGCTTTGTATTTATTTTGTGTACCTATTTTTCATTTATGAACTGTAATCATGTATTATGAGCACTGTGAATATGAATAATAGGGAATCTATTAAAATATTTATGTGGAGTAAAAGAAACTCCGAGCTTGGAGATGTCAGCCTCGTGGTAACCACTGTATAATTTGTGTGTGGAGAGGAAAATTGCTGGTTATGTTTCATTTCAGGCGTCTCTCAACGAGAGCAGTTTACAAGCTTTGATGCTTTGGGAAAAAATGCACAGAGAATTACAGGCATTTAAACATTTTGAAATTGCTTTGAAATATGTGTCCTTATGGTTTTAGTATTGTAATAGCCTTGGGTGAAGTATAAGATATGCTTTACCGGTATTTGTTATAAAATAACGTTAACATACCCTTTAAGTGTTAATTGTATTCACTTGGTTCAGATGTAAAAACACATAAAACATTTTTTGTAAAAAAAATAGTTTAGCAAACACTGGGTAGGAGTTTTCATTTATATATATATATATATATATAAACATATAAAATAGCTTAGTTTAATTTTGTTTATTTTATGTATTTATTTTTATTGTCGTTATTTTGGCAAATCCCACAGAAATAATAATTGCTTATATAAAACAGCTTATATGAAATTTAGTTTGACGACCTACTTTTCTGAAGGTGAAGTACCTTCTTTCACTGACTATTTGTTAAAAAAGAAACTTACTTTTAAGGGTTTCAGGCCCTATTTTGTACCCTGTTCGTGGAATGTTGAATTAATCATCACAAGTGTCCTGCTAAACCACAAAAAATGTGAAAGATAGGGGAAAAAAGTTCGAGAATCAAATATTTCCCACAATGCTTTGCTCCTATGAGGACCTGGTTTAGGGAAGGTCTGATCTGGGATCAGGCTGCTGTGAGGAGAGAGCGATCCAGAGAGAGTTGATCTGGGATCAGGCGAAGGGGTGGTTAAATAGAGAAGAAAGAAAAAAGGTTTGTACGTAAGCTCTTTTTTTTGCTATACTAGTAACGTTATAACTTTTTGAATCTGAAAATAAAGTAAGATAGTCTGGATTCAGGCATTTGGAAGTTATGGATCCAAACAGCTGATCTGAGATCAGGTAGCGAGCAGGGATTCAGTGAGAGCTGATCTGGGATCAGAAGGAGATTGAGGGCTGGGTTGGGTTGGACATATTCTGCTGGTAAAAGTTTTCGTACGCTTTTCTCTGGGCGTAATTTGGACAGCGCGCTCGGGGAGCGCTAATTAATCATCGAAAAACATTCGTAATGTTCGACTAAACACTTAAAACAACGACACGTTCGCAAAATGCAAACTAATCGCCAGTGTGTTTATGTTTTCAGTCTGTAGCCATGATGACTCCAACCTAGCTATCGGGCTAAACTCCGAAATGGACTCGGTTTTGAGTGTCAGTGCGAATCTAGATCCGGATTTCAGGATGAAACCGAAGTCTAATCGGTCCAGAATCGATTCGGATTAACGATGCTCTCTAGAAAGAAGAGTAAAAACGAAGCGTCCAAGCCAGCAGAAGTTCAGGGCAAATATGTGAAGAAAGAAACGTCCCCGCTGCTGAGAAGTGAGTAACTTCAGTCAGTCTGCCTAACAAAACTCACAAAATAGAAAACAAGCCATTAAATAATCTGCATTTTTATATAATGTACGTTACTCATTCGGCATATTTTGGAGTATAACACTTTTGAAAATGAAACCTAAGTGTTTAATTAATTAAATGTCAATACAAGTCAAGCCTCGTCTGACAGAAACAATATGTGTACACTGTTACATATTCTGTCAGCCTAATAGATGTCTATTTTGTAAACCTTTTGCATTTTTAAAAAGATAATGTGTCATGTTCATATTTAATACTGTAATTGAAGTGTCATTTCATATAAAATTTTGTCCACTTAAAATATCATACTTAGTTTATTTTTAAAACACTTTACCCTATTTAAAAGGTAAAGATTTTTTTTTATTATTATTTTTAAACTATGATTTAAACTTTCTTCATAACAGGATTGGCACAGCTATAATAGAGTACAATTTAAAATGGTATTTTGTAGTTATGTGAATAACATCTGCTTTGTATTTTTCACCTAATTTTAGATAACCTCATATTAACACAATTGTCATTTAATGTTGCATAGTTTTTTAATTGTAAGTTAAAGTATCAGGGCATAATTGGGTGGACAGTAAGTTAAAGTACTCACAAAAACACCAAAAAAAAAGCAAATTAGCCACAAATATATTTTGCATAATATAGTATACATTTTGCATAATATAGTCATAGACTTCTACTTGTATTGGAAAAAAAATGTAGAAATCCAATTATTTTCACTCTTATTTTTGTAAGAAAAACATTTACACATTTAAATCATGACTCGAGACATCAGAAAAAAATTGTAGTCCGGTAAATCAAAATGATTTAAATGTGTAATCTTTTTATTTTAGAAACATTAATTCTTAAAAACAGTTCTTAAAAGGCAAAGAATTGTAGTAATGATCAGTTTTGCACATTTTGAGCAACTTTGTTTTGCATCACTGTTGCTCTTTTCTGGACAATTGAATATAGAATTTTATGGTAGACTTTATCTTGAGCATTCTTTACAAAATAAATATTGCAGAGTATGTTTTAATCCACTTACCCCTCTTCTGCCTCCCTCATGGTTTGTTCCAGATTTGATGCCCTCGTTTATCCGGCATCCAACGTTTCTTCGCCGTGAGCCCCCGTTAGTGGAGCCAGTTCCGGCCGGGGTGTCTGGTGCAGGTCCATATTCCTCTGGATCTGTTGGGGATGTTAGCGTCCCCAAGAGTTTCCTGCGCAATGCCCCTCCACGGACCCCCCTCGAGGTGTCACGCAGGGAGAGTCATCGGCTGTCTGCCCCACCACACCTTCATCGTGATTACTCCCCTTCCTCGCCATCTTACATGAGCGATGCTGGTTCGGTAACAGAGAATGGAGACGGTGGCCCGTTTTACTACCCTCCAGAGCCGTACTATAATAACCAACCCAGGCAAGCACGCAGACCAGACCACTTTAATGAGAACTACCGGTACTATGAGCACAATGAACTCAGCTACCCACGAAACCCAGGACAGCCTCAGACGCCCCAGCCTCACAGTCGCCCACCCCCAGGTGAGTAACACATCATCCGGCATGCAATAACACAACATGCACAGACTCACATGCATTATAAATGACCGTCACTATGTGCTATAAATATACACTGCCATAATCTGTGTCCATTTATGACACCATATGCTGTTGACTGTATGAGACTGTTTAGTCTGTCTAAATCAAGTATTCACACTTTTTGGTCACCCCTGTGTGTGTGTGTGTGTGTATATGTGTGTATATGTGTGTATATGTGTGTGTATGTGTGTGTATATGTGTGACCCTGGACCACAAAACCAGTCATAAGTATCACGGGAATATGTGTAGCAATAGCCAACAATATAGTGTATGGGTCAAAATGATCAATTTTACTTTTATGTCAAAAATCATTAGGATAATAAAGATCATATAATAATAAAGATCATATCATAAAGATCATATTCCTACCGTAAATATATCAAAACTTAATTTGATTAGTAATATGCATTGCTAAGAACTTAATTTGGACAACTTTAAAGGCGATTTTCTCAATATTTAGATTTTTTTCCCCCCTCAGATTCCAGATTTTCAAAAAGTTGCATCTCAGCCAAATATTGTCCTATCCTAACAAACCATATATCACTGGAATGCTTATTTATTCTGCTTGATGTATAAATCTCAATTTAAAAAAATGTACCCTTATGACTGGTTTTGTGGTCCAGGGTATGTATGTATATATATATATATATATATATATATATATATATATATATGTATATATATATATATATACAGTAGCTTTTATATCAATGTTGCCTAAGTTGTATTCAGAAGTGTTTTCAACTAGACGTAAGTGAAAATGAGTGATTTGTTAGACTTCCAAAAAGGGCAAATCCTGGAAGCCAGTGTAACAGGAGCGTCTGTAACTTAATAGCCCAATAATGTTTGTTGTTTTAAGAACAGTCTTTATGATTATGACTGCGTACACAAAGCATGGCAAGACTTCATGAGCAAAGGAGAATAATGGGCCAAAAACCGAACGGGAATGATTGGGACTGTCCAAAATTAAGAAGAATTGTGTCCAAACAACACAGAAATACTGCAGCAAAGTGATATCAAACCAAAATATTCACCTTGAAGACCCTTGTTTCCACAAAAACTGACCATAGAGAACTTTACAAAACCAATATCCATGAAAGAACTGAAGTGAATGTCATTTGAAAGAACTCTCCAAGGCTGCATTTATTTAATCAAAAATACAGTAAAACCAGTAGTATTTTAAAATATTGTTTAAATTTAAATCAGCTGTTTACTATTTAAATACATTTTTAAATGTAATTTATTCCTGTGATGGCAAGGCTGATTTAATGATAGGATCATGATCATAAAAGTTGTGCAGTTAGAGCACCAAGCTGAACATGAATCAACATCTACCCTGGCCATCACAATACCTGACTTGAATATTATCAAATTATTGTTGGCAGTTCTGGAGAGTTAGAAGGTGATTCCCTCGTCTAACTTTTCTAAAGTAATTAGCAGATGTTCTGAGGGATGACATTCCACTGGAGACTGTTCAAAAGTGAAATGAATCTATTCTAAGAAGGTTGGAAACTGTATTAAAGGCAAATATAAATATACACTTTATGGATGAGAGAATCGTTTGCCTTGAATACAGCTTAACCAGCCATGATGAGTGATATGACATTTTGCTGGTTTCTATTTTTGTAGTGGCATAACCACCCTGATATTTCATTGGTCCTAAATCTTGTTACATAATTAATAAATCTATACTAAACCTCAGATATGTTCAGATTGTCTCTCTTAGTGTGACTGATTGCTTCTGTTGTGGACAGACTACATAATGTTTAAACCATAGCTTGCTATCTGCTAAGAATGTCTGGTTTGATGCATTGCATTTATCTCTTCCTGTAGTCGTGTTTCTGTCTTTCTGATTGCATTAAATGAAGATTCATCAGTTTCAATGATGGACAGCTTTGCAGTAATGTGGTTGGGTCAGATTAGAGAGAATTGTATATTAAAATTTTGTCTCCTATAATATGCAGATGGGTTCTTGGTTTCTTCAACAGTATGAACTTGACTTGTTGTTCTCAGATTAATCAGTTTAATACAGTGGCCTCAAAGTATTTGCACACCTAAGCCAGGCTTGAACGTACCAAATTCATACATAAGTGTTCAAATACTTTTGGGACAACTATATATTTATGGGTGCATGAGTGAGGTGAACCTCTAGAGCTATTGAGCACGAGAAGAGACGTGAAACTGTACACTGACGTCATCACACATTCCAGCTCTGACTGTCTCACACACACAAACACACAGTTCCCTCACAAACATATGCTCATGATTAAAGCTGAGTGATATAGCTAAAAACATGTCTTTATATTATATTATATTGTTATATTATATTATATATCTTGTATCTTGATACACTACTGTTCAAACGTTTGGGGCCAGCAAGATTTTTTTATGTTTTTGAAAGAACTCTGTTATGATCACCAAGGCTGCATTTATTTGATCAAAAATACAATAAAACCGGTAATATTGTAAAATATCGTTTCAATTTAAATTAACTGTTTACTATTTAAATATTTTTTTTTCAATGTAATTTATTCCTGTGATGGCAAAGCTGATTTTCCAGTCTTTATTCTTCAAAAATCATTCTAATTTCTGATTTGATGTTCAGGAAATGTTTCTTAATATTAGACTATTAAGATTATTATGTTTTTTGTGGAAACCATGATACATTTTTCCAGGATTCTTTGAAGAGTATAAAGATTAAAACATAAAGTGAATGTTTTTGAGTGACGCAAACAAGTCATTAGAACAGATTCATAAAAATGAATCAAACTTACCAACTCTAACAGTATTTTGCTACTGAAGTGTAAACGAGATGAGATATTTACAGTGTTACTCAGTTTTATTTTGCCAGCCCTGCTCAGTACATGATTTTCTCCTGTACACACTTTTGCTCAATATACACAAACTTTCTGGGCTGTCACTCTCCTGTAGTATTTCTCATTGTGTGTGAGAATGACAGAAATGTGGATTTTTCTTGGTTGCCCTTTTCTTCACCCTACACTGATGTGTTTTTCCTTGTGCTGAACTTTTCATGGTCTTCTGGGGTTTTTTGCCTTAGATTTGACCCTGCAGCTGTGACTTGTTGTTTTCTCCCCATCTCTCTTTCATATCACTTCACCTCCTTTGTGTTCAAATTAAAAATAAAAACAAAATCTCATTCTAATACACACACAGAATCATTTCCTGCATACAGATCTGTAATACTTCCATGTGTTTGTTGTTTTCTAGCAATCGGCCGTGTGCCAGCAAAGTCGTTGGGCAATCTGACGACCATGAGCGGGGAGGAGGCGGCGGCTCTTCCTCCTGGCTGGACTGTTGATTGGACGATTCGAGGCAGGAGGTATTACATCGATCACAACACAAACACCACTCATTGGAGCCATCCACTGGAGAGGGAGGGGCTTCCGCCGGGCTGGGAGAGGGTGGAGTCAGCTGAGTTTGGAGTGTATTATGTTGACCACATCAACAAACGTGCCCAGTATAGACACCCCTGCGCACCCAGGTGAGTGTCGAGACGTTCCAGAACATTCTGAGACTGGTGCTATTTTGTATCTAAAATACACCAACTCTGCTTTTGCTCAGTGTTCCACGTTATGACCAGCCCCCTCCCCCGCCAGTCACCTACCAGCCCCGCCCACCAGAACGCAACCAGCCCGTACTGGTACCAGCAAACCCGTACCACACAGCTGAGATCCCAGACTGGCTGCAGGTGTATGCCAGAGCCCCGCTAAAGTAAGTTTCACATGCACTCATTGTCACACACTGTCAAATCTTTCACATACACTCCAATCTGAATCACAGATGGGCGCTGTGGTTGTAGGCAGCTTCGTTGGTTGTAATGAGAGTGCTTTAATTTTGATTGCATCATGCCACATTGCATATGTCCATGATGTGACTATAGATTGTTTACGGTTGCCAAGCAATGTTGCAACTTGTCGCATTAATATAGAATTCAGCTAATGTGCAGTCACAAGTGTGCAACTGTGTATATCAGGTTTTGTACATTTTTCGGGGGGGTGACTTAAAACCGACTCCCCTAGACATGTTTATAACGTATTAGTCTATTGAGTTTCATATTTAACTAAATGTTACATAATATGCAGTGTTATTTTAGTATTATTTATACTATTATTATTAGATATTATTGTAGTATTTATTTATATTTTGAATACCCTTTTATGTTTATATTTTTAGTTTTAAATTATAGTTTTAGTAATTTTATGTGCTTTTATGTATTATTATATTTTATGTACATATTTCTATTTATCTTTAATTTATTTATAATAATATATATCTTTATTATATTATTTAATTATTTCAGTTTTAATTGAGTAATTTCAGTACTTCCACCTCAGCTTATTTCAGTTAGTTTTCAAGTAAAAAAATATTTTAATTTTATTTATGGTTTGTTTGTTTTTCGTCAAAGAAGCAGCCAAAGTGGGTCCTGAAAGCATGTTTGTTAATAAAAGACAAGACCCCTGCTGAAAAAAGGCTGGTTTAAGTTGGTCTCTCAGCCTGATCAAGCTGCTCTTAAGCTGATTTAGCTGCTTTTTGAGTCTGACCGTATGACAAGTATCCTAAACCCTTCTAAAACCAGACAAGAGACCGGTGCTGAGAAACCAGCAACCCAGTTTATGCTAGATTAAGATGTTGTCTTCAGCAGGGACATCGGGCAGAAGATTTATCACTTAAAAGTTTGTTTTTCCCCAATTGGCTGGTTCCTGGAAGCCATTAGAGGCTGTTAAAGGGTTACTCCACCCCAATGATGGAGTCTGGTAAGGGTCGATGCCATTAACCTTCAGTCATATTAGTGCGTGTTTGTGCTTTGTCTCAGGTATGACCACATCCTGAAGTGGGAACTCTTCCAGTTGATGGATCTGGACACATATCAGGGGATGCTGAAGCTGCTCTTTATGAAGGAGTTGGAGTGCATCGTTAAATCCTATGAGGCATATCGACAAGCGCTGCTCACCGAACTCGACACGCGCAAACAGCAGCAGCAGTGGTATGCCCAACAACCAGCCAAAAACTTCCCTCCTAACATGTGACTCGTATGAGACAAACCCAAGCTCCAGCCTTATCAGTGCCTTAGCTGCTGATGCAGACTCTCATTTACTCCCTTAAACAGCTCCAGAAATAAGCCCAAAGAGAGACACCACACAAAGCCTGTTGGGAACTTTACACTATTACTCCTATATATCCTTATCAGCCATTACACGGCTGTGTGTGTTCTGAGTCTATGCTTGGTTTTGACTGTTGTGAATGTGTTTGTACATGTTGAGAGTGTGTTTCTTTGTGCATGTCAGGACTGTGAGGACTCACTCATTCTGCATTGTCTTTTTGGACAATCACAACTATCAGTTATCAAATTTGTATTGTTTAATCAGACTCTTATTTTCAATTATAGTTTTGTTTTTAGGGTGAATCTCATTAAAAAACTCATCCAGGTCGCATTTCACCTCAAAAAAAAGTTTATAGTTTGCGTAAAGAAAATGAAGCTTAATTTAGGGTTCTTTAAATCAGCATGAATGAACGGTTTTACATCAAATACGATCATGATGTATACTTTGCAATTTAAGTAAATTATAAATATCACTAGTTTTTGCATTACAGTAATGAGTTTTTATAATAAAAACAATGCAATAATGAAAATAATGCAATAATCTTCATGGTGCTTCATTTTTGTCAAGTAAAATGTATAGTTTTGTTTTGTTTTTTTGGGAGTGTGAAATATGACTTGGACATTTCTTTGAGGTTCATCCTTTAAGGTTTAGGTGGATTCCTTTTTTAAGGAATTTGCTTCTTATATTTAAAGATGCATCTTTCAGGTGGAGTCGTCACTTTGTATGAAGTGATTGAGCCTGCAGCATTCTTTTTTTTTTTCAAGAGGTTATTGCCTGTATTTTTCAGTTATAATGTCTGTTTGTAAAATCTATTTTGAGCATCAACACTAAATAAACCAGGACCTTGTATTGTGTATGTGAGATGTTCATGAAGTTTGTCTTTCCAATTCAGGTTGCAAATACGTTTCTCTACTTCAGTTATTTTTTACCAATATCCATATTAAACTTTGTTTATACTTAATATTATATATAAGTAGAACAGAACACTATACAAGTATATTTATTTTAATCCTTGAATATTAATTTTTCTTGCCAATCAAAAAGATTTTTAGCAGCTTTCATGTAAGAATTCATTGAAAGCTGCTCTTCTATTCATATCTCACAAGGACACCAAAGCCACTTATTGGAAAACAAATGCAAAATTCAACATTTTGGAAACAAAGTGCTAAGTGCACCGTTCAAAAAGCCAGTCCTCAGTAGCATCACAAAGAGTATCATCTGGAGCCTCAATTCCTGAATTCCATTCTACATTTTATGTGTGGGAATAAATCTGGATTCATAAAGGTAAAAACTGATGTGAAAAATATATTTTGCATTCTAACTTTTTGTGCTCATACAATTTTTTTTTTATTAGCTCATACAAGGTTAAAATGTGTTCATCTATGCTTGTGATCAATTAGGAGTGACCATACAGGGGCCCCATTAATAAACGTGTGTAGAATGATCCTTAATATAAATGTACAACAGTTTCCAGAAAGTTCCTATGATTATAAATTGTCTATATGCACAAAAATTTTGTCTCAAATTCGATTCATCAACAGAATGCCCACAAATATCACTTTATGATTCAAAAAGTCTTTATAAATGAATTTATGGCAGCCTATATAGTGATTCAAGAGCAAAAGAGCTAATGAAACTAAATTTATGATGCTATGTATGTCAGATATTCTTGGTGATTTTTTGTTATTGAAACACTTGGCAAATGGTCTTTTCCCACTCAAGAAGACAGGAACTGTACTCACTTGGCTGCAAATAGCGGCCCAGGAGCTCTACCATGATGACCATTGAGTGGAGCAAATGTGCAGTATTTTCAGGTTTGATGCCCCAAACATGATGGGATGGAAGGCAAAATCTCTGTAACACATCGTTTGGCCCATGATAATGACAACAACTTGTGTTTTTAAACATGTAGTATTTTATTCCCTTATAAATAGCACTGAACTCAACACTACATCCATTACAAAATAAGCACAGACTGCTTTCATGTGAGTGTCAGAGAGAGAAACAGTATTTACAGTGAGAAGATGGCAAAATGGTGAACTGTCAGAACTAATACTGTGATTTTCTAACGCAGGCACAATCAACACAGTCAGACCGAATCTTTTCAGTTTGATCCTCCACACCGTCTGACCGTGGGCCTGAGCTGTAGATGCTGGATGTTGCTGTGGTGGGTGATTGTGGCGATATGTTCCTGTTGTAGCGTTGAACAGTCCGTGTCTCTTTCTCTCTCCGACTGTACGCTCCACTGTCACTGTCCACAGTGCGTCTGCGTGAACTGTGTGGGGTCAGTTTTGTTTCTTGTCCTGCTCGGGCTGTTGGTCAGTCTGGTGTCCAGGGAAGGCGTGATTATACAACTGCCTGTGGTTTGCTGCTACACTGTACAGCTTATACAGAGCCTGAGGGAGATGGACAGGAAGATACAACATGTTAATGTGAGGTGTCTCTTCATATTTGTAAGATGTTGTGATTATAAATTATAAATTGTTTATGTCTAAATAGGTAAGTGTGTTCAGGTGTGTGTGCAGGTAGAGTAAACACCCCTTACCTCATTTGTGCTTCCCTAAAACAAAGAAATGAGGAATACAGTTAACCAATCTGTAGTAAAAATGTGACCTGATCTATCTATCTATCGATTTTACAGTTTTATTCTTATCTATATTTTGAAGAGTTTCGTACAGAGTACAGAGGGGTTTGTTCATGTCTCATTCAACTGATTTATATAACATTTTAAGTGAACATTTTAATACACAAAAACATGGTGATCAAAAGATTTTAAGCAGCACAACTGATTTCAATATTGAAATGAATATAAAACTTTTCTTAAGCACCAAATGATTACTGAAGGATCATGTGACACTGAAGACTGGAGTAATGGCTGCTGAAAATTCAAAACATATAAGTAAACTATATCTAAATGCAAACTTTAAAGTACAGTAAGTATTTATTTCCTCTTGAATGTTGTGTTTTACCTGATCCCACAGCGCTCCGGCCACCTGGTCAATGACGGCGCCCAGTTCTCTGTATTCTCCTGAGTAGCGGATGTACGCCCAGGTGCACAGAGTGATGAGCGCGAAGCCCAGCACCATGTTGCAGATGCTTGCAATGATGTCAACACCCAAGAACCCCGTGATCCCTGCGGCCACATACATCACAAAGATCACCACGAACAGCGTTGCGGGTGTTCGTGCCGCGTGGAAGATGTTCTTGGAGTCGTTGTGTTTGATGTACTGCACAAACACCTCGTCGATCTCCGCCTCCAGCTGCAGCAGGTAACGCCGGCTGAACTCCTCCCCACCCATTTTCTTCACGCTGCGAAACAACGTCAACGCCTCCTCGCGGATGCCCAAGTGACGTGCCTGCAGCACGCTCGGTGCGAGGAAAGGCCGATCTCCTCCGCTCACCTAGGGTGTAAGACACATTTGATGAAGAGGAGTCACACGTATACGACGAGAAATGAGTTAGTTGGTATCACACTCACCTCCTCCATCTTCCTGTTGTATAGATCTTTAGCTGCAGCCACTGCAGCCAGATTATTTGCTTCTGCTGTGGCCTGTGGACACAAACACACCCTGACACTGTCATACTGTATGATGCTAATAGCTCTTAGGTGTATTTACTGTATGTCAGGCTGTGGATGTGGAATGTGTGTGTTAGGGGTTAAGAGGTCATACCTGTAACATGGATTTTGGATGTGGCAGCTCCTCTCCCTGGTAAATCTTGATATATGCCTAAAATCACAGTTCACTCAATGAATTCCACATATCAAATTAACAATTATAAACTACATAACAATTAGGGATGCATGATTGGTACCATATTGGTTGCTGGCAGTAGATTTTGTAATATCAGTTGATATTGGATTTATAATTCTAAATTATAATTTCCTTTTACAATGTTAAATGTAATCTTTAGGAAATTAATTTACTTAAAATTTAAAATGCTAATTTACAAAATAGTATTTTATTATTGTATATTATATATAAACCATTTGCAGTCTAAGATTTTATTAATGTTTTTGAAAGAAGTCTCTTCTGCTCCCCAAAGCTGCATATATATTTGATCAAAAATAAAACCTGTAAAACTGTGAAATATTACAATTTAAAATAACTGTTTCTATTTGATTATATTTTAAAATGTAATTTATTCCTGTGATTGCAAAGCTGAATTTTCAGCATCATTACTCCAGTCTTCAGTGTCACATGATCCTTCAGATCAGTGTCTAAAACTGTTTTGTTTTTCAGGATTCTTTGATTAATAGAAAGTTAAAAAGAACAGCATTTATTTTATATAATTTTTGTAACAATGTAAAAGTCTAATGCATTCTTGATGAATAAAAGTCTAAATAAATATGTAAATAAGTAGTATATATAAATAAAATGTAAATACATATATATATATATATATATATATATATATAGGACTTTTATATATAAAATTCATATACTGGCCCGCTATTTATGAAAATAACATCAGCAGATGGATTTTTTATATTTTAAAAAAATTGCATTCTGAATAAAAATGCCTGTAGGTGAATTCTCATTTCATTCCTCGTAGTAGCTAATGCACCTCTACCAATACTATTACCTTGAAGTACTCCAGAAGTCCACGGCAGGTGATTTTGCTTCCATTTATCTCTTTCATGTCCAGGTTTTTGGGGCATAGTAACCACGGAACAAGCACTTGCAGATTATTGATAAAATCTTGATCGATCTCTGAAACACATGATTGGAAACAGGTGTTTTTGAACACTGTTTTTGTACTTCACAGTATAAGGACGCCAACATAGCTTCCACATATTTGAGCTCCGCTACAATCTACTGATTAGCGTGCATCTGTAGACATACCCCTCAATCTGCCGTCAAAGTGTGGGTTTGTGGCCACCTTGAGTCCCGGGTGTGGCAGGAGGAAGCAGGAGATGTTGGTGAAGCAGGAATGGATGTGTTTCCTCACGTTCTGCAGCTCCTCATGTTGATTCTCTGAGATCTACATATAAACACACGTTGTGGTGGTTCTGATTTCAGTATTTTCATAAGTTAGCCCTTCCATATTTCCATATATTAACCTCCTGACCTTTAATCTTTTCTCCAGAAATTTCATTCCTCCTTCCTGTCCATAGGGAAACTCATATGGAAAGCTCCAGTCCCGCACCAGAAAGATCATTGACTTGTGTAAAAACACATAGAAGATCACTGATGTTCATTTATAGTAATATAATGCATATAAAAGCATTTCATAATGACAGTTTCATGAAGAACAGTCTGTTTCAGAATGATACTACAAAAAAGCTGTCAGCAGAAACATTAAAATACAGCAAATACCTGAAATGGTTTGAGGAATGTTTCTTCCATGGCCAGTCTGCCGTATTCAGTGAAAAGCTATAAAGGTCAACAAACGCAAGCACATTTTTTTATAGTTATTCATTTTTACTGTTTCACAGTACAACAACAAAAAACTGTACTCTAAATAAATGTCCTTTCAAGATATTCAATTTATTTCATACCAGTGGCTTTTCTGTTTAACATTCAAAAAATGATGGCTTACAAGCTTGTCAGGTTTATCTAATTTCAAGCATAAACTTGCAATTGCCATTAATATTGTATTTATGTATTTTTATTGTTTTAATTACACCTCATGTTTAGGTGCACTTTTTTTCTAGTGCTTTAAAAAAATATAATAATTTGAATCTCATTAAACTCTGATAACAACTACAGTTCAACAGCATTGCGAGTGGTAAAATGAGTGTCTCTATACCTGCAGATGCTGAAGATCATCTTCCTGAACATTCTGAGATATGTTATACACCTTGAAAAAGAAAAGATGGCATCAAGGTTCCATTGAATTTCATTGAAAATATGATGAACAGATATGTTTAAGGTCACAGGTTTTTGGGGGGGATGTTTTTGTGGACTACCTGCATAGAGCTGATCATGGTACTGAGGGCAAATACAGTAGCTGAGTCACGGAGAGTGGACTGGCTGTCAAAGGTCCCCTGTGTGTCCATTAGCAGCACTGCCACCTACAGGAAAAACAGCATAATGCATGTCTACACACTAATGCCCACACTAATGGTCCTCAGGAAATTTCCTCTGGTGTTTAGTGGAGCTTTGTTTCATTTTCACATATAGGGCTGAGTTACAGGCTCTGCTTACACAAATATCTTAGATTATAGTTTCACTCAAGTCATGAGAATGAGTATACACTATTGTTCAGGGTCAGTATGTTTACTACTTTTATTCAACAATAATCCATTTATTTTATTAAAAGTGACAGTAAAGTAATTTATAATGTAATAAAAGATTTATAAGTCAAATAATTGCTGTTATTTTGAGCTTTCTATTCATCATAGAATCCTGAAAAAAATGTGTTATAGTTTGTACAAAAATATTTAATGTTTTTAGCATTGATAATAATAAGAAATGTTTCTTGAGCAGCAAATCAGCATATAAGAATGATTTCTGAAGGATCATGTGATACTAAAGACTGGAGTAATGGCTGCTGGAAATTAAGTTTTGCCATCACATTTTAAAATATTACATTTAAAAATATATATATTAAAATAGAAAACAGTTATTTTTAATTGTAAGTCACTTCATTACTTATTTTTATTATGTATTATTATTTTTCATATTTTGATTAAATAAGTGCAGCCATGGTGACCATCTTTCCTTGGCGAGACTTCTTCCAAAAACATACAAACTTACAGACCCCAAACTTTCGAACTGTAGTGTAGGTATGTATTTTAGGTAGGTTTAGTTCTTACCTTGCTACCATCTGGTTTGTCCACCAGGAAGACTTCACTCCAGATCTGAATGCCAGTGGTCTCCCGCTCTGAGCCTCCTCTCCATGAGAATCCCATCAGCGGCTCATCTGGGTCCCCCAGCCACGTATCGCTGGCCTGAACGCAAACACACATATTACAGATTACACAAACTTCAAAAAGAAGCTGATTGTGATTTTGAACTAGTCTGAGAGCAATAATACATGTATTTATACTTTAGACTATGAATTAAAGCCAATCTCACCTGGCTGTACATGTAACGCAGCATGAAGTCCATGAGGAAGGATTTGCCCTTGCGGAAGGCTCCTGCTACAGAGATGGCCACCACCTCTCTGTCTCTGACCTCTTCAGCCAGCAGGATCTTACTGAGCGCTGCCTCGTCCAGCTCAAACGTGTGGTCATCTTTCACCACCAACACCTGCACCGGATGCGCCCGTCCATCTGTCTCCTCTTCCTCTGAGCTCCAGTCATACACGTTCTTATCCACGAAAGACCCTGAGCACAACCACATTTAAATACATTAGTCCTGGTATTGCAGCGACTGTCATAGTGGTAACTGGTAACCATAGACATCCGGCAATGTGAGCAAACCGCAGCCGACAGAGACGTCATGTACTGATAATGCTTTTAAATGCAGTGCTCTATATGGATCATAATTTATGGGTTGTACTGATACCTCTATATCAAATTACTAAAAACAAAGTGAAAGTCTGTTTGTTAGTACACTGCATCATGCAGTGTTATTTTAGTATTATTTATATAATATTTTATATTAAAATTTCAAATTTGCCAAATTTAAAAAAATACTTTTTAAAATTTTTGTTTTCATTTTAATATTAGTTTTAGGTTTACTTAACAGTAATAACTCTGGTTGGGTATGAGTGAATTAGTGGAGCATTAATGCCACATTATGCTTTAAATAATCATCAATAAGGCCCAAATCCAAATCAGGGACAAGTGTTAAGTGTCATAAGACAAATGTTATGGAAGAGCATTTCAGTTGCAATGACTCAACACAAAAAAAAATATTTCTTTTCTCAATCTAACATTCTCCTGGGACAAATTGTGGAGTCATGGTTTAGTAAAGCTTAATGCAGCAGACAATAATGGAGCTTTAGTGATGATCTTGACCTTTGTTATCAAGGCTAGTGTGATGTGGCTCATAGATATGTTTTATTGGTTAAGAGGTCCTGAAGTACATCTCAGACCTAATGTAACAACAAAACTGGTTGTCAAGCATTATACCAGCTGCTACCCTAATGGTTAATGTGTTTTTAAGCATTATATGAGTATGTGAACTAGTAATACACCAGGTTGCTCTGGAGGATCTGCCCTCTAATTCAAGCATTTTTCAAGCATTTCTTAAATGCAACTAAACAGTAAATGATAGTGATCATGGATATAGGGCTAAAAGTGCAAATTAGGCCCCTTAGTGGGCCTAATTCAAATTATAAGGATGTGATTAAACTGTTCACAGCATTGCATTTACACTTCTGCCATTGGTTAGCATCAAAGGGACACCAATACTATCCCAACACTGTAAATTATTTACATTCAAATTAGCTTGTCGAGCTCTAGTGTTCTCTCTCTTGCTCTCTATCATGTCATATTCACCTGGTCAGGCCTGGTTAGAGCAGCAAGCATTCATAAGGCTACCGTGTATATTATATAAACCAGCATCTCCATACAGGCCTGTAGCAGATGTACAGAGATCTGCTTATGTGGGTTACTGGCATCAATGCACATCCCTTCACACACAGTCAAATCACTTCTGATTTTAACCACTGCAATGTAGAAAAACAGTGACGTGTGATCTAATAAATTTTCCTGAAACATCAGTATCAATAATACAAGGACGTAGTATTAAAAATAAAGCATGTTATTGACTGGGATGTGTAAGAAATGGGTGGGTGCATTATACAAACGAGCACGAATTTGTGTTCCCACAGACATCCCAATACTGCAAATGTCACACTGCTTTTAAATATAGATGTTACAGCAGTAAAAATAGCTGTCATCACAAACACACGCACAGATCCAGGGCGGAACGGGGCTGTGGTCCGGACCAAATCAGCTGATATGGACAGGGCGAAAGCATTGTATATGTTTGTGTTTATTTGTGTGTGTTCCTTAACATACAGACAGAGTGTCTATGTAGCAGCATCCTCATAATTTACAGAATCGCACAATAACCCGTCTCACGTCTGGATGGTTTATTGGATTAAAATGACTTACCCCAGCTGTCTCTGTCCTTTTTGTCTCGTGCCATGTCTCACTGGATGTTTTGTTCAGTATTCGGGTCGGTTCGGTTCTAAACAGCGATCATGAGACGAATGCGATGCTGGAAATCAGCTGCCAGTGATGGAGGCTCATTCTCATCTGAAACAAATGTGCAGCGCACCATTAGACCGCCTAGTGGCGCTGTGGGACCCTCGGCTGGTAAACATCTATACTGTAATAACTTAACTGTAATGGGCGGGGCTTAGAGACCCTGACGCTGTCTCTAATTGGTCAGGAACGGTTGGTCTAAATTATAGCTCTTATATTTTAACTCTTTACTGTATTATTTCAATTCAGTATTTTTGATGATATCAGTGTCATTATTTAGGATTAAATTATTATCCAGACCTGACAGTACTGAATCCCTTAGAATAATATATTTAATATTCGCTGTTTACACATAGAAAATACATTAATTTATAACACTACTTTGTTATTAATTTACTGTTTATTAAACAGTCTATTCGCTTATTGTATCTCTCTGTCCTCATGTAATCATTAGCAATGGTAATATTCATAAGCTTCGCTATGTAGATCTGAGAATATCCGTCAGATGGCGCTACGTGTACATTAAAAAGAAAATAAAGAAAAATTAAGAAAAGCAAATAAAGAAGAGTTAAAGAATGAAAGACCATAACAACCCGTCTTTTACTGAAAGACGTGTTTTGTCTAGTTCGTTTAGATTTCATACACTATAAATCATAAGCAATAGATAACTATGACTTATTTAAAACAAGAAAAATAAATCTTACAAATGAAGACAACAAAAATAAATAACACCAGTTAATTATTTTATATATTGTTTTAATTATTTATTTTTCACTATAACTGTAACCATTGTCTAACCATGTTTCTGTCCCTACAATGGTACCATTGTTGCTCAAATAATGCACAGTGAAATTAACAGTGAGTGAATTAAAGTGAAAGAGATATTGTGTTATGCTTTAACATTTTGTTTACTTTTATATAGTATGTTTGCTTTTCTGTGTGTGTGTGTGTGTGTGTGTGTGTGTGTGTGTGTGTGTGTGTGTGTGTGTGTGTGTGTGTGTGTGTGTGTGTGTGTGTGTGTGTGTGTGTGTGTGTGTGTGTGTGTGAGGTCTGGTGATCTGGCTTCAGCTGAAGTTAGTTTGCGCTTCTCTCTGTTCCTGTTTGGATGGTTATTTCGAAGCAAAATGAACTTCGGCATTTAGGAAAACTTTTACTCTTCATGAGTTCCGAGGACAACGATTAATCGCACAAATGGTGAAGTTTAAATCAAAGTTTCTGAATTTAAGTGATTTATTTGGCGATGTAGTTTGACGCTGTTTATAGCATTAGCATTAACGTTAGCTTCGGTTGAACTTCGTCACTTAGAGCGAAAGGCTCTTAAAACACTCACCAGCTAAATGCAACTATATATCTGTAAAATATGGATTATGCTTTATGAACATATTTGTATGTTTATATTTTGTCTTTAAAAATGAAGTTTCAGTCTGAAGTGATTATGTGAGATTAGTTAGCAGAAGTTAGCTGAGTTAGCTTCATACACGGAGATTCAGACAAAAACAATAACTTTAATTATTTAATCATTAAAAAAAGTTAAACTGTCTTTCTCACTATGAGGGGGAAACTTTTACAACAAACCAACAGTTTTGGACAGTTAACACTTCCTGACACCCGTCAATAAATTTGACGTGTCCAAATAACTGAATGTAACGTTACAGCTTAAAATCTCCTATATTGTATTTAAAAATAAATACTTTTAAAATGTATAAACAGCTGCACCAATGACACTATTAAAAGCAGGTATAGTTTGCTAACAGATGTTTTCGTTGTCTTTATAAAAAGGCTTAAAATTATAATTATCTATCTATCGGTCTATGCATGTATGTGTGTCTGTCTAACTGTTTGTCTGTGTTTGTCTGTCTGTCTAACTGTTTGTCTGTCTGTCTGTCTAACTGTTTGTCTGTGTTTGTCTGTCTGTCTGTCTGTCTGTCTAACTGTTTGTCTGTGTCTGTCTGTCTGTCTGTCTAACTGTTTGTCTGTGTTTGTCTGTCTGTCTGTCTGTCTGTCTGTCTGTCTGTCTAACTGTTTGTCTGTGTTTGTCTGTCTGTCTAACTGTTTGTCTGTGTCTGTCTGTCTAACTGTTTGTCTGTGTGTCTGTCTGTCTAACTGTTTGTCTGTGTTTGTCTGTCTGTCTAACTGTTTGTCTGTGTCTGTCTGTCTAACTGTTTGTCTGTCTAACTGTTTGTCTGTCTAACTGTTTGTCTGTGTTTGTCTGTCTGTCTAACTGTTTGTCTGTGTTTGTCTGTCTGTCTAACTGTTTGTCTGTGTTTGTCTGTCTGTCTAACTGTTTGTCTGTTCTAACTGTTTGTCTGTGTTTGTCTGTCTGTCTAACTGTTTGTCTGTGTTTGTCTGTCTGTCTAATCTAGGTCATTAAAGTAGTAAATCCTCCAGTCCGACAGCATGGATCCGCTGGGCCGGTCCGGAGGGGAGATTCAGCGCAGAAACCCGCAGCACGACTTTGAGCTGATCCAGAGAGTTGGCAGCGGGACCTATGGAGATGTGTATAAGGTACTTGACCCATTATACCTGGGATTCATGAGATAACTCTATTATATAGCAAACAGTAATGTATGTATATACATACATATATGTGTGTAGTTGATATTTGGCTTCAAATTTAGCCAGTAACAGTTGTTAATATGATTATGTGGTTGCAATGTTTCCGTGTTGGGTCAGACTTTTTATCTGGAGTCATCAGTCTTAGGCACTTCGGTTGCCATTTGCATACAGAGGGCTACTGATATGAGCAGTAGCAAGAAAAATTAATAATGTATTTATTTAGTTATTAATATTGTTATTTCTTAGCTGTTTAGGAAGCCAAAAGCTTTTAAAGTGTGGCAAAGTCACATTCATGAAATGTTTGGCTTTTGCACAGTCATACCACACGTGGAATATTTCCTGCATAGATTTAAAGCTCTGAATGTAAAGAGACTCATTCCTGACCATGCGTTATCCCGGCATGTGTTCATTTACTGCCTTTCCAAATCCCTCTAGAGAAAAAGGCCATATAAGGTCAGAAAATGTCTTGGTAGCAGCTCCTGTGAGAAGAATAACTTTTCAGTGTATTAACGACATATGTGGTTGGTTGTTTCTGTGAAAAGAACCATTTGGTTTGAACTTTATTATGTAAATAGACCTAGCAAACACTCATGTGAAGCTTTATATAGTGTCTTTTATGGTTTAAAAAAAAAACTAATAGAAACCATTAGGAAATTAAATATTAGGTGATGCAGTAAGTGGCAAGCATCACTTTTATTATTATTATTATTATTCATGCTCATATTTGATTAATAGATTATAACAAACAAATAATCCTTAATATTAAAGTTCAGGATACATCTTGTCCAGCACTGTTTGTGCTATAGTCATATTCATATATGAAACCTCAAATCGTGCCTGTTGACATAATGTGTGTGTCATCCTACATATGATTTTTTCACCTGACGGATGACCAAAGTCACCAAGAACATCTTAGCAACCGCATAGAAATACCCTAGCAACCACTCACTACTCACATTTTAGTGGCATGTTTTTTTACACATGCACACACAACTCTTCAGAAAATGTTCAAATCTATTTCATGGTTTATTCTGGCTAAAAACTGAATGAATCTTCTTTTGCTCATAAGGTTTTGCGGAGAAATGCAGTAGAAATAAATATTTGAAAATGAAAAGAGCATGTGGGATCTGTGAGTTCTCATTCTGAATTATGCTCAAGAGATTCAATAAAAAAAAAAAATCATACTTAATCTCATGGAAACTTTGATCAAAGATTTATTAACTTGCATTTGGCTGAGTCTGAGTGCAACATGAGTGTTTAATTTGTTTATTTGGAGACTAAACACACACACACATTGTCCCCCAGGAATTTGGATGTAGCCGGCGGTCTGGAAGTGCTTGGAAATCTGGTGAATGTTGTAGTTTCCATTCATTCAGCAGAGTGCAGGAGTGTGTGTGTGTGTGTGTGTGTGTGTGTAGGTCTGCGTATTACATTCACTGCTTCTGTTATTGTTCGCTGGACACACTTCCTGGCTGGGTGTGTGGCTGCTGGTTATGGGGATGATCTGAGGGTTCAGCATTGATCCGTCCGATTACATTAGGCTCCTAAGGTTATTGTTTACTGTAAGGCTGGATGATAACCTAAAACCATTATATCTCAATTATAACAGTTTTTACTATATTCAGGATTTGTATTATATTTAATAAATCATTGTGTTTGTTTTTAAACAACTTAAAAATGTTAGTGTTTTTTAAACAGCTCAACCAAATTTTGAGTTTTACTCAAAATGTTAAAATGTAGTAAATAAAAAATGCAGTAAAAATACCAAAGTCATGTTTTCTACACTACTTTTTGCTTAAGAAAATTTATTTGCACCAGTATTGTTTACATTTTTATAATATATTAAATTGTTAAAGACTCTTTTTCATTAGACTGCTTTTTCATTATTAAAATTTAACGTAACCACAGAAACATAGAATTTGGGGGAAAATAAAACAGAATTTAGAGAAAAATAAAACATTTCAAAGAGCCCTAAATACAGCAATTTTTACAGCGGTTAGAATTTTTTTTAATAATGAAAAGTTGTATCTTTGAATTCATTTATCGAAAAAGAAAGTTTAAAGCAGAAAAACCATTGCAGATATATTGTGAATATTCAATATATTGCTCAGCCCTAGTTCACAGATCAAATTTGGTAGGGATGGGACGATACACCTACCTCCCGATTCGATACTATCACGATACTTGGGTGCCGATACGATATGTATTGCGATTTTTTTTTTTTTTTTTTAAGAATTTCGATTCTAGAAGTATTGCGATTCGATATTGCTATGTGTTGCGATTTTTGTTTTGTTTTTTTAACTCTAGACCATGGGAAAATTTGAATGATACACTTAATATACAGACTGTCACAAAAAAAAAAAAAAACACATTTAGCAGTTACTATTGCGATTCGATATTACAATTTTTTGAGATTTTTGTTTGCTTATTAAAGACTAGACAATGGAAAATAGTTGATTATACCCTTAAAAGAGACTGTATATGATGAGTCATATTAACAAAAACAATGCATCACATCTTTCTAAACTTTTATTTCAGGAGCATACTCATACACAGTGTATATTTCAAGTACCTTGAACCATGAAACTTTAAAGTACCAAAACCCTGAACTTGCACATGAATATAATAGTCAAATGTTCAACAAAATGAGTAGAAAAAATACTTTCTGAAATAAAATAAAGTGCTGTGTTACTTTGCATACCCTTTTAGTCATGTTTTCCTGTGGCGGCACATCATCCAAGTGTGTAACTGGTGGTGGTTGAATCCAAAGTGTTTCCACACAGAAAGATTTCTGGAAGAGGTTTGATCCTCTGCCTCCGTCATGGTTTTGCTTTCTCGCGCCGGCTTTAAACGTACAGTATATGACGTCATCTAATGCAGCGGCACTGCGCACGCAGAACGATCGCTGTATGACATCAAAGCACCGCGAGAGCTACAGAGAACAGATGCTCCGCGTGCTTTCTAATCGCTCTCGCAGTACTTTGATGTTATACGCTGATCGTCTGCGCGGTGCTGCTCCAAGTCGAACACACCGATACATTTCGCCCTGTGTTGAAATTACGAAGCGCTAACTTCTCCCCACCACCTCTTAGGAAAAATAAAATAATGAAATAAAAATCGATTCTGAGGTAAACCAATCGATTTTTAAATCGTTTTAAAAAGAATCGCTATAGTTAGGTGAATCAATTTTTATCTCTCACCCCTACAAATTGGGCTGGTTTACTGGTCACAAACTAGTTTAGGAATTGTATTCTGAAGCATAATGGGTTACAGAATATAGTTTAAAATTGTATTAAGATTAGTTAACTGTATTCATAATGATTTAGGGCTATGGTTAGCATAATCTCGCCTGCTTGATAATAAAATGTAGTTACCTGGTTCAGATAACTGATAGCTTCCGTGGTGCTACTGTGTGTTTTACTGTACAGTAAAGATAGTGCAAAGCAGTCATACTGAGTCACTTTGTTGTGTGTTATCGATGGACAGCATTGACTAAATTAGTGGTACATGTGGTGTGCTGTGTTTTTCTTACTGAGGCTCAGGCCACATGTAACTTCCTTCCAAGTACTTGTTTTTCTACCTCAGATGTGGATGTCTTGTTACTCATGTTGTCTCACACATTCACACACAATCATACTGGCCTGTTTATCTGGCTCAGTCTTAAGATAAACACTTTTTATGAACTGCTAAATCACACCTGCAGGTTATAGGCTATGGCAAGCTACAGAGTTCACACAGTCACAGAAAACTTGAGGCTGTCTGGGAAATGCATAAAATCTTATAAACGTCATAGATATTTGTATGGTGAATTTGAAATTTCTCTTTGTGAGTCTCTATAAAGTTAATTTAAAAAATCCATATCCATTAATCATAAAACATTCATGGAAATGGCAAAAAAGTGTGCAAACCTTAAAGCTAGTTTATTAAATATTAATAGAGGTATTAAATAGACATTTCATCCAGGACAGCCCACAAGACTCTTTTCTGTGTGTGCTTATGTGTTTTGATGGCTGTCGACCTACTTCCATTTGGAAACGATGAGACTGTTTCCATCAGAGACACGGCTCTCACTTACACGCTCACATCCCAGTGTTTTGATCGGAAACTATTCTCGCTCTCTCCTTTTTGAATCACTCTTCCCTCCTTGTGTTTGTATTCTGCAGGCTCGTAACATCTCTACTGGAGAGCTTGCAGCAGTGAAGATCATCAAACTTGAGCCCGGTGAGTATGAAGTCATTCTGTTGAGCTTGAGGAGGTGTGGTGTGAAGTCTGTGGTGTAGCTCATTTGACACATCCTGTTTTGTTTTCACCAGTGGAGAATGAAAGGAGAAATTAATGATTGTTTAGGTTGATGTACATGAACACTAGCACCTCTCAGCAGAGGCCTGTCCCACTGTTTTAAGTGAGTGTGAAGAGTTGGAAATGGTCTTTGGTTGTAGCTCACACACATGTCCAGTTGCAGTTAGTTCATAATTAATACAATGTATTTGCAAGTTATAGCATTTTCCCCCTTGTGTAAAAGCTGTTCCGTTCTCCTGCTCTCATGGCTTTGTTTGACTTCAAGTATTCCAAGAGATGACTTAAATCATTAAGAGCCAGATCAAAAGAAACAAACATTGTCATTGGAAGCACTTAGTAAAGTGGTCTGACCTTTTAGGTCAGAATATTTTAATTCAGTCATATATATATTGGGTGTTTGTTATGTTAAAATGTATTTTTAATTTAGGATGATCAGCTATAAAGCTGCACAGTTAATCGAAATAAAACCGAAATAAGGATATGGCTTTGTGTGATTATCAGATTGCAAAGGTTATATGTAAATATATGCACTGCATGCTTCAGAGTGAAGTGCGGCACTATGTTCATTTTCATGTGAGCAGCTCATAATCTGGTGTTTTCAGTGTCTCGGAGCGGTTGGATTCACAGTAATTGCTGGTCCACACAAATTCATCTCTGCATGTGCTTCATGTTTGGGATGCTTATAACATGCATTTGGAAATTACAATCATACAATTTTGTCAGTTTTCTGACAAAATAAAAGCTTGATTAAAAAAAAAAATTTTACAGTTGTACTATACAATTTATTATTACTGTTATACTGTTTTTCTTGAATAGTTTTTTATATATTTTTTCTTGAATAGTAATTTTTTATTCCACAGTAAAGTTTTACAATAGTAATATTTCTTGTTTTGTTTAATATTTTTATTTGGCACAATAGTAATATTTCTTGTTTAGTTTAATATTTTAATATTTGCTAATAATAATAACAACCATAATTTATTTTTATTATTATAGTCATATTGTGCCGCCCTATTTGTTTGTTCATTTTTTTTTTTTTTTTTTTTTTTTTTTAAAATCATTTTAAATCACTATCAAAATTAGATTTTTCCCCAAAAAATTATTTAGTGCTTTACAACGGAAAATAGATTCTCATAATTGAAAGTTGCAATTTCTCTGAAGAGTGTTTTAGCATAGTAGTTTTGTGCCACACTTTAGTGAATACTTTGATAGTTTTGTGCAACAAAAGTTTACAGCCATATAGTTTAATATCTGCTAGTCACTTTATTGAAGGGACTGGTGGACATGACACAACTTTATTATACAGGACCCACTTGATTTTAAAATAACATACTGACTTGTCGATAATGAAAATGTAGATTTGAACATCTCTAGTATACTCGTACTAGGTAAAAAATAAAGTTTCACTTCCCATAGAGCTTCAAAGTTGTGCGTTGAATTGCTGTTTAGTTGGGAGCACTGTACTGTCAAATAATCCACAAATATGTTTTCTCCATACTGCACAGATCAGTTGGGTCACATTTTTGAGACCAGAGGTGTCCAATCCTGCTCCTGGAGGGCCAGCATCCTGCAGAGTTTAGCTTCAACCAGCTCCAACACACTTGCCTGGCAGTGTCTAGTCTGTCTGAAGAGGTTAATGCTAGAAGGGATACAGCTGCAGCTACTGGGCTTGCACACATCAATATAGTGTAACTTTTGACACGCTGAACAACAATAATTACTGTATTTGCATTATTGTAAGGGGTAGGTTTAGGGTTGGGGTAGGTGTAGATGTTAATAAAACACAATCTAATAGGTAGAAAATTTAATTTATTGTTTGTTTCCGGCCATAGCTGTATCCTTTCTAGCCACAACCGTCTGAAGACCTTGATTAGCTGGTTCAGGTGTGTTTAAATAGGATTGGAGCTAAACACTGCAGGGCAGTGGCCCTCCAGGAACAGGTTTGAACACCCCTGTTTGAGATTTTGAAGTGTTTCGCATCTTGTATAAAATCACAAAACAGGATATGAAAGCACAGTCATATAGGGAGAAAAGTGAATTCACCTACAAATTTGCCTCAACCCCCTGACATTTTGCTTAGGCAGTTCCTGAAGAAATGTTAAATCTTTGGCATCCCTTATCACTAAGCTTAACAATCAGTTCACCATTTTTCCCACAGAGTGACTGGTTTGAATTGAGAAGACTTTGTAGAGAATGAAGCTACACAAGTTTCCTTTCAGATGCTTTCTGATTGCTTGAATTCTAACGTAACAATCTCCAACACATCTGCTCCAATAGAGGCTGAATTACCTTTTATAGTGAACTCAATGACGTGTGTGCATTTGTTTTGTCAGATAGTGTCAGATCACATGATGCTGTTGATTAGTTATCAGATTCCTTCAGTTGGTTGTGTCATTTGCTTTTTCTGTTAGTGATTCAGTGTCTTGTGAAATCAGTCATCTGAAGTTATTGAGAAGGGAGGCACCAGAGGAACATCTGGACCAAGTGTGCTTGAAAAACAGGCAGAATCTGATATCCACCTGGAAAGCAGGTGTGAGCTCTTGTGTGCGTTTGCCTTTTTAGAAAGCTGACTCATTCTTGTGTGTTTAGCAGTTGTCTTTAAAAGCAGCCCATCAGCTGCAGTTTTTGTGTGTGTGTTTGTGCAGAGTTGCGTGTGACCACCAATGGTATCTCATGGAGAACTGAAAAGCTGACTGTATTCACAACTTTTGTTGCACTAGCCACACTCTTACCCTGCTGCAGGAAAGAAACCTTGTCAAAAAACAACTTCGATTGAGCTGAGAAACACTTGTTGATGTAGAGGACAGATTTCGTTGTTTGTTCATTGGCTTTTTAACACTCCACCCCCTAGAAACGATCCAATCAGAGCATAGCAACTGTTTCTAACCAGTGGGACATCTGTCGAGAGCATTTTTTACTGTGGAAGTCTGGGCTCTCGTTCCACTGCTGAGAGCGGATGGGTGGTTTTTGTCAAAGTTTGGTTTGTGGAAATGTTATAAATGAATCCCAATTATAAAATATGCAGAGCATGACTAATTATAATGAAGTCATTAATTGTGAATAAGATTAAATAATGTTTTCCCCTGTGGAGGACTTTTAATTTGGGATTCATTTGCTGATACTTTCAGTTCTAAATTTATCACAAACAGCTGGCTAATAGGTTTAGATCATGTGTTTCCCAAAGCATTTTGTGGGCTATTCTTGCAGCCTTTCTTTGATCTCTTTTATATAAATTCCAATATATTAGATAGCTGATACTAGTTTTTGTCTAAAATCCGGTAATGTTTTGTCGACAGAAAATTTAAAGAGATCTGATAAGTGACGTTATAGTTGCATATGAATGTTTCAAGATAAATGAAACTTCTTCACAAGTCGTTTATCTAGTTTTAAGTTTGTACCCAGATGTTTCACATTGTTACTCCAATAGTTAGAGTTTACCTAAACTGTTCATTATACATTTCTTCCCGTTCTGACAACTTTGGTGTACAAGACAATTAAAAAAATAAAATAAAGAAACAAATAGTTTGGAAACCACACAATTCTACATGGAATTATCTCCCTCAAAGACAAACCACATGTATTATGCCGTAATTATAGTGTAATGCCCAGTTCGGACGGTAATTGTTTCTCAGGGGGACGTAAGTGATTTTCACCATTTACAGGGGGTAGTTGGTGATTTTAATGCCATCCGAATCCAAGATGTCGGTGTTTTTCTCTCACCACCCCCGTAAAAATCCGTGGCCGAATTACCTACTGTTTTTGACAAACACCAAGGTCGTGTGGTAATTTAGGGCACTTTCACACTAGCACTTTTGGTGCACACCCGGGTTCGATTGACGTCAGATTTCGGTTCGTTAGGATGATGTGAACGCTGTTATCCGACCTCGGGTGCGCACCCACGAACCGTACCCGAGTCCGCTTAAAAAGGGTGGTCTGGGGTTCGGTTCATGTGAACTCCAGTACAGTTCGCTGCTGATGGGAACGCAATCGTACCAAATCACGAAAGTGAACCGCTATTAATGCCATATTATTTGATAAAAATGTGTGTTTGTGTGTGTTTACTCACTTTCCTGACGAGCGTGACTGACGCGCTGCAAGCAGAAAGCTATATGTCTCATTTATGTTCGCCTTCAGCGTTCTTTAGATCATTTGCAGTACATTCGTAAGACAGACGTAAGTGGTTTATGCACTGAAGCTTTGTAAACAAAACGAACGGTTCTAAAAACGTAAATATATAAAAGTGCAGAGAGCAATCTTATGCATTTTGCCGCCTTCTCCCGCGCAGTCGTTACTAAGCAACGGGCAGTAAACAGCTGCTGACGCAAACGAACCGCGGTTCGGACCCAAATAAAATAATATGAACGCAGTCCAGCAGGGGCAGGGGGAGGGGGGAGCAAACGAACTCGGGTTCGGACCAGGCAATCGAACCAAGTGTGAAAGCACCCTTAATTGCCGTCCGAATCCACATCTCTGAGTTTACGAGAAGAAATCAATTCAAAATTCAGTGTTTAAACCCTTTTTGAGCACTCCCGAACACCGTAAGGTAACGTTGTACTTCGGTGTAATTTGCATACATATTACTTCTGAAACGCTGGAAAGTATTTAAAAGAACAATAGCCTACTTCATGACTGCTCAACCACAGCGACTGGGAGCAGAAAAAGAAGAAAAGCACAAACATTCGAAATGGGTCTTTATTATGGCAGCAGCAGGTATGCAATAAAATTTTAAAATGTGTATTATAAACAGATATATATCGCGTATAATTATATACAACCTTTTCCTATTTTTAAACAGGAGATTTAAATAATCAAATAATAAATATTATAAAATATGCTTGTAATAATAAGAATACATTTTACATAAGTATTTTTAAATGCATTTTACACAATAATAAGAATAAATTTGTAAATAAAATAAATTTTATTTACAGCAGACAATCATGACTGGCCACGTGAGCAGCGTGTTCCCAGGTGCTCAGGAACTCACTCTTTCACTGTGAATAAATTGCTGTCTGAATCCATGAGTTTTATCACTGAGGTGATATGTAAATTTATTTTTACAGTTATGAGAAACTACCGTCCGAGTTTTACTGTTCAGTTCTCCTTCGCGTCACCCTGGCGCCATTTTGGAGAGTATCACGACGCATGCACGTACTCTCCTCTGAATGTAAACAAGGCATCTTCTGTGTCAGCAGCACCACGCGCATGCATACGTGCAGGAAAAGCACAAACCTAATAATTGTGTTCCAACTCTTACGTAGTGTATTTGACAGAATAATAAACATTTTATTCTGAATGTTAGTGGGATCTGTAATTTTTTTTTATTTCAAATAAATGTTGTTCTACAAATGGCACAGCAAAAAAAGTTTCTTTAGTAGATGATGACAGAATTCTCATTATTAGGTGAACTATTTATTTTGTGTATTTGGTGTAACTTATTTTGAATGCTTTAATAAAAAACACATTTTTTTCAAACACTGACAGTAGGTCCTCTATGTTCATTTCAAAATCTGCATCACTGGCACAGTGTGATTGGCTGAACACCACAAGCACTTTGGGATTCTGCTTTCATTTGTAAAGAATGTCCAGAGAGGAACAGAGTCATGACAGACACAGTGATGATGCATGTGTTTGCAAACAAGCCGCGGTTTAACTGTGTCTCCCTCTCTCACACACACACACACATGGTTGTATAACGCACACACACACACACACATCATGATGAATTACAAATACTTAAACTAATAACAAAACATACAGTGATAATCTTATAAAGTCATTATTACCTCCTCTCCTAGGCACGAAACGGTATCGTTGTGATATCTCTGGGTTGTGCTCTGTTGTAAGTAATCAAATTGTAATTAGAAACACAGCTTTTGACACGGCTACATCAACACTACTGCATGAAACCACGCCTTCTTTCTTTGGGAATTCTAATCCAAAAGATGTGGGGTGTGTTTGAATGAGCGAGGAGCTGGAATATCTCTTTGTGATTGTAGGAAAAGGTAACACTCCAAAGAGAAAGCAAAACTACGGACCCCTTTAAGTAGAAAACAGTTAGTCATAATATTTTACAATATTACTGTAATAATTGAACTGTAGTGTATTTTAATAAGAATGTTAGTGGGATCCACTACAAATGGTGTAGATGATGACAGAATTCTCATTATTAGATTTATTACAACTTTCAAAATCTGACATTAATTTGGGATATTTGAAAAGAATGTCTAAATAAATGGTTGTATAATCTTACAGTGATAATCTTGTTTTCTCCAAATTGAGTTTTGTGCAAATTCTAATCCAAAAGTGCATTGTAGGAAAAGGGGACAAGCTCATTTATTACAACTGACATTACTAAATACTTACAGCTTGTTTTCTGAGAAGTGCATCAAGCTCAGAGGAAGCTGCCTGAGTTCAGCTTTCAGCAGACAAACCCTCAGGCCCTGCTGCTGTCCTCGACACACACAGGCTCACATTATCTCACAGACACACACTCTTGGACATGGCCTGTTTGTCTTGAGTGGAGAGGAAGTGGTCAGAGCTGGTAAGCTTGACTTCATAGCTATGCTTCTTGTTTGTCACACACACATACACTGTGATGCTACAGATGTCCCAGGGATGAGGTGTTAAAATGCAAAAGTGTGACTGATTGTTCCTTTCAGACTGACCGCGAAGTTATTTTTCTGTATCTCATCATAGAGTCGGTGTGAAACAGAGGTGGTTGTGTTTTGTGTGTGAGTTTCTAAGTTAAAGGTCTGCAGCAGAATAGAGAAGTGGCTACAGCTGGTTAACATCCATTATTGGGTTGAGGTCATACAACATATCGAAAGGCTGTTTTGGGAAACTACACTACCTCTGTCTTTGTATTTAAAAGCAGTTTTTACAATGTAATGATCTTACTTAAAAATCTAGTTATTCATATTTCGCTTTGTTGTATATTTTAAGGGAAGCCACATTTCTCCATCATATTTGTATTTTCTTTTTTTATCTATAAAAAAAGAATGCTATCATGAGTGATGGGATTTTATGCTGTCATGAACAGATCAAGAGATTCTGAGAGCATCAGGATGAACAATTCTTATATTCAGGAAACAGCACCACCTACAGGAAACAATGCAGTATTTACTGTAACAGCCATTAAGTCATAAACAGATCATGTGCTTGGGCAAAAATTACAGGTCTTTGAGTCACACCATGAATGAAAGTGGTTTAAAACATAAAGGTGTGTGAGTCACTCCTTTAACGAAGCAGGTTGTGAAGTTTGAGGTGTGTGAGTTTGGCTGATAGCATCTTTATTCTTCTTTTATATTTCACATCATGATACATTGAAGTATTTGACTTGAGATTTTAGAGACCAAATTTTTATTTAAAATTTTTAAATCACATAAAAATGTACTTAAGTGGTCCTGTGGTGGAACAAATAAGGCGTGTATATATCTGCCCTCTTTAGTGTATTGTTTCACTTTTTCTCAGGAATTATATACAAAGCAGAAAGTGTTATAAGGTGTTCATACTAAATAATAATAGGAATAATGACACATCAGGCAAATATGCTAGCCATAAATTATACTTTGACAGTTTTAGATTCATTCATGAAGAGACCTGAGTGTTGTCATGATGTGTGTTGGTATTAACACGGATTCAGAAGGAAGTTAAGCTAATTATCTGTATTATTGGAAGAGACGGGGTGAAACCCATCACACTGACAGGCTTTATTTAGCATTAGAGATGAGTGGGTGAAGAGATCAAAGAGTGAATGAGTTCCAGATTTGGAAGTCTTTTTTGTGTGTGGTAACTAAATCACAAAAATCCACTCAGGAGAAGTAAATGAAAACTGATGCGAGTTCTCCCTCATTTCATGATCATAATAATCACACTCAGCATACAGCCATCTGCTGTCCATATCTGATTCAAGCAGTCTGTTTTTCTTTTCACTGTTTAATTTATACTGCTCTCATATATCGATTCCTCTCTCTTTTAGGTGATGATTTCTCAATCATCCAGCAAGAGATTTTTATGGTGAAGGAATGCACCCATCACAACATTGTGGCTTACTTTGGCAGCTACCTCTGGTAACAAATAACTGGATTTGTCTATAAATTAAGTATTTTAGATGCCTAAATTTTATTGAGATTATAAAACATAAGATTTCAGAATTTACAAGTTTTAAGAATTATTTAAATAGCCCACATTAAATAGCTTAAAGATTTACGTTTCTCTCCATTTCTCTCTAGCCGTGAGAAGTTGTGGATTTGTATGGAATACTGTGGCGGAGGATCCTTACAAGACATTTATCATGGTAAATTGGTTGTGTGTTTTGAAAATATTCACTCTCCTTTTTTTTTTCTTTTTTTTTTATCCTGTCACTGCTAAATATGTGTGTGTTCGTGTACATGATCAGTTACAGGTCCGCTCTCTGAAATTCAGATCGCATATGTGTGCAGAGAGACGTTACAGGTAAGATCCTTCCAACATGGTTCACATCTTTCACATGGTCTAATCCTGTTAAGAAGTTTTGTATTATTAAATAAAGCCTTTAAACATCTTGAATTAATTTGAGTGCGTGTGTGTTTAGGGTCTCGCTTATCTGCACTCCAAAGGCAAGATGCACAGAGACATCAAGGTAATACAGCTTTATAATCAGTATATGTGTTCATTATTTTGGTGTTCTACCTGTTTAACTATCTTCCTCACGCCAGTTAGTAACTCAACTCATTGTGAAATAGGGGGCGAATATTCTGCTCACCGACAATGGAGATGTCAAATTAGGTGAGAGGATCACGCTATTATAGCAGGGTGTGTTTTTGTGTGTTACTGAATTTGAATGTTAAAAAAATCTTCCTGTTTTGCAGCGGACTTTGGAGTGGCTGCTAAAATAACGGCCACAATGGCAAAAAGGAAATCCTTCATTGGGACGCCCTACTGGTAAAACCTGTTCTGTGATAATGAAGCAGCTACATTTAAATATGCTTGGTATACACGTTCTTTTCACCTCTGTTCATTTGAAAAGTCTAGAAAAAATATTAAACGTGTAAAAAAAAAAATGGAATAACATCATCTTAAAACATATACGAATTTGTGAATGTGCGTACAATTTTATAATCCAGAATATATCATGGAAATCTACCATAAGAACAGCAGAGGTACAATTCAAACAGTGAAATGATCAAACATTCAAACATGGCAATAATTGCCTTATTCAGATTGAATGGCTTCTTCGGGATTTCTGTGAACTATAACCTACTGTTGTGACAACACAGTTGGCTAGATGAGGGTAGACACACAAAGTGCACGTGAAGTTCAGCTCATGAGACAAAAATGCAGCTCTACAAGTTTCAATAAACAGGAGTTTCAATAAACAAGTTTCAGAAAACACTTCTGAACAGTAGTTTATGTCTCTTGTCTTCTCTGTGTTTGTATTTATAGGATGGCTCCAGAGGTGGCAGCAGTGGAGAAGAATGGAGGTTATAATCATCTGTGTGATATCTGGGCTGTTGGAATCACATCCGTAGAACTGGCAGAACTACAGCCTCCCATGTTTGACCTCCATCCCATGAGGTATAAACACACACACTTCTTGCCAATGAGCAGACATGTTTTTAACCAAGGCATTTGCTCCAGGCCCAGAGTTATAGTGAATCTTAATAACTTAATTATGTGCAAAATTCCTCTTTGTTTGAAGCAAAGATAATTAACCATTAGACTACCACCAAATTCTCATATAATTGCTGAGATATTTGTATCTTTCTGTGATCTCCTTCTTACTTACTTTTTGTGTGTATGTCCAGGGCTTTATTTCTGATGTCTAAAAGCAACTTCCAGCCACCTAAGCTAAAGGAAAAGACCAAATGGTGAGTCTCTCTGGCCTGTTTGTATGAGTATATTTGCATATTTGAGTTACAGAGAAATATAGAGTGTGTTCTGAATGAGTGTTGTACAAATAAAATCTTCAGTCCCTGTTTCATTCCCTTTCTGTCTTAACTGTCTTACTTTTCCGCAGGTCTACAGCCTTCCATAATTTTGTTAAAATTTCCCTCACCAAAAACCCGAAGAAGAGGCCAACAGCTGAGAAGCTGCTCTCGGTAAAAATGTCCTCTCGATCTCTATTTTTATCTGTTTATGATTTCACACAGTGCAGCTCTTTAAGCTGCTCTCAGTAAAAATGTCCTCTCTATATCTTCATTTTATCTGTTAATGATTCCTCACAGTACAGCTCTTTAACTCATTTAGTGGAAGTTTATGTGCACATGCAATGAAATATAAACTCATGTAACAGAGAATTGTGCACTTGAACTCAATACTGTATCTTGAAAGAAGTATCGTATGCTTTCCAAAGCTGCATTTATTTGATTAAAAATGAAGTAAAATCAGTAATGTTTTGAATTATTACAATATGAAAAATAACTTTTTTATATTATATTTTAAAATGCTATTTATTTCTCTGATGGGAAAGCTGAATTTTCAGCAGCCATTACTTTAGTCATCAGTATCACATGATCCTTCAGAAATCATCTGAATGTATGCAGATTTGGTGCTCAAGAACATTTCTTAATATTATCAACATTGAAAATTAAATATATTTTTTAAATAAATAAACAAATCTTACTTACTTCAAATTTTTTAACAGTAGTTTAAATCACAGTATGCTGCTGTAAGAGTATCACAATCTAAAATATGCATAGATGTGTAATATTAAAAATGTGTTCAACACACCTGTGTCCATTCCGTCAATATTAATTATTTTCTTGATCACGTTCCTCTATCCTGTTATTTTTGTCTGAATATGTCTGAACACAAGTAGCCTCTTACACTACATTGTCTCTGTGTTTGCATGCAGCACTTATTTGTGGCTCAGACATGTTTGACTCGACGGTTAGCTTTAGAGCTACTTGATAAGATGAACAACCCAGATAATCATCAATCACACTTCAGTCAGGGAGATGAAGATGACTTGGAGGTAACTCGTGACTTTTGTGTGTGTGTGTGTGTGTGTGTGTGTGCGCATGTGCATGTATGAAAGAGATGGCAAGGTAGTATGTAAATGTACTCAGTGTTAGTGTGTGAGTTTGTGCGTAAATGGGTCCCAGTTTCAGTGTATGAGTGTGAGTGCGCATGACTTTAAATGGTAAATGGGTGCAAACAATTGTCTGTGGTATAATACATAGTTTTACTATGATTCTTTCTCTGGTCCGCAGCCAATTGCAGAGCGCCACACCATCCGCTCGTCCCACAACAGGAGCTCTCGTGCTGAAAAGACCCAGTCTCAGATCAACTGTACGTCAGCCACAGGCCTGAGCATGATTATGAGTGTCTCGCTGTCTTGCCTATCCCCAATGAACCCAAAACCGTTCCACTGGCTGGCAGAATGTATTTTGTGTGCCCCATTTAGTGCCTGGCTAGAAATCTTACATTTCATTCTATAATACTGGTCATCTTAACATCAAAGTAAAGTAATAGCTTTACTAAAAGTTACTCCTTGGGATCCAAACAGAGTAAGGCTGTGACAAATGGCATAAAATGAGGAGCCTGGTGCCTCTGATTAAAGATTTGTGTAACTGATCTGTTGTATTTGTCAGATGAGAATTTGTGATGGTTTAAGATTTAAGATGGCATACTTGCTACTCTATAATTTGTATAGTTACAGAGTGGGTTTTTGGAAGAAAATTAATCTAAATGCGAGTTTAATATGAAACAATCTCCCATTGGGGACATTCAGGGATGTCCTCATTTGGAAAAATAATTTTTATTCTAACAATGCAAAGTTTTTGTTTGTTTAGGATGTGGGTTATGGGCTTGTAGAAGTCTATCACATGTCCTTGTTTTGATAGCTAAGTCAACATGTGTTTGACCTTTACTCATGAACGTGATGTACCACCACACACTCCAGACCACATTCATGATAAGTGACATCTCTTGGTCTTACTCTGCGCTTGAAGAGTTTTAGCTCGTATTATTAGTTCAGATAGAAATGCATAGTCTTGAGCCCTCCTGTGGTGGAGATGTGATACTACAAGTTTATACTTCAGCTTAAACTTTATCGCAATTTTTGTACAAAGCAGCCCAGTAGTGTTGAACAGAATGTTAGAAATATTGCAGAGTGCAGATAAATGATGGCAAAATGTTTTTGTCTTGTCTGTGGCATGCTAGGTTAAGAAGTGCAGTAATATGTTTTCTCTCGTCTCTGTATTTCAGTTGATAGGCTTCAGTTTGAACCCCCCATGAGGAAGGAGACTGAAGCAAGGGCTGAGATGGTGAGGGAAGCATTGCATAGTCCAGATAGTCAATACATCACTAATATTAATCTAACAGACACACACACACACACACTGCAGAATAAACCTGCAGTTCAGTAATATTCTTAGTGTCATTGTTTGATAAACTCAAAACCCAAGATTTTCAATGCAAATATCTGCATTGACTATTTACCCAGAACAGGTATGCAATGAAACCTGACTTGCATGTTTTTAAAAGAGAGTGTGTATGTATGGTTATTTCTTTGCAGGATGTAACTAAGGACAATGATTTCTCCTCCCCCTGGAGCCCGATCACAGAAGGCCCCATCACCTCCAGGTAACCATTAAAAGTTTTCTTTTGTGACTTTACGAATGATTTGATTCCTGCTACTGCCGCCCGCATGAAAACGCCACAAGCAGTCATTTCCCTGTTCTGTCTGCATCGTTTCTTTGACGTCCCCACAAGTCTACGCACTTCCTTTTCTGCAGAATCTCGCATGAGCTCTGCTTGCGTTCCCTCTACTTTGACTGTTCTGTTGTGTTCTTTCTGTTCCCCGTTTTCCTTTACTTTTCCCTTTTGTGCACTCCTCTGCTGAAGGAGTCTTCTGAAGAGCGTTGAGGAGGAGTTGTTTATACGGTAAAGAATTGGTTTGTGTAGCTGTTATTTAACAGAACCAAGGAAACTTGCGTGCAGGGTTCAAAATTAATTCTCGCCAAGAGCCCAAATAAAAGTAAAAACTGGCTTTTAGTGTTAAAGGAAATGAGTTAAAATGAATGTGTGGTGTAAATCATTGCAATATAAATGGTAAAATGTAAAATATGGGATCACGTTTGGTAAAAAATGTTCCATTATTAGTTTTGTTCCATTATTCAGTTTTTAAGTAACTAATTAGCTCATTAATATTGTCTTTTTCTGTCCATTTCTCTCTGTCTGTCTATGAAGAGGGCATTTGTCTCCATTAGAAGATGCTTTTGAGGATGTTGATCTGTAAGTGTGGCTACTCTTACGCTTTAAACATTATCTTAAAGACTTTATATTCTTCTGGGGCTTGCTTGTAAGGTATCATATTCTGTAAAATCAGCATGGAAAAAATATGTGCTGTGAAAATTGCAAAATTAATCACAAGCAAAGACCAATTAAGTAATTCTATTCTTTTTCACTCTGTTTCATCTCCCCCTCTCAGTTCAACTCTTAAACACGGAGTGCCACCACCGCTTCCTCCTAAGGTAACTGTGAGCATGTGTAGAAGTTTCTACATTACATTTTTTTTATTGGTGTGTTTTTGAAATTCTTATTCTTATCAGCCCTCTCAGGCTCGGTCGAGCAGTGTGTCTGATGAGTTTGGTTTGAGCGACGGGGCTCAGACGGTGCGGAGGTTCACGGGCTCTGATAACGGGCCTCTACCAGTCTCTCGCAGACAGAGCACACCTGAGGGAGGAAGTAACACAGAACACACCCACTCAGACGGCATGTCTGTGAGCGTCAGCAGCCCAGGGTTGCTCTCAAACACCGCCGACCACGGTAACACACACACACTTATTCTCCAAATCATGTTTATACACAGATACTGTTCATGCACCACTCTCATATAGATGTATTGGAAAGTATGTTGAATAAGTAAGATTTTTCTGAAAGAAGTCTATTGTGCTCACCAATGAGAAACTGGTGAAATTGGTGTATATTGCTGATTTGGTGCAATATAGAAAAACATTTGACCAGTGAAGTTGACCAATCAGAATGACATTTTACAGAATCTTAATAAATTACTGAATATTTCAAATTCACTCTCTTTTACTTTCTATAGAGGAAGACTCAGACGAAAGCGTAAATGGAGATGTTTCAAAATCACCTCCCGGTCATCCCCAGAGGAAAGAGAGAAAAGATTTTCCTGTGAGTGTGTGTGTGTGTGGGAATGTGTCCTGCCGAGACGAGGATGACGCGTGAAAAGAATGTTGTGCTCTACTCATTTTTCTGTTCTCTTTTTATAGAAACCTGCTATTAACGGCCTGCCGCCCACTCCTAAAGTCCTGGTGAGTGACATCACACATCACTTACGCTGAACTAAATGCTAATATCTCACTATTCAACAGATATTTGCTCAGGCCTTTATTTTAATTCTGTATTTTATAACTGTCATAAGCTCACATGTTACCTCTCTGTGTGTCTGCAGATGGGAGCTTGTTTCTCAAAGGTTTTTGATGGTTGTCCTCTAAAAATGAACTGTGCCACTTCATGGATTCACCCAGATACAAAAGGTAAAGTGCCGGTAACCAATGAATGTCTGTCTGATATTAAATTTGATACTACTTTGTATATGTAAATAAAAAGTCTGGGGTAAATTTTTTAAGATTTTCATAGTGTTTTAGTGTCTTCTCTATGTATAGTGTAAGTCTCTAATCCTCACCAATGCTGCATTTATTTGATCAGAAATACATTAAAGCAGTAATATTTTAAAATATTGCTAACATTTAAAATAACTGTCTTGCGTTTTCATGTATTTTTATAATGTAATTTATTGTTGTGATGGCAAAGCTGAATTTTTAGCGTCATTGCTCCAGTCTTCAGAGTCACATGATCCTTCAGAAATCATTCTGATATGCTGATTCTTAATATAATCAGTGTTGAATGCAGTTGTGCTACTTAGTTGTTTTTTGTTTTGTTTTGTGGAAACTCTGGATTCTTTGATATCAGCCTGTAAACACTAATACTTTTGGTTGTTTTTTTTTTTTTAGATCAGCCTGGAAACACTAATACTTTTGGTTTTTTGTTTTTTTTAGACCAGTATCTGATATTTGGCACTGAAGACGGAATCTACACTCTGAACCTAAATGAGCTACATGAAGCCTCCATGGAGCAGGTACAGCCTAAACTCTGACTTTCACCTTCACCCTTGACCGTGAATAGACAACAGGACCATGAACTCATAACCTGCTGTTTTGATGTGTTTCAGTTGTTTCCACGGCGATGCACGTGGCTGTACATAATCAATAATAATCTGATGTCTTTATCAGGTGAGTGAGATTGATGTGGGAGCGGCTCTTCTGTCTTTCTGTTACTGAGATTCTCTGCAGTACCTACATGATCTCTGTCTGTCTGACTGTCTGTTTCTCTCTGTTCACGGCTGATTTCACTGCTTGCTGCCTCTTCTAATGCCTAAATCACCATAATCAGAAGGTAAAATGTCAATCCTCTGTCCTCTAGGCCCACACAGCTAATATCACATCATCTTTCTGGCCTCATTCTTAATCTGATTTTGATTCAACTTGCATAACTACACAGCTCATCTTTTCTTTGTGCTGGGAGTAATGACTATTCATTTCTGTGGGGCATCATTTTCCATTCTCATCAGCACAAACGATATGAATTGTGTCATACGTTGGATATCCTGTGTGTAGTCATACCCTGTGTATGGTGTATCTCTCATTTAAAGGGAAGACGTTTCAGTTGTATTCCCATAATCTGATTGGGCTGTTTGAACAGCTCAGGAAACCTGGACTGGCCACTCAGTTCCACACCCACAGATTCCCTGACAGGATACTGCCCAGGTACACACACACAGACACAGATTTGGCACATTTCACAGTCTATTTGCCATGATTTTATTAGCAATATAAAATGAAGAAACACTGTGAATATTGTCGTTAGCCATTCCTAAAGAGAGTGTCGTTACACTTAGAGCAAATCTTTTAATAGTATAATAGTTTGGTTATAATAAATTTAAACAACCAATAAAACACAGACCTACAACACACTCATCATACAGACAAATGAATAGTAAAATATCTTTAAAACAGAAAGAATAAAGGCAGTTACTTTTTGTGTACTCTTCTTTGAATTTTTGGTCTGTGTATCACAATAATCCGTTTATGATCAGAGGTACCGCTGTATCAGCACCCTTATTTGCATGTATTTCATTTGATGAAGACATGATATGTGCGCATACACGGTGCTGGTTCATGTTCGGAGCACGAGAGAATATGAAATATGTTCACAAAACTTGAAACACACTGCTCCTGTCCAGATATGAACTATGATCCACGCAGCGAGTGTTGTTAAACTCAGCACAGAAACTGCTCTCTCATGTGCACTGCACGTGTTGTTACATATGAAATATTGTTACGGTTATGTTTACTGAGGTGAACTGACAGCACGTTAGATCTTTCATGAGATTTAAATTCTCCGCTGTTAGACGACCTCGTGTGTAATACAGCGCAGTGATTGGATCAATAATAATGAGAAAAGCTCAGAAAACTGTTGACTTAGACTTGTACTCTCCAGCCAGAGCAGCCAATCACCACTGCAAATTAACACATATATGTCACTTTTCGTGACGTTGGTTAAAATTAGCTTTTTGAACCGGAAGCACAAAAAATCCAAAAAAATAACCACTTTTACCTCAATAATGTACATAATGAGTGCTATTGTTGTTTTCACTGATGTGCAACCTGTTCATATGTTAACATCTCAAAAAAATTGTTTTAGGGTTTCATGAATATTTATATTCAATTTAATTTCAGATTTATTTCAGTTTTTTTATTTATTTATTTATTTTGAATTGTTGTAGTTAACAGTTACAACACTATTGTCTACTTCACAGGAGATTTGCTCTCACCACCAAGATCCCCGACACCAAGGGATGCCACAAGTGTTGCATCGGTAAAGCTTTAAACACACACTCCTGTACAAACACACACACTCGGATTGAGTTTGATCTGCTCACTTTCTTTCTTTCAGTGCGGAATCCGTACACAGGTCACAAGTATCTCTGCGGAGCTTTGCAGTCTGGGATTGTTTTGCTGCAGTGGTACGAACCCATGGAGAGATTCATGCTTATAAAGGTTAGACATACAAAAAAACTGTATTTGCAAACCAGAAGTTGAATTAAATACAGACTGAATAAAACAAAAGATGGCATATAACATTATGAAGCTTTTAAATCTCTCTCTCTCTCACACACAGCACTTTGATTTCCCTTTACCAAGTCCGCTGCGTGTGTTTGAGATGCTGGTGGTCCCTGAGCAGGAGTTTCCTCTGGTGTGTGTGGCGGTCAGTCAGGGCACAGAGCCGGGACAGGTGGTTCGCTTCCAGACCATCAACCTCAATTCCTGCTCATCCTGGTTCACTGAGATCGGCTCAGGTACGGCTCTCTCTCAAACACAGTTTATTCTGTTACTTCATACTGTCCTATACCATGCTTTTCAATACTGTCAAATGGACCCACTAAAAAAAAAAGTGATGGTGTGTATGTTTATCTGTTTGTAGGTGGTAACCAGGTCGATGCGATCCATGTGACACAATTAGAGAGAGACACTGTGCTCGTGTGCCTGGACAGTGAGTGAAATAACATTCAACATACACCTTGATAAACATTATTTTACAAACATAAACAAAAATGATTGAATATATTTCTAATGTTGTCTCTATTCTTGTGTTTGAATAGAGAATGTAAAAATAGTGAACTTGCAGGGAAAGCTGAAGTCTAATAAGAAACTGGCGTCTGAGCTGAGCTTCGATTTCTGTGTCGACTCCGTAGGTGAGAGATTCACTTCTACACTCATCCAGCTGTGCTATGCTTTTATTCAGTTAGGAAGTGTGTTTGATGGGTGTGTGTAACCTTATATATATGTGTGTGTTTCTGTCAGTGTGTCTCCAGGACAGTGTTCTGGCCTTCTGGAAACATGGGATGCAAGGGAAGAACTTTAAATCAAATGAGGTAAATGCAGACATTGTGTCAACATTGCATTATTAGTATATATTTATTTTATCTGTTCAAGCATTCAAACCTATGATGTGAGCACAAGCACTCTTTCTGGTGAAACTTCTGTCTGTGTGTGTGTGTGTGCGCTCAGAGATGGTATGTGTTTGTATTGTGTGTGAGGTTTTGTTTCATGTTTCTTGGCTCTGTGAGCATGTAATATAAGTACAATAAAAGGCCAAAGGTCTTCTGGAGGTGAAGGACTGTCTTTATGAAATATGATAGTGTTTGTGTGTGTGAGACATAGATGACAGGGTGTAATGGATGATGTAAAATTAATGTACAATCAGAAAGCTCCAGCTGGCCAGAGAGTAATGGATTAAATTATTCAGCTGTTTTTCTCCTCTCTGACTCCAATGAAAAGCGGTCGGCACCTACACCCCTCAAAAGAGTATGACAGTGTGTGGGGGGGGGGGGGCTTTACAGCCTACCAGGTGGTGCACCTGCATTGCCAACCATTGTATTTTGAGAACACGACCCACGTGTGATATTTTCGTCCATTGTTTAAAGTTTTTGCGATGGGAGAAGTTAGAGGTCTGAGTAGGAGGTTGTGGTCTATCATTATTAAAGGAATAGTTCACCCAAAAATGAAAATTTGCTAAAAATCTACTCACCCTCAGGTAATCCAAGATGTAGATGAGTTTGTTTCTTCATCAGAACAGATTTGGAGAAATATCCTCTGCAATGGATCCTCTGCAGTGAATGGGTGCCGTCAGAATGAGAGTCCAAAACAGCTGATAAAAAAATCATAATAATCCACATAAATCCTTCATTAACACATTTTTAACTTCAAACCATCATTTCTGAATACAATACCAGAGTCCATAGAGTCCTTAATCCAAAATAATGCTTCCTAAAATGAAAAAGTCCATCCCCTGTTGTCCTCTCGCATCAAAATCCACTGCAGAGGATCCATTGGTGATCAAGTGATTTAATGCTAAATTTCTCCAGATCTGTTCTGATGACGAAGCTCATGTATGCCTTGGATGGGTGAGTACATTTTCAGCACTGGAAAAAAATCTAAATAAATCATTCAGCCTCACTAATCAACTAGTTGTATGGCTAGATGACTATGCTGACACGTATCTAATTTTATTAAAGTTTAATTGTAGAGAAGTTTTTTTTATATGCATAAATGTACAAAAGCTTTATAATAATAGCTCTCCTGGAACTTTTTTCTGCAGGTGTACAGTTGTTTATTAAAGGATATTTCCACTTGTTTGCAGGTGACACAGGAGATTTCAGACCCAAGCAGAGTGTTCAGACTCCTGGGATCAGACAGGTTCGAACCAGATCAAATCATTTCTGTCTCTCTTGCCTTACATCATCACCCTTTTACTTCTATTTATTGTGTCTCCTGGAAACATTACTCTCTACCACCATCTCTTCCCAGAAACTCTGCATGTAGCCTTTTTACTTTCACACATGCAGTAGACAGAAATAGAGACATGAGGAGGAAAAAAGTCAACAGGGAGAATGTAGTGTCTCTACTGAGTTTGTTTCTATAGTGAGGGAAGCCCTGGGTCAGGTTTATATGGGGGACCTGAGCCTTGTGACGTACGGGGTTAAATTAGGTCTGTCAATTTAAAACCCATGCTCATTGATGAGGTTTTGCTCTGCTGTGAAAATAATGGGTTTTTTTCAGGATTTTTTTTTTTTTTTTGATAAACAATTTGAAAGAACAGCCTTTTTCAAATTGAAATATTTTGTAAGCTTGTATATGTCTTTCACATTTAATTTAATGCACCCTTGCTGAATAAATAATTTTTTATTTATTTTTATTTTTTATTCTGATCCCAATCTTTTGAACGGTAGTATGTATTTTTACCCACTATAAATTTTTCTTAATTTACAAAAACAAATTATTAAGCTGTTTAGTTTGCAAGACATAACAAATAATGCACAAGATCAAATGTAGGAAAGAGCAGTCTGGGCTTTTAGGGTTGTCATTAATTAAATAAATAAATTATAAATGAATAAAAATGCAATTAAAAAAAATACGGGCAAAAAAAACAGACACTTCTTACATTCAGAAACGGCTAGAACCGAGCACATTTTATGTAAATAAAACAAGCATTATATTGACACCACTTTTCTGAAGCCACATTTTAATGTATATTCAATGCTTTACTTGTCTGACGTGTTTTTTTTTTTGGTCACGGAAACATATCTGTGTCACCATACATTGAGGCCACATACACAATGGCCCTGCACCACCCCAAGACCCTCTTTAGCACATGCTGTCTCTCTCTTTCACTCTCCCTCTGAGATCTCCATATTTTATTTACACTGGCAGTTCCAGGCTGGTGTCTCAGTGCTGTAATTTCATCTTGTCGCCTGCTGCTGAGGACACGACCAACCTCACGCAACCCCTCTATATTTGCATAATCATGGCTTTCTTCCACGCTTTCACGCTCATCTCCTCTATATGGTACAATGTTGATTTTGATAAGTGTATTAGTGTATTTGTATATTAATATTTGTGTGCGTTTTAGGGTTGTTGTTTTGGAGAGCCGGCCTACAGATAACCCTACCGCTCTCAGTAACCTCTACATCCTGGCTGGACATGAGAACAGTTATTAGCTCCGCCTCCTTCAGCCGTTCAGGCCCGCTGCACCTGGAGCCGTTGCAGTTCCCATGATGCATTCGTTTCGGAACGGCACCGACGCTGGACAACCACAGCTGAGCTGATGAGCAGACTGTGTTTAGTGCTAAATCTCACTGCAGCCTTATGCCATACGCTGCCCACCGCCAGAGACAGCCAGACTTCTTGCCACTTCAGGCATCCAGAATCAAACATCATGCAGTTCTACAGCAGCCAGTCAGATATTTGTAAATCAAGCAAGCAATCGCCAGAACTGCAAGCAATAGTGTTAAATACTTGTTTTTTAAACCCTATTAAATGTAATCATTCTAAACATTTAAAAAACATTAAAGCTGTAAAGATAGAACATTGAGCAAAATGCATTGCTGCTCAAAAAGTGCCATATAAGGGAACGGTTTTATTAAACGTAACGAACTTCGGAGGTTTTGTGTTAATTGTAGATTTAAAAGGTCAGGTTTTCATGCCGGCTAATGGGGAGAGTTTTGGGAGAATGAGTGAGTGTTATTTATTCAGCTGAGTCATGAGAGTGAAGCATCTCTCGCCCTTATGTTACTGAGTGAATATTTTTCTCTTTGTTGAATCATTTTCTCTGTTTGTTGTAGCTCTTTTATTTCTCCAGCTGAGTAATATTTTAAAATTTCAGTTATCTCTTTTTAAAAGTAACTTTAATTCAATATTTGCACCATGTAAGCACTTTTGTACATGTTCTTTTTGTATTTAAAAATGACAAAACATGGGAGATGTGAGGTTACTGTGATATCTCAAGTGTTTCCGTTGCTTTAGTTTTAATGTATGCAGCTTTTGTAATAAAAAGGCAATTGTTAACACTTTGGGATGTTTGACAAAGTCTTTTCAGATAAAAAATATACAGAAATATAATGAAAACCTCTCAAAACAACATATTTGGACATGCTCACAATAAAAAGAGTTCATACATCAACCAAACATTGGGCTAGTGTTGTATTCTTTTATTTGTAGCAATAGCCAAAGATACATTGTATTGGGTCAAAATGATCGATTTTTCTTTTATGCCAAAAATCATTAGGAGATTAAGTAAAAACCATGTTCCATGAAGAGATTTTGTAAATTTCCTACCGCAAATATATCAAAACTTGATTTTTGATTAGTAATATGTATTGCTAAAAACTTCATTTGGACAACTTTAAAGGCGATTTTCTCCAAAGTAAATAAAATCAGAATTCATCCATATTTTCAAATAGGCTAGTTGTATTGCTCTTTATTCTAGTTGTAGAATATTGTCCTATCCTAACAAACCATACATCAATGGAAAATGTATAAATCTCAATTTTAAAAAAAAATACCCTTATGACTGGTTTTGTGGTCCAGGGTCACATACACAAGTTTGTGATCAACGGAGGGACTTTGTTGTTTTTTAGACTTTATTTAATAAGAAATAACATTCTCTGGTAGATATAAGTTATACGAGAAAGCGTAATTAACAGAAACTTATATTTAACCAGGCAAGTCAAATAAGAACAGGTTCTTCTTTTCAACTTATGCGCGTGCGCTTGTCACCTTTAAAAGCTGCGTGACATCTGATTTATGTCATGGATTCAGGGATTTACAGTCCCACTGCTGACTGCGCTCGTCTCGTGAACGGCTGCTGATCTGAGGTCAGAGCGAGCGGATAGTTTCGCGCTTTGAGTGTGTTGCTGTGCAGATTGAAGCGCGCGCGGAGCGGAGGCGGAGGCGGAGTCTCGGCTCGGTTTCTATGGCGACCGGCCGCTTGTAAATAGCGTGTTTTCTTCTCCATGCGAACTCAAACACATTCTCACGGTGCGCGGACACACGGCTCTATCTGTCCGTCAGATTCACACGACAACACACAGCTCCGGTTATTTGACTCATTTCAATCTCAGGAAGCTGCTATTTGTGTTCGCTTTCATTTTTTTTTTTATCATAAAGCAAATATTTGGATGAGACATTGGAAGGTAAGCTGTATATCTAACTCCCTATGCTCTCTATATTATTAGATAACATTAAAAAGAGGTATGTTTTTATTTTACATTTTAAGGTTGAACACTAAACTGCACACAGTTTAGTAGACTTGACTAGAAAGGATCTTTACCACAGTCATGTTATAACAGTAATGCCTTCCTTTCAACACCTCAAAATAAATAGCATCTAAAAGAATTTAATTAAGAAATAAAGTTTAGTGACCTGTAGATAATATGTAAATAAAAAAATAATGTGAGGAATAAAGTTTGGTGTCCTAGACCTAGTGAGGTCAAAGGTGAACTTTTAGGGCCCCACAACAATTTCTAAATGTTATTTTTAAAAAGGAAAGAGGCCCTGAACAATATACAGTAATCATTTTTGTTTTGGTAATACTTTATTTTACAGTGTCCTTGTTACATGTACTTACTATAGTAGTAAATCTTTGTGTAATTACGGTCTAACAGAGAATAAAGTTCAAATAAAATGTAATAGCATTTTTATCTTCAGCCATGTATGTGTGATTTACAAACAACATATTTGGCTGCAGTTTTTCACATTTCAATCAGCATCAAGGTGAGGCGGTATCATAAGTGTTTTCTGCTGGTGTCACAGAGATGGAGAAGTATGAGAAGATCAGTAAGATCGGTGAAGGCTCGTATGGCGTCGTGTTCAAGTGCAGGAATAAAGACACCGGACAGATCGTTGCCATCAAGAAGTTTGTGGAGTCTGAGGATGATCCCATCATTAAGAAAATAGCGCTCCGAGAAATCCGCATGCTGAAGGTAAACACTCAGTCTGACCCTGCTGCTATAACCCAGTTTAAACCAGCCTAAAATGATTTGTTGGTCTTAACTGGTTAAAGATGGTTCGCCGTCCTGGACAAGCTGGCTTTGTAGGATGGTCAGGTATAAAGTGTCTAGAATCAGCCAACAGACAGCAAGACCAGCAAAGCAGTTTAAGATGTTGTTTGAGAAGGAAGTCTTTTTGATTTTGTTTTGCTACTATCATCATTTGTAGACTTGAAGAATAGTATTAGTAGTATGTTTTGTCTCATTAGTGGACGCGTGGCGACAGGATGTTTTAATAATCAGTGTCTGGAGCTCTTGTGATTTGCAAACTCTTTCCTTTGAGCTGAGAGCAAAGCAGTGGCCCTTTGAAGATCTGACATGTCAGCCAACACTGGCTTACCAATTAATTTCACTCTGCTATGCATGAATGGATGGATGAATATTCTTGTTGTTCCCTTCCCCTCCCTTGAGGGTTTTGTTTTTCAGCAGAATGTTACTGTACCACAGACTTTAGTCCATTTATTTGACTCTGGGCTGTAAAAATATTCTGTGATCAACTGTAAATATCTACTATTTTGTCTTTAAACTGGAAGCACTGGAAGTTCCAGTTTATTCAAATCTCTAAACTTCTGAAGATGGTTCTAGGATTTATTCTGGGGTGGATGCTGATCTGTTTCTGTTATATGGGGCCGTGTTATTTTCGTATTGTTTATATAGGCTTACTATTACAATATTTGTTAAAATTTTGAATGAGCTTTTATTTTTATATTTTCATTTTTATTTTAGTTATTTGTTATGTGCGTTTGTCATTTTTATTAATAAATTCATAATTTTATTTTGTATTATTGATAATAAAATGATTAATAATATAAAATAAAATGACTAATTTATTCATAAAAACTAAAATAAAAATAAAGCTTAATGGAAATGTTTAAAATAAATACAAATATTTCCATTAAGCTTTATTTTTATTTTAGTTTTAGTAAGTTTAGTACTTCAACTAATTTATTTCAGTTATTGCCAAGGCAACATTTCCATCTTCCATCATTTCCATCTAATATTTATATTCTATTTTATTTGAGCTTTATTTCAATTATCAAAAAAAATGTGTGTGTTATGAAACACATTTAATAAGACTTAAGGCTGCTTATCTTTTTTAACATTTATGTAAACACTTGAATGCTAAATCAAATGAATACATAAAAAGTGGGGTCAGAAGTCTCAGACTGCATTGAAAATATGGAAGTTTTATCATTTAAAACCTGTAAATAAAGTTTTAGGATTTTAATGATGCAAAAGGAATAAAAAATATTTAAGATTCTTCAGTATTTGCTCGCTATAAAAATAAGTACATTTGTGACATTGGCCATATGAGCTCCTCTGAACAGATGATCAGACATTCTTCCTTTCATTAAAGCACAAAATTCTTCTTAAAACTTCTCAAATAATGCTGGAAGCATGATTATGAGGTTTTACACAAACTTGCGGCATTTATCTTACCGCAAGTTTGTGGTGGGACTACTAAATACTAGACTACTAAATAAAACTAATACTAGGATGCTCTGAAAAACTTGATTAAATTAGAATCGGATAAGAAGCATTGTTTCTAGTGTTCTTAGACTTTTTTGTATACGTTTCCACACGTACAAATCCTAATTTGTTCATTAAATTGTGTGTATTTAGCAACTGAAACATCCAAACCTAGTGAATCTGATCGAGGTGTTCAGAAGAAAGAGAAAACTGCACCTGGTGTTTGAGTACTGCGACCACACCGTCCTAAATGAGCTGGACAGATACCCAAGAGGGTGAGAACACACATATGCAGACACCTATAAAACAGCTCTGTGTTTCTCACACTAACACATATTGTGTTGTTGTTGCTATGACGCACAGCATGTCTGTGGTGGAATGTTTACAGCAGGATGCATTTGTCCTCTGTGGTGCACTTGAGGGAGACGCTGTTAAACATTTAACAACATTTAACTCTTTATATGTCGTCCTCTTGATTTACAAGTCAAGAATCAACAAAGCTCACACAGTAGAGCACTCATACACTCACATACACACTATCAGAACCTATAGGGTTAGTGTGTAGTTCAGTAGGAGCAGAGAGGAACGAATGGTTAAAGTAGAAAATGAGGTTTGTGTTCCTGTAACTGCATTGTAACACTTTGTGTGTGTCTGTGTATGTGTTTGTTCACTCAGCGTTCCAGAGCACATGGTTAAAAGCATCATCTGGCAAACATTTCAGGCTGTGAACTTCTGCCACAAACAAAATGTAAGAATTTCAAAATTATTGCTGCTCTCTCCCTCTCTATTAACTTCTTAACAGGATTATTTTCTCAGATTTAATGCCTCTGCCCAGATTAAAGAGTTAAAAAGTACCCCCTTTCTAAAATATAAAGGCAGCTGCTTTTATACTGCTAGAAAAATATTTTGTGATATTAAAATACTATTATGAAGAACAGTATTATTTTAGTACCATTGAGATAATTTTACAGTATTTATTGATATTTTTGAGTAAGATTTAATAACTTTGTTGTGCATTCTTGTCATTTTAGTATTTTTTGTTATTTGTCTATATAGTTCTTATTATTTTATTATTTTTTTTCAGTTTTAGTGTTAGTTATTTCAGTACATTAAGTTAAACTTATTTAAAATAAGAAAAATGAGTTGTTGGCCAGGCAACATCTTAAACTTAAATCTTTCTTAATTATTATTGAAAATATTACATTTAAATTAATAATAAATTATTAAATTATTAGAAATGTTTTTTTATGGTTTTAGTTTTCGTTTTAGTTGACTTTAATAACTCTGATAAAGAAATGTTTCAATTGTTTTTCTTGTGACTGTACTAAAGCAAGTTATTACAATATTATCTAGGAAATATTTACTTTGCGAAAAGTATTCAAATTCTTTAAATTTATTTAAATAGATAGATAGATAGATAGATAGATAGATAGATAGATAGATAGACTGCAATAAACATTTATGAATGAATTGAATATCTTAAACTAACATGTTAACTCTGACATTTAAAAAAAATAAAAATAAAAAATTTAATTTTTTAATTTAAATTGCTCACAGGCCACCTAGAACCCCTAATTTAAAATATTTTATTTTATTTTATTTTATTATTTTATTTTACAAGTCTAGAAATAAATGTAATACCAAATTTCCACACCCCAATTCCACAAATTGGATCTGCCATCTATTTTAGTAAATCCACAATATCAGTTTTGGCCTGTATACATTTCATGAACAGTCCAGAATTGGATCCAGCACCTATTTTAGTGGATCCAGTACCTCATAACTCTATGAAAAAAGTGTATCAGTGAGTCATTGTAATTTTAGTAAAGCATCTTAAAACTATATTTTTAAATCAGATGTTTTAGGAGACTCACTGAGTGATTTAAAAATGTGTGTTTTTAGTGTATCCACAGAGATGTGAAGCCTGAAAATATTCTCATCACCAAACATCAGGTCATCAAACTCTGTGACTTTGGCTTTGCCAGGATCCTCAGTGCGTGTACACATATAATACACACACACACACACACATCATACACTATACACACTCCCAACCTTCAACTTTCCATTCATCTAATAACTCGCTCTTTTTCCAGCGGGTCCATGTGATTATTACACGGATTATGTAGCGACGCGGTGGTACCGAGCTCCAGAACTGCTAGTAGGAGACACGCAGTACGGCCCACCAGTGGACGTCTGGGCAGTAGGCTGTGTGTTTGCAGAGCTGCTCTCTGGTGCCCCTTTATGGCCGGGCAAATCCGATGTAGACCAGCTGTATCTGATCAGGAAAACTCTGGGTAAGAAACACACATAACTTCAGCTGTTCATATGATATGTGATTGGATGCATGTAATGAATAGAGTTTATTTGTGTGTTGTTGTGTTCCTAGGCGAGTTGATTCCTCGACACCAGCAGGTGTTCAGCACTAACCAGTTCTTCAGCGGAGTTTGTGTCCCTGATCCACAGGAGACGGTGAGATGATCATTAAGTTTTGATTCTGCATAAGTTTATTTCTGTAGACCTAGAAAGTAAACCTGTTCACACACACGATATGTGTCTGATCTACAGGAGCCTCTTGAACGGAAGTATCCAAATATCTCGTACCAGGCGCTGAGCCTCATGAAGGTCAGTTAAACACAAACCAATAATACAGAAGTCCACTGCTCACTCAGAACCAGTACCATCATGTCTGTCTGTCTGTTGTCTGTCTTTCTCAGGGTTGTCTGCGGATGGACCCGGCTGAGAGGTTGTCCTGTGAGCAGTTACTGGAGCTGCCATACTTTGACAGTCTGAGAGAAGAGAGCGAGAGTGTGACACGTGAACTGGACCGCAAGAGACGCACACGCCAGCCACGCAAACACCTTCCTCCTGGGGTCTGTAGCCACAACTACAACACTCACACCTAGGGCTGGGCCGTGTGACCATTATTGTATGTGAAGCTGTGGAGTTCAGTAGTTATTCATTATTCCAGTATATATATATATATATATATATATACAGTATATACATACAGTAGCTATGTATATGTATATATATATATAATATATATACTGTATATATTTATAAAACTTTAAAATTATTTAAAAATATATACGTATACGTAGGTCAGATTCTTTTAAATAGGCATTAATACTTTATTAATCAAAAGGGACATTTATAATGTTACAATAGATTTCAATAGTCATCAAAGTTAAAATGTATAATGTTTTCCACAAAAAAATGAAGCACCACAACTGATGATAATAATAATAAATGTTTCTTGAGCAGCTAATCAGCATATTAGAATGATTTCTGAAGGATCATGTGACACTGAAGACTGGAGTAATGATGCTGAAAATTCAGTTTTGTCATCACAGTTTTAAAATATATTAAAATAGAAAAGAGTTTTTACTGTTTACTGTTTTTACTGTATTTTTGATTAAAATTGCAGCTTTGGTGAGCATAAGAGGCTTCTTTCAAAGACATTAAAAAAGTACCAATCCTATGCTTTTGAACAATGTTTTTGAAACAGAATATTTATTTATTTATTTATATACAACCCCATTTACAGAAAAGTTACAGCGCTTGTAAAAAGCCCTGACATTAAGGAATGTTATTTGCTCATTCTCGTTAACCTTTATTTAATTGACCAAAGTACAAAGAACAATTTTCAATGTTTTCACTTGGCCAACATAATTTTATTTTGTAAATATAAACAAATGTTGATTTTGATGGCTGCAACACACTCCAAACAAGTTGAAATGTGGACTCATCTGACCACAGCACTGTCTTTTCAAGAGATTCAAGTTGCATTTCTTAATGCAGCGGCAGACTGTGATAAATGACAGTGGTTTTCTGAAGTACTCCTGAGCCCATGTGGCTATATTTAACACCACAGCATGACGGTTTCTTATGCAGTGCCATCTGAAAGCTCAAAGGTCATGCACATTCACCTGAGGTTTCATGCCTTGCCCTACATGTACTGAGATTTCTTTGGAATTCCCTGAATCTTTTCACAATATTATGTATGGTAGTTGTTAAAAGACATAAGTTCTTTGCGATTTTGCATTGAGAAATGTGATTTTTGGTTTATTTGACACCTCTCTCATGAAATTTGGCACAAAGTGATGAGCCATGATCCAGCTTAAGACTGAGATGCTCCTTTTATACCCAAACATGATACCTTGACCTATTACCAATTCACCTACTTACTGTGAACTGTTTCAAAACAGTTTAATTTGGATATTCTATAACCTTTTCATTTTTATTTAGCCTCTGTCACAACTTTTTGGAGAGTGTTGCAGCCATCAAAATCAAAATTTGTTCATATTTATAAGATACAATTTTAAGTTGGCCAGTGAAAATTTTGGGGAAAAAAAATTGTACTTTTGTCAATTAAACAAGTTTATTAAATAAAAGAGAATTAACAAATCACAGATTCTTGATTTTACTGCATTTTACAAAACATCCCAACTTTTCTGGAATTGTATTTATATTTATTCTTATTTTCTTTATTTACTTATTTATTTTCAGGTATAAAAAACATAACTACATTACGATTATTTTTTTTTTTAAGTACAACAAATTACTTAATAAAACATTTTGGTCATTGAAATCTCCCATTTATTTTAATATTTTAAATCCCTGTTCTCTGTCTATATAGTATCTGCCTCAGCTGGCCAGCAGTACTGTCTTCCCAGCCGTGGAAAACAGAAAATACTACAACAACCTGCGCAAATTCAACTATCATCTACCCAACATATGATGGACGTCGACTCATCAGGAACCCGAGAACCGACCGACCACCTCCCAGCTGGTGTGTGTGTGTGTGTGTGTGTGAGAGAGATAGACAAAGGGCTCTGCTCTGCCTGTAGAACAATGATGTCACACTGCCAAAGCAAAGACTCACAGAGGCATTTCTGTAATATGTAAAATGACAACAGCAATAATAATAGCGTTAAAACTGAATTATGTGCTGTGCTTGATAGTTTGATTAGAAACTGACTTCAGTGCTATAGAAGAGTTTGCTCTGTGGGACAGATTTATTTTTATTTTTTTACCTCTATTAGATCCAGATGTTTTAATTATAAATCCTAATGATGTTTGAAGTGTGTATATGTGACTAAAATCATTTCTAGAGATGTAACCAGACCCAGACAGAATCAACATTTTTTTTCAGATTTTCTGTAGCTAAAAGACTGGAATTTTGCAGTATGGATTTTAAAAATCAGAATTCTGAGTTGCTGAAAGCATGATCAAATTAGCCAAAATATTTAATAAATGAAGTGTTTGGGGATGTGTAGAACTTGTTTAAATGTGCAGAAATCTTTCTGTGTGGGCCTGGACATAACCCTGTATTTTTTTAACATTTATCACCCCATTGTGGACATAATGATCTTTTTGTTGCCTTTATGAGCGGTGCTAATAATTGAGCCACTGACTTGCACCAAATGCCAAATTCAATGTGATTTGCAAATGTGTTTTTTGTGTTAAAATAGATGTAAAAATTAAACAGTTTTTGTTGGTTTTCAGACTAAATCATTAAAGATCTTTGTGCAACCTATATTTGTTTCTATAGCTACTTCATAAGAAGTGTATGAAGAAAACAACAACAAAACTGTTGAAGATTTATTGATAACGGCAATATAACATTGTTCAACTGCCCCGGGTGGTCTGACAAAACTCCATTTTGTTGGATCAAAGCTAATTCGGTGTTGTTGACTGGCCTCTAAGGCAGAGGAGCTCTCTGCATCCGTCCCTGGGATGCTCAGTTGCTTGGATACTGTTGCCAGAGGGCTTGTCTGGCCTGGTCATAAAGCTGTGATAGTTATGGTCTCCCAGATGTGCTCTGAGATGCGCTGTGATTGGCTAAGCGAGGTCCAGTTCTATGGTGAGTCTGGGAAGTGCGGTCTGGACTCTGTCCACAGTCTGATCTTTATCTTTTATACCAGGCAGATCACTGAGAAGCAGCCACTCCAGGTTCCTAATACACACACACACAATCAGACACTTGTGATTTCAATAGCAGAAGCCACAGATTTTACTCTTGTGACAAACCAATATATCAACCAGGGCTGCGCTTCTCAAAAGTAGATCATTAAATCTTTTGGCAGCAGTGGCCTCTATGATCAACTTTAAGGTATAGTTCACCTAAAAATGAGATTTGCTGAGAATTTACTCACCCTCGGGCCATCCATGTAGATGAGTTTTTCTTCACTGGAACAGATTTTGAGAAATTTAGCATTATATCACTTGCTCACCAATGGATCCTCTGTAGTGAATGGGTGCCATCAGAAGTTCAAATAACTGGTAAAAAACATCACAATACATGCAGATTTTTGCTTCACAAGATTTATTTACAGACAAATTCATTGTTGGACTGGAGTCATGTGGATTATTGTGATGTTTTTATCAGCTGTTTGGACTCTCATTCTGACGGCACCCATTCACTGCAGAGGATCCATTGGTGAGCAAGTGATGAAATGTTACATTTCTACAAATCGGTTCTGATTTAGAAAAACTCAACTATATCTTGGATGGCCTGAGGGTGAGTACTTTTTCAGGAAATTTTCATTTTTGGATGAACTATTCCTTTAAGCTCACACCGCTTCTGGGAAACGCAACCCTGGCTGATTAATTCTCCAACATTTGGTCATTTGAGATGATCAACATCATCCAATTACCATGCCCATATGGCATACATGCAAAATTATGAGCAATAATGTGAGCTAAACTGAAATAAAAGATGCTGTTGTCATACCTGAGGTGATGAAGAGTGATGATTCCTTTATCTGTCACGTTGCCACAGGAAACTATCGTCATGTTCTTCAAACTGTCCTGCAGTGTTTTTATTTGACTCAAACGCTCCAGACAGGCATCTTCTATATAAATACACTTATTGAACCTGATTTCCTCTACATGGTCAAGACCCTCTAAACACAAAAACAAAGGCGTGTTAGTACCAACAGTTCTTTAGATGCCTTTGGTAAATATTAATATAGTATAAGCCAAAGGCTCAGCAACCTTTTTTTGACCTTTAAAAAATCTGAAATTTTATTTATTTTTTAAACAAATAAAATAAAAGTTAAAATATATTTGAGGTTAGTATATTTTAATTTATTAAGTAGGGAAGCATGCATTAAATTAATCAGTTGTTTGATTAATATTATTGTTAAAAATTAATATTTTTTTCAGGATTCTTTGATGAATAGAATGTTCAAAAGAACAGTATTTATTTGAAAAGAAAAAAAAACCTTTGAAGCATTATAGCACTTTCATCAGTTGTTTTATGTAGCAGAATTTCATACATATTAAATTAAATTATAATTACATACTAAATTACATTAATTTAAGTGTCAATGTCATTGTGTTTTACTGAATATTTTGATTTATTATAATTTCTGTCTTCTGCATCCACAGAAATCCTAACTAAAATGCAAAATTGCCAAGCTCTGATATAATCAGTTGGTCAGCATATTACTAGGTGAAACAAGCAAGTTAGGATTTGGCTGGTGTTGTCATATTGAGTACAGTAAGAGTAGAAATGTAAAATGTAGTGTACTGTATAGTAAAACTGGATGTGTGAAAAGACTATGTGAGTGAAAAAGAAAGAGGACTGAACTGTATCTGTCTGTGTAAAACACCCCTTAGCTTTACGTCACTTTTTCCCCACAACTGAACCTCTCATCCTCACCTGTGACACACAGACAGTGTCTCATCCTCACCTGTGACACACACACGGTGTCTCAGTGTCTCACCACATCTCACACACACACATGGTAGCGTCCTCACAAACTTTCCCTCTCTGGGGTCTAATTTAATAAATAATTCAAGACTGTTTTGCTAAAGCAAATGGAGTAAGAGATCTTAGAGTTGAAGCAGGTGTTTGACCTTCTCCATTCACTGATGATTTCATTAAATTTGCATAGGCAATGTCACAATGCTAAAGGTTAAAAGATAATTTTGCCTCATAAAGGTAACTGGGTCAGGGCAGTGAGAAGAGTGTTTATGTGTTTAATCGATCACTTACCCAGATGATCAAAACCACGATACATGATGCAGGACTCTGTGGCATCAATAGCTTCTATCCGGTACCGGCCCAACGGCCCAGTCGGGAGTCCGTTGTAGTCGTGCTGCCAGCGGTCGAAACCACGGAACCGGACTTTTGCACCACATCTCAGGAGCCACTCGGCAGCGGCTCGATCAGGACCCACTGCTTTAATACGCTCATAATCAACTCTATATTGATCAAAGAACACAACAATCACGGATCACTGCATCTGAAAAGCTGACGTGACATTTCAAGCAGTGACATGACATCTAAAACCAGTGACAGACCAATTAATCATCTGCTTTTTAGCCATTTTTGATGGATCGTGCACATTTTCAGTTTTGTATAAACTACTGTTCAAACGTTTGGGGTCGATACATTTTTTTAAATGTTTTATTAAGAAGTCTTTTATGCTCACCAATGCTGCATTTATTTGATCAAAAATACAGGAAAAACTGTAATATTGTGAAATATTATTACAGTTTAAGATTAACTCTTCTATTTTAATATATTTCAAAATGTAATCTTTTCCTGTGACGGCAAAGATGAATACATTTCAGCATCATTACTCCAGTCTTTAGTGTGACATGATCCTTCAGAAATCATTCTAATATGCTGATTTGGTGCTCATGAAACAATTCTTATTATTATCAATGTTGAATACAGTTGTGCTGCTTAATTTTTGTTGAAAATTATACTTTTGTCAGGATTATTTGAAGAATAGAAAGTTAAAATCAACAGCATTTATTCGAAATAGAAAACTATTTATAACATTATAAATTAACATTATATAACATGACAACATTATAAATATAAGTAATTTTTGATCAACTTAATACCAGTATTTTTTGTTTTTTAAATAAATATAAATAAAATCTCACTTTTGAACTTTTTGCACTGTATATCTTATTTTTTGGGTCTGAACTGTACTAAATATATATTTCAATATTATAGCAGCCAGTAGCAACACCGCTATTTGGCGTCAGTATTTGATAAATGAAAGACACATTTGTTGACCACTATTAACTATTTTGTACAGCATTGTTCTACATGGAACTTTTAAAATAGATTTGCCACACTTCAGGACTGTTCAAGTGAACTGCAGAAACTATAAAGAAATGATGACCAGTAAAAGCATATAAAACATACACTAGATTCTATTATGTTATTAAGCTGGTATTAAGTCAAGACTCTAAATAAGAGCTGTTGTTGTGAATTAGCAGACTTCGATTAGTCTCCGTAGGGATTCCTCACTCTATGGAACAGTCATTCTAGAGACTAATTACTCTAGACATTGATTAGTCCCTTCATAGATATTTATGGCTCTCACACTCAACATTGTTTTTGTTGTAATTGGCCTCAGGTGCTTTACAGTCTGCTGTGGGTTGGGAAAGGAAATAAATTATGACATTGGAAAAATATTAAACTAGTTACATAACTGTTGTTTTGAAAAATATCCAAAATTTACTTGTTGAAAACAGCATTGAGCCACCCCCAGAACTCACGACTTCCCCCCGACGCCTGCTTATGTGCGGATAAAATCCTCCGCGTTGACCAGGTGAACAATCTCATGTCTATGGATGAAATAAAGAGAGAAAGAGATGAGATATCAAAGTATGAAGACGCACTGTTCAATCACACTTTCTAACAGCAGATCGAGCAGAATGATCTGTGTACGCTGATGGTCGAGGACAACGTATTAACTTATCAAACCTCTAATGTAGTAAACATAGATATGTAGTAAAGCTCCCAGACAATCGGTTCATACCATATACAGAACTGCTACAATAAAATAGTGTAAATACTACAAAACTGACCCTTCAGTTCGTGTCGCTGCTGTACGGAGTATCTGTTGTTTACATCCTCCGTCCTCCATGCGCGCTCGCTGATCTTTCACCCGTTACGTCACCGCGTCTCGCGCTCCCATTGGTCAGTGAGTGTACGTAAGGGGCGGGGCTACGAAGGACAGATTCAGCGTCCTAACAGAGAGAAGATTCCTTTACTCGAGAATAAACCGTACCGGGTCAGCGACTAGCACTATGATTACACGGTTATAATAAGTCTGTTAGGAAAAGTGAAAACGTAATTTGTGGAATAATGATACGAACTTTCGGTACCGGATCGGTGTGCGCGCGCTTACTGACACAGGGATCAAAGTATGCAACGTGCAGAGCTGCACACCACAGCGGGTGAGAATAACTACAGCACTACAGAGTTATTGAAACAACAGTACAGAGTCCTCACAGTGTTCTGACTGTAGTGGCACACTATTAAAAGTACCTCAGCTGTAGGATGACTTAGTATTAGTATTGTTACTGTAGAGTGAAACTGTAGTCAGAATGCATTCAATGACATTATAGTTAAGGATGCACCGATATTAAAGTAAAAAGTTACCAAAAATGAAAATTCTGTCACTATTTATTCACCGTCGTTCCAAACCTGTATTACCCCTCTTTCTTTTGTGGAACGTAAAATAAGATATTTTGAAGAATGTTGGTAACCATGCCGTTTTCTTTTCTTTTTTACAGTAATATTAAAATATTTAACATTAACATAAACTTTAAGTGAGCGCAAGATGACGGCAAGGGTAATCAAAATGTATATATAGAAAAGATGATCATGCACAGTTAAATATACAAAATTGGATTACTAATATTATACCATTATATTGTGTAGCTCATTTGATGTTGCTGTTATCGGTGGAGGGATTGTTGGACTGGCCTCTGCCAGAGAGCTGATCCTCAGGCACCCAAACCTCACCTTTACCCTGCTGGAGAAAGAAAAGGAGCTTTGTAAGTGCGTGTTTGTTCTAGATACTTCTTCATATCTGCCCTGATTTCATAATCATTGAGTTTGTGTATTCTTTCCCACAGCTCTCCATCAGACAGGTCATAACAGTGGTGTGATCCACTCTGGGATATACTACACACCAGGCTCTCTGAAGGCTCAGCTTTGTGTTCGTGGAGCCATGCTAACATATCAGTACTGCCAGAAAAAAGGTGTGCCTTATAAGAAATGTGGCAAGGTGAGAATGAGCATAGGCCCCCATAATACCACAGATACCAAGGAGATTTGTCCCTATAGTATCCATTGTGTGTGTGTGTGACTTCAGCTTATCGTAGCAGTGGAGAGAGAGGAGATCCCCCGTCTGAAAGCTCTATATGAACGCGGTCAGGTGAACAATGTACAAGATCTCCGTCTGATTGATGCCAAGGCCATTCGAGAGAAAGAGCCGTACTGCAGGGTGAGTGACACGTGTTTGTGTGTTAATGAAAGACAGGGTTCATATTTTCCACTTATGTACCATCCATTGGTTTGATCAATAACCAGCAGATTGCAAAAGTGCTGTCATCAGGCCTTTACCTGATTCAGGTGACCTTAGGCCTGCTGTTTCAAACACTGAAATATTAACCTATTTATGACTATCATATATGCATTTATATTTTGTATAACCTCAGTGTTTATGTTGAAGCTGGCCCTCACATACACTACCGTTCAAAAGTTGTGGGTTGGAAAGATGTTTTTGAAAGAAGACAATGTCAAATTGCAGCATTTATTTTATTAAAAATACAGGAAAAATTGAAAATTGAAAAAACAACAGTTTTCTATTTTAATATATTTTTAAAAATGTAATTTATTCCTGTGATGGCGAAGCTGAATTTTCAGAATCATTACTCCAAAAAAATGCAACAAAAAGGAACATTAAAATAACAATCCCAGACAGAAAGAGACCATCCAAATGTCAAGAAATGCAACTAATCACTGTTTGTTTTGTTTATAGATAATATTTTTTAAATGTATAATACTACAATAACAGACTATAGTGTGACTTTTAGTAATCAGAATTTCTGTTTGTCCAAAATGAATAAAAACAAATAGTTTCCCAGATTATATTAGCAAATAAAGCAGAATTTCAGTTGTTTACCAGTGCACTCCTCAAGCCCTGGAAGTTGCGTACTGCCAGCCAATCAGGGGTGCGTTTCCCAAAAGCAACTATGGTCGCAAGTTCCGTCGTTACCAATAGAGTTCAATGGGACTTGCCACCATAGTTAGCTAACGATGCTTTTGGGAAACGCACCCCAGATCTGCTGGGAACTGCTGATTTCAGCCAACCTGTGCCATTTTTGTGTGGAATATGGATCAAACAGTACGAGAATGGTCTGTACATGAAATAACGTAAGGTATTTTTTTGTTAATACACAGGGCATCATGGCATTAGACTCTCCAAACACAGGGATTGTGGACTGGCGGTTAGTAGCTCTGACCTACGGTAAGGACTTCCAGGAAGCAGGTGGCACTGTGATAACTGACTTTGAAGCATCTGACATTAAGGTGGCGGCAGAAAGCCCAGCTGGAAGCGCTGATGGTGAGTCATGTGACTTGCTCAATGTCTCAGACCTTTTTTTTCGTTAATATTACTGCATTCATCCCTTTATGTCTGTTTAGGGCTGAAATATCCCATCATCATCAAAAGCTCACAGGTGAGAAACTGATTTGTGTGAATGGTGTTTTTATGATCTTTTTGGTTGGTGTCTTTCTTAGTATAGATATGTTTGTGTGCAGGGGAAGGAGGTGAGGTGTCGGTTTGTGTTGACGTGTGGAGGCCTTTACTCTGATCGGCTGTCTGAGATATCTGGCTGTAGTTCAGAGCCCCGTATCGTTCCCTTCAGAGGAGATTACCTGGTGCTTAAGCCAGAGAAAAACTACCTGGTCAGGGGCAACATCTACCCTGTGAGTAGAAACACCCCACACAAACACATAATACACAGATATATGAGAACATGTGTTTAAGGACTCTGTTTGTGTGCTGAGGTGCCAAACCCACGGTTCCCGTTTCTTGGATTCCATTTCACTCCTCGTATGGACGGTAGCGTCTGGCTTGGCCCAAACGCTGTGTTGGCTTTTAAACGAGAGGGGTATAAACTCTTTGACTTCGACACACAAGACTTCGTTAATGCGGTCTCCTTCAGGTACAGTGAAATACACTTTTGCATATAGAAGTTCAAAAGTTTGGGGTCAGTAAGATATTTTTAAAATAAATTATCAATTTAAATTGATCAGAAGCGACAGTAAAAACATTTACAAAAGATTTCAATGTCAAATAAATGCTGTTCTTTTGAACTTTCTATTCATCAATGAATCTTAAAAACAAAAATATTTAGCTGCAGCTGTTTTCAACATTGCTTATAATAATACTAATAAAAAAAGCATTAGATCAGGATATCAGACTGATTTTTGAAAGATCATGTGACACTGAAGACTGGAGTAATGATGCTGAAAATTTAGCTTTGCCATCACAGCAATACATTGAAATGTCTCAACTTTTGGACCACAAAACCAGTCATAAGGGTCAATTTTTCGAAATTGAGATTTATACGTCATCTGAAAACTGAATACGTGCTACTTATGACTGGTTATGTGGTCCAGGGTCACAATTACATTATAAAATATATTAAAATAGAAAACAGTTATTTTAAATTGTAATACTATTTCACAATATTACTATTGTTACTGTAATTTTTCTCAAGTAAATGCATGAGCATAAGATACTTAAAAAAATTAATAAAATAACAATAAAAAAAACTTACCAACCCCAAACATTTCAACAGTAGTGTACACTCATATTGACACATTCTCATATATAGAGTGCACTTAAAGGAATGTTCAAGGTTCAGTTTAGCTCAATCAACAACACTTGTGGCATAATGTTGATTACAGGGCTCTAGACTCATTATAATTTCAAATCATAATTTGGTCGCAGAATTCTTTTTTTTTTTTTGCTACAACATTTGATTAATCAATGCATGCTGATGAACTTTTATCATAGTTTATAGTTATATGGTAACGAAAGTGTTCAACATTCAACCCGTTCTTTTTCATCAGTATTATTTGTGATTTATATTTTGTGACCGGAATTCCTCTTTTCGTGTGCTTTCACTTTCACTTCAAATTCACGATCTTTGTGTCAGCTTTACAAGAAAAGATAATTGTCTGTTTTGCTTATATCTATGCACCTTTCACTTTTTAAGACTAAAACAAAAGATGGATTCATTGTTATTCTTAATTAAAAAGCACAACAATAAAACAGTAGGTTACAATGACAAACTAGCTTACATAACATTTATTAACAAAAACGAATAAGACGAGGCATGGCATAGACACATCACATGCTGTATTATACCGACTAATAAATTACAGAATGTTTAGCAAACACTTAGGAATCAAATAAATAATAATATTTAAAAAATTAAGGAAAGCCTCCATAGCGTAACTTGAGGTAAACAGCAAAGAACAAGCTTTTCAAAACGTAAACAAAAAGAAAAGGAAAACTAAACTGTCTGTCGCTGACAGGACTTGCATGTTTTCTCTACAAGAATACCAACATGTTCACCTTCTCTGGTTTTAAGAAGCGGTCTTTTACTTTAGTTTGAAAACCAAATCCTCCGTTGCGCTCCATCTGCTGCGCGCACCTTCACGCTCGTGCTGACGCGGCGAGTATCCAAAGGAGCATCTTAGACCATGCACTCTCACAAATGCGACCATGTCAAATTTTAACTTGCACATTCTCAAAAAATGGTCGCAGTCTAGAGCCCTGGATTACTACAAAAATTAATTGCACCCAGTTTTCTAGGTGAATTATCTGTGTTACAGTGAGACACTAATGATGGACATGAATTTACTGAACCCAGATTATTTCTTTAAATACATAGGTTTGTTCATTGTAGACAGCTCATGGAATTAAAAACAAGGCCCCTTCCTTGTGTGTGTGTCTGTGTGTGTATGTAGGGGTCTGCAGAGGCTGGTAATGAAGAATATTGTGTATGGAATGGGAGAAATATATAGAGGTGTGTTTACCAGTGCTCAGATAAAGAACCTGCAGAAGTTCATACCTGAACTGAGCCCCAGTGATGTCCTCAGGTACAGACACACAAACACTCTATTGAGAAAGATTATAAAAGTCATACATATTCTCATTTATTATCACAGTTGTCCTGCTTGTAAATGTTTGAGCGTGTTGGTTTGTGCAGGGGGCCGTCGGGTGTGCGTGCACAGGCTTTGGATGCTGAAGGAAACCTGGTGGATGATTTTGTGTTTGACGGTGGGAAGGGAGAGCTGAGCAGCCGGATTCTGCACGTACGCAATGCCCCGTCACCCGCTGCGAGCTCCTCCCTGGCCATCGCTGAGATGATCGCTGATGAACTGGAGAAAAGATTTCATCTGTAGACATACCTCAGATGACGCTGCCATAACCTTGATTACACTCTCACTCTTATTCTTCAGTTCAGAAGATAAAAGAATAATTATAGAATAAGTTTTACTTTTTATAGTAATAATGTAAAGAGATTTCTGGTGCTCTTTTCTAATGTATCTTCTGAAAATGATGCAGATTTTAGGAAATGTTGGGTAATTGTTGTTATGTCTTTGTAAATCTGATGATTTATGAGGAAAAAATAACTGCCTTAAAATAATGTACAAAGGTAGATGCCTCTTAAGAGAATGAATTCATTCTCCATCTCTGAATTTGTAAAAATAAAGCATGACAAATTCGTTAGTTGATGGGTCTTCAAATTATATCTAACCTCTAACATCTGTAACAATATGTGAAGGTCTGATACTCCTTGCTTTTGTAAATTAAATTTTCAAGATTCCAGAAGTTATAGAAGGTGAATGTTCTTTAGGGATCCCATTGTCTTTAACCAATGAATGAATGTACATTAATGTACATTACTTATACAGTTGTTTGTGATTCTCTGGACAATGATTTATATATGTATGTATGTGTGTGTGTTTGTACTTTAAATTTCTACATAAAATATTTTAAACCTTGACATAACTATAAAAATGTATGCTCTTTATAGAAAGGCCAGTTAATATTTTTATCTTTATTTTATTTGAATATTTTATTAATTTTAGGGCTGTCAATCGATTAAAAAAATTAAACGCGATTAATCGCACATTTTTATTTGTTCTAAATGTACCTTAAATTAATACTTTTCACATTTTTAATACTCTAATCAACTCTGCCGATCGCTGAAGAGAAACTGAGCAGAGAGAGAGATGAGAGAGAGAGAGAGAGAGAGTGTGTGTGCGCGCTGAGAGAGAGAGAGAGAGTGTGTGTGCGCGCTGAGAGAGAGAGAGAGAGAGGTGTGTGTGCGCGCTGAGAGAGAGAGAGAGAGAGAGAGAGAGGTGTGTGTGCGCGCTGAGAGAGAGAGAGAGAGAGAGAGAGAGATGTGTGTGCGCGCTGAGAGAGAGAGAGAGAGAGAGAGTGTGTGTGCGCGCTGAGAGAGAGAGAGAGAGAGAGAGAGAGATGTGTGTGCGCGCTGAGAGAGAGAGAGAGAGAGAGAGATGTGTGTGCGCGCGCGCTGAGAGAGAGAGAGAGAGAGAGAGAGAGAGAGAGTGTGTGTGCGCGCTGAGAGAGAGAGAGAGAGAGAGAGAGAGTGTGTGTGCGCGCTGAGAGAGAGAGAGAGAGAGAGAGTGTGTGTGCGCGCTGAGAGAGAGAGAGAGAGAGAGGTGTGTGCGCGCTGAGAGAGAAACTGAGCAGACGCAGAGAGAGAGAGAGAGGTGTGTGCGCGCGCTGGGAGAGAAACTGAGCAGAGAGAGAGAGAGGTGTGTGCGCATGCTGGGAGAGCAAGACCTCGCGCTTGTGCGGCAGTACCAGGTGATTCTCAGAAACTTGGTTTGGGCGCTTGAAGGGAAAAAAGTCGCTAAAGGGGTCTGCAATGTTGCTAAGTTGGCAACACTGTGCATCTCCATTTGTCCAACTACGGGTTGGGCCACAGGTCAAACAGAAAATACGCGTTGCGTTAATCGCGCGTTAAAAAAATTTGTGCCGTTAAAATGAATTTGCGTTAACGCGTTAACTTTGACAGCACTTTGCATTTCTCTTTAATGTTTTATTAATTCACATGACTTTCCCAGGTCTTGAAATCACACCTAGTTCTTCAAAGATGCTGAGATTGTAAACAGTTGTTGACGAGGTGAAATACCTTGATTTTTTTATTTATTGTTGTTGTCGTTTTAGTTTATTTTAATGCTTGTTTTGTTATATTTGAATTGTGACCCTGGAGCACAAAACCAGTCTTAAGTCGCTGGGATATATTTGTAGCAATAGCCAACAATACATTGTATGGGTCAAAATTATCGACTTTTCTTTTATGCCAACAATCATTAGGATATTAAGTAAAGATCATGTTCCATGAAGATATTTTGTAAATTTCCTACTGTAAATGTATCAAAACTTAATTTTTGATTAGTAATATGCATTGCTAAGAACTTCATTTGGACAACTTTAAAGGCGATTTTCTCAATATTTTGATTCAGATTCCAGATTTTCAAATAGTTGTATCTCAGCCAAATATTGTCCTAAACTATCAAACCATACATCAATGAAAAGCTTATTTATTCAGCTTTTAGATGATCTCAATTTAAAAAAAAAAAAATGCTTATGACTGGTTTTGTGGTCCAGGGTCACAATAATTTGAAATAATCTTGAGGCCCCTTTGCAGGTTTCCTGGTTGAGAACCCCCTTTCTAGAGTAGAATTTAATAGTTTCCTCATAATAAAAAGTGTTTACATGATCTTACGTGACCATTCCGCTCTTGACCACAAGATGGCAGTGGGTGGCTGGACATTTGGGGGATTTTTAGATTTATAGTAACTGAAATAATCGTGAAAAATAATAAATAATATTTGGAAGTACAACTGGCAAGGCACTACGGTCTATTTAAACTTCTTTTAAGTATTTAAGATTATTCAGTGCGGTTTATTGAAAGTCAAATACAATAGTTTCATTGTCTAAATACTTTTGGGACATACGCTTGAGTGTATATTGTGCCAAAATAAGACGTCTCATGTATGTGCTATGCTGCTGCGCAGATGCGGGAAGCGCGCGCAGTGAGCAGCTGTGATTACACCGTCATGGACACGAGCGCACCACATCGGAGTTGAATCGGGACGTTGCCAACAACAAAAACAAAGACATTAGCACACCGAATTTTCGTCGGATTACAACGGATTCAGACGTCACTTTTGTGACTGTAATATGCCCGGCAGACGGACTCCAACAACATGACAGTGTCGCGCTGGAGAAACTCCTGCTCCCGCGCTTCATGAAGAGTCTCGAGGCCACAGAGCCGCCGCGCTGCGCCGCCAGATGTGCTGCCGTTAACCGCAGGCACAACACCGGCAGACGAACACCAGCCTGACGACACTCAACGCCTGCTTTTAACATTTCCCCCTCTGTGAAAAACATGACATCGGCTGTCCTGTTTGGGCGAATTGCCCGACTAGCATGTGCGGCTAATTTCGGTGTATGTTAGCGGCTAATTAGCGCACGACGACCGCGACACTCCAACGGCTGTCAGGACAGAGACCCAGACACTTTTACATTCTATAAAACTGCTTAATTTGATTTACAAACAGTTTTTCCCCACAGAATGAGGTGTTTCACGTGTTGGAAAGCCTTGCTGGCCCGTAAATGTGGTAGAGTTTGAGTTTGTTTTGAGTGTGCGTGCGCGCCGTGAGAGCGGCTAAACTTGGGTGGTTGTTCCCGGGGCTGGGAGCGCTCGGGGCCGATGCGGAGCAGCGCGGGCGGCGGCCGCAGGCATGCAGCACGACTTCGGCTCCAGCGAGGAGAACAGCGCGAGATGGCGAGGCCTGTTCGTGCAGGCGCTGCGAAAGGTATTGACCCTGTTCTGTCCGTCATTCACACTTCTCGTTATGTTTATATCGAATCTCAAGCGTAATGAGTGAGTTTTGGAGACTATTTCTGCAGAACTGAAATCTAGAGTTTTCTCGTATGATGATTTGCACAGCTGTGCGTAGTGTCTGCTTTGAGGTGTTCCTGAAGGATGCAGCTGTGCAAGATGCAAAGAATGTTTTATTAATATTATATCATGGCCTAAACGCCATACAAGCACAGCTTCATAGTTGACACACTTTGACACGACATGTCCTGTCTAGTGTCTAGACTGGAGAGTTCAGTTGGTTGGTTTTTACTTTTTGATGGGGTTTTACCTTTGACCAGTGAGTCCAATGTTTAACTATCATGCAATCTTAGTCCTTTTAAAAATTACACTAACTCTGATTGTGTGTGTGCGTGTGTATGTATTTGTATATGTGTGTGGGTGTGCTCTATATATATATATATATATATATATATATACACACACACACACACACAATTTATTTATTTTTGGTAATTTTATTTGAGATTGAGGGATTCCAGGGCTTCCCCTGCCAGATTAAAAGAAAAATGTAATCCAGATCTCCCTTCTGTTCTCACTACTGCAAACAAAATATCTTCGCACCATCAGGAGACCGTGGGAGCAGATGGTGTGTGTGAATGTTTTTGGTTGTGAGAGAAAGAAAGATTTAGGCTGCATCTGATCTGATGCTGAAAATGATTTTAGCTTCCAACCACACAATCCCTTAGAAATAAATGTGGAGTGACACACTGAGACAAATAAAGAACTTTAATTATAAACAACATATTAACAGATCATTGCTTGAAGGGAAAGTTCACCAATTTTTTTTTAAATTAATTTACTCAATAATTTACTCACCCACATGTCATTCCAAACCTGTATGCCTTTCTTTCTTCTGTGTAGCATAAATGAAGATACTTTGAGAAATGTCTAAGTGGTTATTTTACAATGGAAGTCAATAGTAACCAAAGCTGGTTACCAACATTCTTCCAAATAAATAAAGTGTTCTGCAGAAGAAAGTCGTAAAGGTTTGGAATGATATGAAGGTGAATAAATAATAACAGAATTATCTATTAGTCGATGCTCTGTTCCATGTACGTTATATTATTCATCCAAACCTACAGCGTCCAGATGTAAATGTACAAAGCATCGCTTTTAAATATCATCCTGGATGTTTTTCACTCTGGATGTACACTCACTAGCGCTCACATCTCTCATTTTCTCTGCCTGCTCTCCCATTCTCCACATCAATACTTTTCTGTCTGCTACTATCATCCCCCCATCCCTGGAGAAGACAGAGGGGTAGAGTGTGTGTTTGTATCTGCGTGTGTGTGTATGTGTGTTGTGGGATCCCAGTAGAGTAGCTCTTGGTGCCTAATGGAGGACGGCATGTAACCAGACACTAGAGCAGAGAGCACAAGCCATCTCTCATCTGTGTATTTGTGCGTGTGTATACATTGTGCTTGCATGCATTTGCTTTGTGTTTTCGGTCAGTATTTCACAGTTGGACTGCAGAAGTTGATTAAATCTGTGTTCGAACCTGTGCTCACCTTTCCACCCATCATAACACAAATGCTATTTTTTTATTTTAGACTGCTACTGTTTGCACTCTCTCTCTAACACTTTTTCTCTAACTGGTTTTGCCACACTACCTGAACAGACTGCATTCCTATTTCAGGACAAAGCCCAGTAAGGTGGGAGGGGGATAAAATTGGAAAGAGTTTTTTTTTTTTTTTTTTAATTTGTCCACCAAACTGAGAGCAAGGAAGGTGTGTGTGTGTCTGCATATCAGTGTGTGTGTGTATGTCAGATGATGTCATGCTGCCTTTGTAATAGTGTGTCGATCTATAAATGTGTGAGAGCTGTGATCACAGACCAGATTTTTTATAACTATTTGTATAATTTTTTATGTGCATTTGTCTTGGGGATATCATTCAAATGCATTTGTGGTTCAGTGTTAGAATGAAGTTATAACTTTGTTCTGTTTTTATATGTGCAGGTGCAGTTACAAGTGCATCCAAACCTGTCGGCTAAAGAAGATGCGCTCCAGCACATTGAGGCACTCATACTACAGCTCCTGAACAAGCTGTGTGTTACACAGCCCAGAACAATAGCTGATGTCGAGGTACGCATACAGACATATCAGGGATAGGCGGTGTTATCATATACTATATAGTGTACTATGGGAGAATGTGTCAACTGGCAGCAATTGTGCTATACAGATGGTGCTATTAGTGGGTTATATTATTTACATGTGGCAGGGATAAAGACGCATGCAAAAAAAAAAAGTAAAAAATGTCAAATTTGAGGTTTTCACAAAATTGAGTTCATTAAGCCCTCGTCTAGCAATCCCAATGCTCCAAATAGCAAATAAACATCTAAAATAATCTTTATTGGTATGTTTTCTGAGAGGAGTAGCTTTTCTCCGCTGGCTTTGTGCTCTGACTGTTATCTGAAGTGCGCACATAAAGGCGCTTCCGACTGTGCGCGATCCCGATACACACATACACAGATTTACAGTAGGCTAAATATATTTAAGTATTCACACAAACATAATCTGTTATATCTTAAGTGAACGTTTGGGGAACTATTGGGGGAAAATATTGGGTGGGTAACATTGTATTAGATCCGTGCATTACACCATGTCTAAATAATGTCTGTTGCATTAATGTTAATCAAACAATAAAAGAAAAGAGGGAATCACTCTCTGCTCTTGATTGAACTGCTTCTGTAGTTTTAATAATCAATTTATTTGTAATGAACACACTTAAGTGATTTCTACATTTTACTATTTGTTTTTCTTACTTGAATGCTTATGGTTAGATGTAAAATGAAAAAAGTAAAACACTATACACTTGTTTCTTTCTAATATTTGTTATTTTTTGCATCTGTTCTTATTTATAACAACAAAGATAAAATAAAAATAGCTATATTGTGATTATTAATCTAGTAGTGATTATTAAGAAAAGAAGTGGAGGAAAAGATGAAGTAGTAAGTAATGTTGCTAGGTGATTTTGCTTTGGAACTTCAGAGAACTTTAAATCAGTTTTTCTCTAGATTTACTTTGCTGACTCAATCATCTTCAAACAGGTGTAGCTCAGACATTTTTCGTCCGATTCCAACAAATCATACATCATTTTGAAGGTATTTTAATGGAGAATGTAAAAATATTTTTTTGAAAATTCGCTCATTGTGACTCATTTTGCCAGGACAGGTCACAATTGTATTTTCAGTCTCTTGTTTTTAACTTAAATATTACATCATTTAAAGAACAGACTTGTCATCATTTTTATTAAACTTTAGTATATATATATATATATATATATATATAATATAATATATAAAAATTGACTTTATGATGATAGGACAGTTTAGACTTGACCGGAAGCAAAGTGGGAGAGAGGGGGGTGGTATCGGGAAATGTGCTCAAGCTGGGATTCGAACTCATGACGCCCGTAGTGCAACGGTGCTGTATGTCAGTGCGCTGCCCACAAGGCTGTCAGTGCTGGATAAATCACATATTTTTATGAACATAGTAAAGTCAAGAGGTCCACATGACCCTGAAGAGTACCTGACAGTTAGACACAAATACATGCATACAATCAGGCAGTATGTGTGCCTGATCAGCTTTGTCACCTTTGACTTGATGTGTAATCACAGGATCGTGTCCAGAAGACGTTCCCAAATCCCATCGATAAATGGGCCATGGGAGACGCTCAGGCTGCGATAGAGAAACGTAAGCGAAGGAACCCACTGCTGCTGCCAGTCGATAAGATACATCCACTACTGAAGGTGCGAAATCCTCAAACACATACTCAACATTCACAAACTGCTAGCTAGCACACAGAGTAACACATGGCTGGTTTTGTGTGTGCAGGAGGTGCTGGGTTATAAGATCGACTATCATGTGTGTCTGTATATTGTTGCTGTGCTGGAGTACATCTCAGCCGACATCCTCAAGCTGGCTGGAAACTACGTGAGCAACATTCGACATTACGAGATCAGCCAGCAAGACATCACTGTCTCCATGTGTGCTGACAAGGTCAGAAATGTGTGTGTGTGTGTGTGTGTGTGTGCGCGCGTGTTCATCATATCTATATAAATAGTTGTTGTTTCTTAAAAGGATGTAACGAGTGAAGTTAATGAAGAAATTAAATTTAGCGATGACATAAAACAATTAATGCAACTGTTTATTTCTAATGTGTCTGAGACATTCTTAATCCCTAATTAAATTATAAATTAAATTAAATTAAAAGATGGACAATTAATTACGAAACAACAATTAAGTCATAAGGCTTTGTTACACTAAATTTAATTTGAGTTCATGAGATCTGAAACCTGCAAAATATGTTGTCACTGGCCCTAGGGTCAGTGATAAATCTAGCTCAAGATGATGCAAAGATCTACAAAAAAAATCTAGTTAAGACAGGGCTCTAGACTCATTCTTCCCACTGGTTGCACTTGTGTGACTAACTTTCTCAGTTGGTCGCCCGAGCACATCATTTGGTCACAATTTTAATATTTATTTATTTGATACAACATTTGATTAATCAATTCATGCTGATGAACTTTTATCATAGTTTATAGTTATATGGTAACGAAAGTGTTCAACATTCAACCCGTTCTTTTTCATCAGTATTATTTGTGATTTAAATTTTGTGACCGGAATTCCTTTTTTTGCTTTCACTTTCACTTTCAAATTCACGATCTTGGTTTCACGTTTTACAAGAAAAGATAATTGTCTGTTTTGCTTATCTATACACCTTTCACTTTTTAAGACTAAAACAAAAGATGGATTCATTGTTATTCTTAATTAAAAAGCACAACAATAAAACAGTAGGTTACAATGACAAACTAGCTTACATAACATTTATTAACAAAAACGAATAAAACGAGGCATGGCATAGGACACATCACATGCTGTATTATATACCGACTAATAAATTACAGAATGTTTAGCAAACACTGAGGAATCAGATAATAATAATATTAAAAAAATGAAGGAAAGGCTCCATAGCGTAACGTGAGGTAAACAGCAAAGATAACAAGCTTTTCAAAACGAAAACAAAAAGAAAAGTAAAACTTAACTGGCTGTCGCTGACAGGACTTGCATGTTTTTTTCCACAAGAATACCAACATGTTCACCTTCTCTGGTTTAAGAAGCGGTCTTTTACTTTAGTTTGAAAACCAAATCCTCCGCTGCGCTCCGTCCGCTGCGCGCACCTTCGCGCTCGTGCTGATGCGGCGAGTAAACCAGGCTCTACCCACGAAAAAAAAAAGCGCCTCTCTTCACGTGATCAGTGAAATCTGACTCCTGCTACAGTGTGCTGCAGCTGGCAGCGCACGCTGTATGAAGCAGACGCTTTGGAGCAGCGCAGACCATGCACTCGCACAAGTGTGACCACCTCAAATTTTTACTCGCACACTCAAAAAATGGTCGCAGTCTAGAGCCCTGTAAGATCTGAGAAATGTTGTTTATATTCATTCAAATTTCATGTTTCTTATTTCATTTTTCTTTTCTTTTTTACTGTGATACCATAATATTGTTATCTTACAACCAAGTGATCTAAAGTTTTGTGATGCTAATCATTATGGTCTACTACAGAGATCTGTTATTTTATTATTGTTCTTGTTGCTGTTATTTTCAAATATTATTATTTTATGCAAAGCTACTCCAATAATCATGAAAGCTTTTTTCTGAATTAGTCAGTCTGAATACCAAGACCAATAAAGATTAACTACAAAAATGATAGTGAATAGTTGAAATGGATTATTTTAATGTATTCACAGTATTGCTTTTGTGTGTGTGCCTTCAGGTTTTAATGGATATGTTCGATCAGGAAGAGGAGATGGGGCTGGTGTCTCAGAGTGTAGAGGAGGTGTCTTCCTCTGGTGTGCTCACATATGATGACCTTGTGCGTCTGGAGATCGCTGAGGAGCGTCAGTATCTGCGGGAACTCGATCTCATCATCAAAGTATTCCGCCAAGCCTTTACGTCCAGTAGCAAACACTTCCCCACTCAGGTGTGTTCTTCTGACCAATCAGAACATGTGAACTGATGGAAATATTCATACTGGCAGGGATTAGCTGTTTGTATTCTCTTTATCATCAATTATTCTCAGTTTTCTCTCTCTGCTATGTGTGTAGGATGTGGAGCTGGCATTCAGTAATGTTCTAGAGGTTCACGAGTTAACAGTTAAGCTGTTGGGTCTTATTGAGGATGCTGTAGAAATGACAGCCGACGGTAGTCCACACCCCCTTGTGGGCAGCTGCTTCGAAGACCTCGCTGAGGTACGGAAACTCATAAACACTCATGAGAGTCCAAAAATGAGAAATACCATCATGTATGATGTACCTTACTGCGCTGTTAGAAATGTTTGTCTGTGTATATCTGTTGTGTACAGGAGCAGGCGTTTGATCCCTATGAGACACTCTCTCAGGACATCCTCTCTAAAGAATTCTGTCAACATTTCAACACTCTGATGTCCCGCCCCACTGTTGCTCTGTACTTTCAGGTCAGCACCAACACTGGCCTCTTATTGGTTCATCTTTTTTAAATCTTGAATTTTTTTTCTTCCTAAATTATAGGGATCTTAAAATACTGGTTGACACAGATATGCCGGTAATTATTTTCATGTTATGGCACGTAACCAATAAAAACCAATAATATTGGCAGTATTAAAAATCTACCATTTTGTCTAAATAAATTCAAAATAAAAACATTTATAATTGCTTCACTTTAAAGTGAATTTAGGTAGCACAGTATGAAAAATGGATATTAATTTTGAGATTTGCTAAAGATTACATTTAACAGTGTTATTAAATTTCTAACATATTGTTACAGCAGTGATAAACTAAATGGGAAAAAATACATGGAAAGAAGCGTGCACAATTAAATATCCAATTTCAACAGATACCAGTAAATTAAAGTAAATAATATTGATCGATAACTGGCTGTTATTTTAGTATTATTTATATTCTTTTTAAGTATTTATTAATATTTGAATTAGCTTTACTGTCATATTTTCCATTTTAATTTTAGGTTTAAAGTTTTAGTAATATTGTTTTGCGCTTTAAAAAAAAAAAAAAATTCTGTATAGCTTTGATTTAAATTAGTTTTAACAATTTTAGTACTAAAATTTATTTTATTCCAGTTAGTTGCCAAGGCAGCATTTCTGATTTTCAGTTGTTTTAATAGTTTTTTTTTTATCTGATATTTGTTTTAGTTTTTGTTACCAATAACTACACTGATAATTGATGAATACCTGCTACATACCTAATAAATTTAAACCTGCTTAAAAATAGGTCATATCTCCAGACACTAAGGATTCTTTTTTTTTTTTTTTTTTTAACTACTTTATTAATCAGTTCAATTATTTTTGTAGAGATAATGTTTTTTATGTAGGTTAGTGTTGCATGGATCAGTTTCAATCATGTTTGCTTCACTTTTATTCAGTACTGTACTTCTTAGAAGTGACTCTAACTGAAATTTAAAACGCTGCTTTTAGAGTTTTGCTAATTAAGACAACCTGTTCTTTCATTAGTCGAACTTGGAAATCATATGTACCACATTTTGAAGGCAAATAATCCAATCTAAAAAGAGACTTGTGGGGACAGGGAGAGGGCGGGCGTTGGAATCAAAGCCTTCATCTCTGCAGGCATGAGCTCAGATGTTCTCTCTCCTGTGGTGTGTTTCAGTCAATTGCAGAGGGTTTTAAGGAGGCAGTGCAGTATGTGCTGCCTCAGTTGATGATGGTTCCCGTTTACCACTGCATGCACTACTTTGAACTGTTACAGGTGAGTACTAAACACACTTCACACTCAGTCAGTAACCTACAGCTGTGTAATGTGTAATTTGAGGTTTGTGTATCATTGTCTCTGTAGCAATTGCAGGAGTGCAGTGAAGACCAAGACGACAGAGAGTGTTTAAAACAGGCTCAAACTGCACTGATCAACCTACAATGCAGCATTGAACGCATATATGCTAAACACCAACCACGGCGCAAACAAGGGTAACGCAAACACCAGGGCTTGCACAACTATGTGTTTGTACCAAATCCCATTTTCATCTTTCTTTTTTGTGACTTTCTTTTTTAGGGAGCCACTGTATCGGTTATATAGTCGTGCATCTCGCAGCAAGCAGGCAGCAATAAAGCGTATGAATGACATCCAGAGGAGTATTGATGGCTGGGAGGGCAGAGATATCGGTCAGTGCTGCAGCCAGTTCATCATGGAGGGGGCGCTCCTACGGGCCGGAGCCAAGCACGAACGGCACAACTTCCTGTTCGACGGCCTCATGATAAGCTGCAAAGCCAACCAGAGCTCTAGGTTGCCGGGGGCGGGCAGTGGGGCGGAGTTTCGTCTGAAAGAGAAGTTTGTTTTACGCAAGTATCGCATTGTAGATCGTGAAGATTCACCAGAGTTTCGTCACGCATTTGAGCTGGTGGGCCGCGAGGAAAGCAGTGCCGTGTTCAGCGCACGTTCAGCGGAAGAGAAGAGTGCATGGATGGCTGCGCTGGTCACGCTGCAGTACCGGCCCACTCTGGACCGCATGCTGGACACTGTCCTGCACCGCGAGGAACAAGCACAACCGCTGAGGCTGCCGTCACCGGATGTCTACCGGTTTGCCATACAGGATTCTGAGGAGAACATTGTATTTGAGGAGGGAGCGCAGCGCAAGACTGGAATCCCTATTATTAAGGCCGGGACAGTTGTCAAGCTTATTGAGAGACTGACATACCACATGTATGCAGGTACAGAATAAAACGCTCCTTTAGATCAAAAGGTTTTTAAGAAAGAAATTCAGTCTAAGGTCTCCAAACTTTTGCCTACCAGTGTGTTTATTTGTGTGTCCTTGGGTGCCTTTTATAAGTACTGTTCTTCTTTTCCACACAGACCCAAATTTTGTGCGTACGTTTCTGACTACGTACCGTTCTTTCTGTAAACCACAAGACCTGCTCAAACTACTGATTGAAAGGTAAAGCACACATACACTTGTCTCACACATGTTCAGTTAATGAGAAGAGAGGAAGTCTGTTAAATTATTCACAGCTCTGCCATCACTCTAAAATGTTGTCATGTCCATCAGGGAGTTTGTTGCATTTACACACACATTGGTTTGTAAAGTTAACATTGTCTGCTGTTTCTTTTTGTGTTTCCCTTTCATGTTAGGATGTATAGTATGTGCATGCAATTTTGTTTTAATTGTTTCCCCATGATGCTTCAGGATTGAGATTCCAGAGCCAGAGCCATCAGAAGCAGACCTAGAGGCACTTTGGAATGGAGAGCAACCAATGGCGGCCGAGCTCCAGAGATTTCGCAGAGAATACGTGCAGCCTGTCCAACTCAGGTAAAACACACATGTTCTCATAGCACACCCATATATGACGCACTCATGATAATATAACAATTTAAAATAACTGTTTTCTATTTCTATTATATATCTTAAAAATGCAATTTATTCCTGTAATGGCAAAGCTGAATTTTCAGCATCATTACTCCAGTCTTCAGTCACATGATCCTTTAGAAATCATTCTAAAATGTTGATTTGGTGCTCAAGATACGGTTCTAATTATTATCAGTGTTGAAAACAGTTGTTCTGTTAATATTTTAGTGTTACATTTTTTGATTCATTGAAACTTCAAAAGAACAGCATTTATTTGAACTAGAAATATTTTGCAATTATATAACGTCTTTAATGTCACTTTGATCAATTTAATGCATTCTTGCTAAATAAAAATATACATTTCTTTAAAATAAAAAACTTAATGAACTCTAACTTTTGAACAGTAGTGTGTATATATTTTTTATTTTTATTGTTTTTTTTATTGTTTTTGTAAGACCAACCATCCTGTTGTTGCTTCATCTTGTGCTCATTTCAGTCAATGTCACCACACACAGTCCTGCTGTCCATCAACACTAATAGTGTCTGTGAGCTCGTCGGTCTGATGTCTGTATGTGTGTCATTAGGGTTCTGAATGTATTCCGTCAGTGGGTAGAACATCACTTTTATGACTTTGAGAATGATCCTGAACTCAGCTGTGGACTTGAAGAATACCTCACCAGCACCACACAACTTAGAGGTATGTACACACACTCTAACTATGCTGAGTGTCCTTGCATGATGCTCATACATACACACATACTCAATGAGACATGCAAGTTTAGAGACTTATATCTGATATTCTGTTTTCAGGTAAATCGATGCGCAAGTGGGTGGAGTCTATCATCAAGATCATGAGGCGGAAGAAACAAACTCAATCTAATGGCATCAGTCACAACATCACCTTTGAGAGCCCACCTCCTCCTATTGAATGGCACATCAGCCGTCCTGGAAGCATTGAAACCTTTGACCTCATGACCCTTCATCCAATAGAAATTGCTCGTCAGTTAACACTTCTAGAGTCTGATCTGTACAGGTGAGCAAATCAGAACTATAAGGATGTATAAGGAAGGCAGTACATTGACTAATAATTGTACATTTGTGTGCTTAGAGCTGTTCGTCCATCTGAGCTGGTAGGAAGCGTTTGGACAAAAGAAGATAAAGAGAAGAATTCTCCAAATCTGCTGAGGATGATTAGACACACAACCAACCTCACTCTGTGGTTTGAAAAGTGTGTAACTAGCACATAGCCAATTGCATCATCTCCATAAACAGTGTAACACATTTTATGTTGAAGAAAAACATCATCTTCATTCTTGATGTTATCAATTCTGTAAGTGAATTCTTTGTTTCTCTCTCTGTCACTCAGGTGTATAGTAGAGGCTGAAAATGTGGACGAGAGGGTTGCTGTATTCTCTCGTGTTATTGAGATCCTGCAGGTGTTTCAAGAGCTCAATAACTTTAATGGAGTTTTGGAGATTGTAAGCGCCATCAACTCGGTACCGGTGTATCGTCTCGACCACACGTTTGAGGTGACCTGTTCGTTTATTATGCACACATAGTGTGAATCAGAATAGTAATTGGCAGATAATAAGGGAATATATGGTTTTGTTGTGTATTTGTAGGCCGTGCCTGAGAGGAAGAGGAGGATTCTAGAGGAAGCTGTTGAACTCAGTCAGGATCATTTTAAGAAATACCTCGCCAAGCTGAAATCCATCAACCCGCCTTGCGTACCTTTCTTTGGTAAGAGAAGATCTGCTTTGTAACAAACTAGCATGTGTTTACAAATGAACTAAGTTTTGGGTAGTAAGTTTTTTTAATGTTTTTGAAGAAGTCTTTTGTGCTCACTAAGGCTGCATGTATTTAGTCAAAACACAGTAAAAACTAACCGTAATATTGTGAAATATTATTACAATTCAAAATAACCGTTTTCTGTTATGTATTTTGAAATGTAATTTATTCCTGTCATGGCAAAGCTGAATTTTCAGCAGTCATTACTCCAGTCTTGTTGCTTGATATTTTTGTGGAAACCAATTCTTGGATTAATAGAAAGTTCTAAGAAAACAGCATTTATTTAAAATAGAAAGCTTTTGTAACATTATGAATGTCTTTACCATCACTGTTGATCAGTTTAATCTGTCCTTGGTGAATAAAAGTATTAATTTCTTTCTTTCAAATCTTACTTTCCCCAAAATTTTTAACAGCATTGTACACGTGTGTATGTGATGTTTCGTGTCTGTTTGCTCTGTGTATTCAGGTATCTACCTGACTAACATTCTGAAGACTGAAGAGGGAAATCCAGATTTTCTAAAACGTGATGGAAAAGAACTGATCAACTTTAGCAAAAGACGCAAAGTAGCAGAAATCACTGGAGAAATCCAGCAGTACCAGAACCAACCATACTGCCTCAAAGTAGAACACGATATAAAGGTCTATATGTTCATTACTCACTCTCACTTTTTTCCTCTACCTCCGTCTAGTTCTTATGATGTTAAGAAGAGTTTGTTTGTCTTGTAGAGGTTTTTTGAGAATCTGAATCCAATGGGAAACATGAGTGAGAAGGACTTTTCTGACTACCTGTTCAACAAGTCTCTAGAGATTGAACCACGGAACTGCAAACAGCCACCCAGATTTGTGAGTTTTTTGTTGTTGTTAAAAACACTGTTTATACATAAAAATGTCTAAATTTTTCATTTTTCATTATTAAAGGGTTAGTTCACCCAAAAATGAAAATTAGCCCATGTTTTACGCGCACTCAAAGCATCCTAAGTGTTTATGACTTTCTTCTTTCAGACGAATCCAATCAGAGTTATTAAAAGTTTTCCTGACTCTTCCAAGCGTTAGAATGGGAGTAGGTGGGTGTTTTTGTTCAACAGTCCAAAAGTAGTCAAATAAAGAGCGCGCATCCATAATAAAACGTGCCTCACAAGGCTCTGTGGGGTGAATAAAGGCCTCCTGTAGCGTATCAATGCGTTTTTGTAAGAAAAATAACCATATTGACAATGTTATAAATACTTTTGTCTCACTTCTGCTGACTGTCATACGTGCAAGCCGTTCTGGCGTATGATGTAGGAGAGGAGAGACTGCAAAACAAAGCACGGTCACGAATTAGAAGCACAAAACCAGGATTTGTAAAGAAAAATGTAGGAGGATTTCGATATAAGCCAAGAAGAGACTGGTTTTCCTTTGGTAAAGGAGTAAGGAAACTTTGCTCCTGTAAACAAACTCGCGAGACTAGCATATCTCAAATATATGTATACGTCCTACATCATCAGCCGGAACGGCTTGCACGTATGACAGTCAGCAGACATGAGAAAAAAGTATTTATAACATTTTAAATATGGTTATTTTTCTTACAAAAACGCATTGATACGCTACAGGAGGCCTTTATTCACCCCCCGGAGCCATGTGAGGCATGCTTTATTACGGATGCGCGCTCTTTATTTGACTACTTTTGGACTGTTGAACAAAAACACCCACCTACTCCCATTCTAACGCTTGAAAGAGCCAGGAACATTTTTAATATAACTCAGATTGGATTCGTCTGAAAGAAGACCCCTAGGATGCTTCGAGGGTGAGTAAAACATGGGCTAATTTTCATTTTTGGGTGAACTAACCCTTTAAATAATTAAAACAAACAAAAAAAATGATTACATTCACATTAATTTACAGCGTCAATTTATTTATTAGGCAGCAATGTTTTTTTTTACTTTATAGTTTATTTGGTGAGGTTGTTTATTTGTTAATTTTTTATATATTTTATTTATTTATTCATTTATTTATTTTTGACTTTTTGGCATAAATGAATACATTTTAGCCTGGAATTAAACAATTAAAGCTAAAAATAAAAGTAAGAATAGTAGTAATAATGTAAACAAAATCTCACTAATCGACTGGACATTTTATTGGAAATTATTTTTGTGAGAAAGGCTTTCTAACCCTTTTTTCTATGTATGCATTTCATGTTGATGCTCATTTCATGTTGTCTATATGACAAGCATCAACTTCTGACTAATACATTTTGAAAATATGTAGTTTACCACATCCTTATTAGATCCATGGCTTCTTTCTGAACATTGATGGCACGAGAAAGAATTCTTCAAGAGATTAATCTCTTGACATGAATATAATAGAGCGATAATATGTTGTGTTTTCACTGTGTTCATGAGTTATGTGAGGTGGTTTAAGTTAATAACAGTATGTTGGTTTTGTGTCATATAGCCCAGAAAGTCTACGTATTCTCTGAAGTCTCCTGGCGTGCGGCCGGTGCGGCAAGCATCAGGAGGAGGAGGAGGGACGCTGAAAGGTCACCCAGTGCCATTAGAACGAGAACCACCTCACAAAATCACCTTCAGGAGCATCGCAGAAACAGAACCTGAGACTCCCCATTCTCTCCCCACCTCTCCAAACACACCCACACCTCCACAGTCTGCCAGCTCTGACCTCAACTCGGTGTTCATTGAGCCTGACCTGAGCAGCTCCTATGGTGAGAGAGGGGAGTGTCTATAACTCAATGGTTAAGGATCAGCTAGTAAACTAGTACATAATTTTTTCCCTATACATGCTTAAATGGCTTTTTGTTTGTTTTTCTGCAGGTAACAACAGCATATTTGCCTCAGTTTTGCTGCCTCAGGCCAGTAAGTGTGAAGTCCTAATTTTTCTCAAGCAGATCTCTCTTGCTTTATGTGACAGACTGTAAGACTATGTGTTTTCTCTCTTTGTCAGAGTCTCTGTCGTGTGGCAGTTTACACCATTTGTTTGGTGATGAGCCACTTAAACCCCCTCCATTACCTCCCCGCAGGAAAGATACCGCTTCAGAGACCAAGGTGACTTTCATAGTGTTGAGGAAGTTACTTTGAAACTATACATGCTATAATGTCCACACACTGAAAATAAAGTTCCAAAAACATTTTTTTTTTTTTTCAAGAATCCATTGGGGGGGAAAAAAAGTTTTTGGAGCTTTATTTTTCAGTGTGCAGACGTTGTTTTTGTTTATTTAATTTTCTTTTTTTGTCCTGCACTTGAACTAAATTTTTGGGTCTTGTTGGATATGCACACCTTTTTGTATTTTTTTCAAACTATACGTGCTGCTCATGATTTAAAGAGTTGACAACAGCTACAAATTGCTTTTAACAAAATATTTTACAAAAAAATTTAACTTTTTAATAATTCCTTTATGTAGATTTTCCAGAATGCTTTCGTTTTTGGTACTTACCGATATCTGTATTTTCATTGCATTTTTTTTTTAAATATAGGGTATAGAAACCAAAAAAATATCATATTAATTGGCTAATTTGTGTAGATTTAGATGTTTTCTTCATTAACTTTCATGCTTAAATTAGACCTGTTGAAATGTATTATACAAGCTGCTGTTAACTGTTCATTTTAATGTTCTGTCATATTTTATCTTTCATTTAAAGGTAGAGCGCACATTTAGAGTGGTACAGTAATCACAACCAATGCTAGTATTGGTATCAGTGCATCCCTACCTTTTATGGTTTCATGAACTTTCTGAACAAACTTTAGAATCAAACTTGTTGCAGCATGTTGTAGTACATAAGGGTGGGTGATATGGCAAAAATGTATTTCAGGTGGGATTATGATCTAGTCTTATCATAATTCTTTTTCAAGTTGGATTTGAGACTTTTTTTAGGTTACTGAGTTAGTACAACCAAACATATTTCCCTATTAAAAAAAAGAGCACATACCCATACACATTTCTTTTAGCATTTGTGACACTTGTGAAAATGCATCTATTTTGTTGTATTTTATTTTTTCTCTAATTCAAAAAATGAATTGCAAATTATCAGCATAATTAGTGTAAAGTTGCATTGAAAACAGTATTATGAATTTCAGAATGTCTTTGTGTTTGGTTTGTCATTTTTTTTGCTTTACTAAGATATTATTTAGTCTGTTTCACAGGCTTTCATCATTGCATCACGTTGTGCCGTCACATTTACACGAGTGCATTCTGTCCTCTCTTAAGTTGAGTTCCAGGCCTGAAAGTCCTCCCGCCATTCCACCACGACAGCTTGCTCCTCCTCGCCTGCAACCACGTGTTCCAGTGATCAACGGGCCAACAGACGGGCCACTGCCGAGCCCCCCGCCCCCTCTGCCCCGCGATCCCCTGCCGGACACACCTCCGCCAGTTCCACAGCGACCGCCGGAGATCTTCATCAACTACCCGGTGAACATGCAGCCGTCTCCAGGAGGCCGTTTCCTCTGGGACTTCACCAGCTCGCCTAGCACTCCCAACACCCCTCCTGGCACGCCCTCGCCCCGTGTTCCGCCCCCCGGCACGCCTTCTCCACGCGTGCCTCGGCGCCCCTGCACGCCCAGCGTCAGTCAACAAAGCCTGATCCACCTGCCCCCGCCCACTCCGGCCCCTCCCATACCGCCTCGGCACAACTCCACCCCCGCTTTGCCAAAACTGCCCCCCAAGACTTACAAGAGAGAACTTTCTCAGTCCACACACACTCTCTCACAGCCATCCATACACTCTCTCTCGCTAGTCGACAACAGGGATAGCAACGAATAAGAGCACCCTTAACACCCTAAAATACAGACGTGTGTGTGTGTGTGTATTAACAACGCTTAACCTGGAACCAGACAATCTGATGCTAATGAAAACCTGAAGTCCTTTACGCTCATTGCTCTCGAGGAATGTGATTATCACTCATTTTTCACATCCGTCACATTCAGCGTGCAGAGCTCCGCAAGGTCATGTGCTCGTCGACAGCACATTCACTGATGGAAATGCTGCTCTGAGGCCTTTCACCACCGTCAGACTCTGCTGTGGATGTTTATTTGGTTGCAGGTCAAAGGTCAACCAGGGTTCAACCCGAACACCCTCAGCACGCCTCTCTTCGGTTGCCTTTAACTCACAGCCGTGACCTTGACCAGAGATTGTACCCTTCAGGTGAACTCTTGACATTTTGGTGAGAGCTTTTTCCTTACACTATTTAAAGCCAATATGATGTCTTAACCCCTTCTCTCAAAGACGTACCCATCTATTCGTCGATTCATCACAAACCAATACTTACGCCCCTTGATTTCCGCACCAGACTCTTAATGTGCCTTCAATATCAGTACTGAACAAAATTTAAGCATTCGCCTTGACCATGCTTAGAACAAATGTCTAGACGACACCTCCGTTCGTCCGTTTGTGTGTGTGCGCTCCAAGTATTCTGTACAGAGTGACATATCTGCCCTCACTTCTCACCTCGGCGCTGTGGCGGCCCAGTTGCTGATGTATCTACAGACAATCTCAGTCTGAGACCCACCGGATTCACACACTGTTGTAGAGTGTTTGGTGTGGACCAGTGTCAAGTTTGTGTCTTAATGGTATGCGGTGAGCCTTTTTTTTTGCACTTTAGGGCAGTACTGTTACAGACAGGCAGAGGACTCAAACTCACAATCCTGTGACCTTATGACCCTGTCCTGCTAACCCCCGTCCTCTGGGCTGGTCAGGACAACTGTCGGGCTGTTTCCCAAAACTCATGAACTTTGGGACACATCAGTCAGAATGTTCTATTGTAAATCACACCTGCTCTCATTCAGGTCCGCTCCATCAACCGAACCATGTCCATACGGGAAGGGCTTCATCACCAGAGCAATTCCTATCCAGTCGACCACAGAAATGGTCTCCGAGGCGATCAGCCATAAAGGGACTGCAGTGTTTTGTAGTGATGTCACATCCTGTATGTGTAGAATCTCATCCTGGCCACTCCCACTGAGACAATTGGTCAATTGGTTTGAAGTGTTAGTAATTCCCAAAAACTCACTGTTTGTGTGCATACGTGTGTATGTGTGTGTGAGCATTCAAGGCCTGTAACTGCTTTTGTACCATGTTCTCCATGAGACTCATTAATAAACTCGCAGTCTTATTTTCTACTGAACGTTTTTATTCCTCTGTTTATGTGTATTCTGTTACATCAAAGTGTTTATTTCTCTCTGACAGATCACATCATGCTGGAAGAAGTTTGTTGAATTTAGCTGTCGTGAGGGCGCTGGTGCTTCATGTCAGTTCACAGTGAGAAGAAGTCGTCATTTGTAATCTCAGATTTTTTTTAAAAAGTTTCCAGTTATTTCATTGGATGAAGTAGAGGCGCGTTCCCTGTGTATGATTAGTTGCACCAGTTTGTGTCAGACTGTACTGCAGGGTCCTTCGCTGTCCTCACTGTCATGCCACACTGCTTCAGCCCGCTGGACTCCAGTCCCTCTATATGCAGATCTAAAACAACACACACACATTACTACTTTGGAGTGCCCTTAACTGGCATCACAGTTTTAAATTTAGCACAGCGATAACTTTGCACATAATTTTATTGGATTTCAGAAATTGTTCAGAATGGCATTCTAATGGCTCTGCAGATGACATGTAGATGATCATGATCAGTTATATCAGATATATTTGCATGCTTAGAGGTAAGTGCTGTTGAATATGTAGCTAAAATGAAGTAAACAATAAACTAAACTGCAGTTACAATAAAAAGGATTATGCTAGAGAATTGTAATCCAAGCCAATTATTTGAATTTTGAATGGCCAATTATTTGAACAGTGTTTGCATTGCCTTTCTTCTGATCCCAACATTAGGAAAGAGTGGATGAACTTTATTTTTAATGAAGATCCAGGCTATGTCAGTAAGAACTTGGCTCTTTGTTCACTTTAATTACCGCAGATTTGTTTACAATCAAGGCACAATTTGACACAGAATTTTCAGAAAGATTGAAACTAAAAAATGATGCTATTCAAACAGAGCGTTCTGATGAGGGGGGTTAAAAACAGGACAGAAAATAGCCTATTTTTTTTTTTATTCTAAAATCTTGATAACATAAGTGGACAAAATAATAAACAAGACAGTTCATGTCTCCTTTAAAAATACTTTGTAGTTAATTGATTTAAGTATTTTACATAAATGGATGGCACCAGCATCCTAAATTAGCACAAAGTGCCAAATTCAATACATACAAGTGGCCTTTAGATCAAATTGAATGATAATCTCACTGTTGTAGAAATACATTTTTATACAAATTTATATAAACGCTTAACTGTTTTATAACCGAGATTATTAAATGTTCTGTTCTATACTGTATATTTTGGCAGGTCATCGAGGTAACATGCTATTCCAAATGCAGCCATACTCCCCTTACCGTGATTGGTCTGTCTCATGCTGCTGATTAATGATCTGATTGGTTGAGCTGAAAGACACAGAGTTCTCTTTTGCAGGAGTCGCATCACCCTGAAAGAGAGAAGGTGAGTGTTTTTCTTAGTAATGGTTCATGTGATATTTCAGCAGCTGCATCCGAAATCACATACTTATCCACTATATAGTAGGCGAGAAACAGTATGTGAAAAGAGTATGTCTGATATCATAGTATTCATAAAACATCTTACTACTTTTGGTGTTATTCTGAAGTGACATCCAATGGACACATTACTATTCCACGAGGCCATGAGAGAGGATTTGTGAACGGCAGCTGACACGATCGATTGCTGGTAGGTCACATGACAAATGTTATACATTCATACTACATATAGAACATTTATACTTTTAAAGGTTTACCAACTCAGAGAGTATGCGATTTCAGACGCAGCCAATGTTTTTGGTGCAAAACAGCTTGACCAACATTATAAGTGGACCTCAGGGGACAAAATAGAGATTCAAAATTGTAGGCTGTAGTGGGCTTGTGCTAATTTTCATGTGACATCTCAAACCTGTGAGTAAGTCGGGTCCCAAATTGGCCTAAAGGCACTGGTGGGGATTCTGTGTGGTTTTGGGGCACGTGTTTTTCCTTGCCCCCCAATGCGAACCTCAGCAGGAATAGGAGCCCGTCTGGGAATCTGCCACGGCATGCATAATCCTCCCCCTGCCTGCACGGCTGAAGCGTTGTGAGTGTATGAAGGTTTGAGGAGAACTGGAACCTCGCTGTCCTCTTCATCATCATCCTCATCATCACGTGCTTCCGCTCCCCTGAGCCGATTCAGAGTTTCATCTGGGCTACAGGTCGTGACAGAAGAGAAGTCAAAAACGGATGCGTCGGCCACGTCGCAGTCTGTGTCCCCATCATCGAGACGGTGCGGCGGAGGGTACAGCTCAGAGGTGTATACTCGTCCATCGAGCCCCGGGGAACCACACACACGCACAGCCAGACCAGCCGAGGAGCTCTGACTCTTGGCAGCAGTAGTGAGGTTTCCCCCCACACCTACAGGTGGCACAGGGTTCAGAAAGCTGACAGCTTCTCGAGGATGACGAGGGAAGGGTACGCAGATGGGACCCGTGTGGCTCTGCCCTGCGCTGCCATTCCACATGTACTCTGCAGTCCAGCCACCAGGGGGCAGATCACACATATGCTCACGGACGTTTCTGAGCGGAGACATTAATGTTTAGTATAGGTAAGAAAAAAAATCCAAATTAAATTACATTTTAAAAAGTAAACTCTAATTACATTAAATCTGACTGCTGATTACAAATGTAGTTTAAATGAGGGATTTTTAAAGTCAACATGAAATGAAATGTAATTTTTTTTTATGTGTTTTAGATCTTATTGTGATTTATTTGTTTCATATTTTTTTTTAAACTTCTAAAAGCTATATATTTATTAGACATGCTTATACTCTGCTATTATGAAGATGACATGTTGTTTGAAAATTAAATAATTTGCCATTTATGTTTCCAATACAAATAATCCATACAGTTGCTTCAAATTTTATGCCTTTTTTTCATACATTAAAGCAGCTGAAAAAAAGAAATGACTTAAAACTCTATAAATTACTTTAAAATTTAATTATTATTAAATTTGTTAAATCATTTTATGGAGATTGCACTGCCAAAGAACATTTCAGCAACAATTCACTGAGGAAAGAAGCAAATTTAATAATTTAGAACTGATAAATGCTCATAATTTTAAAGTTCAACAATGATAATATATTTGTATCCAATTATGGAAGTAGCTACATTTAAATGTTTATATGGGAATTACCTATTAACATCTGCATCATTTGCAATCATATAGAATTTTTTTTTTTTTTTTAATCAGTCAGATTTTAGACTGCATGCAATTTTTTTTTTTTTTGCTTTAATTTCTGTATAACATGCTGGATTACCTTAAAATGCCACTGGGCCGAGGTAGTGTCCGTGAGATGCCAACACGACAGCATTTCCTCTGGTGTACAGTGCTGTCTATGCCTGCGCCCGCTGTGATGCTGGCTGTATCCGCATTAATGTTGGCATAGTACTTGGTAAAAGCGGAAGGGCCACAGTCGGGGCTCTCTGCACAGCACCTGCCTTTCAAACTGCAGACACACTAAAATTAGCATCAACCACCTGCCACAAAAGCCAGTTTCATCCAGTTAAACAGAAGATCTCTTTGTAAAATTTACACTTAATGAAGCTTTACGTGACAGACAAACAGGCAAAATAATAGGACTGACCCTTGTTCAAGCCCCACCCCCTCTTCGCATGGCTCCGCCTTCGCCAAGGTCATGTGACAGCTTGTGCAGAGGTCCCACAGCACCCGCTCGCTCTCCTGTAGTGAACACCAGTCTGCATGTCCAGCGTCAGAACTGCGTGACAGCGCCTGGTGGAAATAGGAAGAGCAGTAGAGATGCAGTGTCTTTTGTAGCAACACTGAAATTTTAAATCTCTTAGAAAACAGAAGACTGCATTTTAGGGAGATAATGAATACTGTATGCACTGAACTGCTTGTCTCAGACAGTAGTGCAGCAGTGTGCAAAGCAGACTAAGGTGGCATGAGTTCAGCAATGCGGTAATGCCATCTGGACCCTGCTCGACTGTGCTGTAGCATTCACTGCCGTCTCATAGGCTACAACCCTCGTGTCATGTCTAGCATCACAATATTTTCCATATTTCTACTTTTCTTGACCTAAATTTAACATAACATCAGCTGTTTAACTGAGTCAGGATTATACATTTCACTATATAAACTAAAGATTCTTGAATTCTGTTGACTGTCTGTCATGCTGTTGATCACCATAGAAAATGATTAAGACTCATCTCTAAGTAAAAAAACAACTAATGTTTGCAGTTATATACTTATAATGGAAGCTCAACAAATACAATGTATATAGTACTTTTTTTAAATAAATTAATATTTATATATTAAGGGACACATTAAACTGATCAAAAGTGACAGTAAAGACATTTATAATGTTATAAAATATTTCAAATAAACACTGTTCTATTGTAATTTCTATTCATCAAACAATCCTGAAAAAAGTAATATCTAATATAATATTAATTAGAGACTAATATCACAGTTTCCAGTGTTTTCAACATTGATGTTAATAGGAAATCATCATATCAGAATGATTTCTGAAGACCTGACTGAAAATTAAGCTTTGGCATCACAGGAATAAATTATATTTTAAAACATATGGGGGAAAAACTGACTTTTAAAATATTTCACAATAGAATTTCACAGAGACTCCTTTCAAAAACATTAAAATATCTTACTGACCCCAAACCTTTGACTGGTCATATATATGAGATATGAAATTAATAATAGCTGTTATAAGTCACAGTGTTGTGACAGCTACTATAGCATTCATGACTGCATAAATCAGATCTTTTTATTACTAAATGTTTAAACGTTTATAAAATGTTTTTAAATTATTTTTATGTGATTAAATGCATACATGACCCATCTTGAATTTCCAGACCCAGAGTTTACAATCACTTCTTTTTACATGAACATCTCTGCTGTTTACATAAACACATCACTGGTAATGCAGGAGTTCATGAATCTAGAATCATCTCAACTGAAGGATTTACACACCTTTACTCATCAAAATAACAAGCATTGTGTGTTACTGAGAACATATTTTTCATTTATTTTTATCAAGTTTATTCTGCAAGTATGTGACTCACCTGTATAATGTTCAGGTATGTGTGGATGCGTGAAACAGGAGCGAATAGTAGTGAAAGCAATCTGAAGCTCTCTTTCTCCTCCTAGCAGAAAAACATAAACGCATGAAACCAATATTATGCAAAAGTAAAAATCAATAGAATTATACATTAATTTAGATGTAAGTGGGTCTGGTTGCTGTAGTAGACTCATTTGCAAAACTTTTACTATACTGCTGAGCTAGACACAAAACAGTCAACACTGTGTGCTTAAGCATCTTTCATAACATGAAAAAGGAAGTTCTTGCCTGTGCATTTTGTGGATTGCTGTGGGGTGAAGTTGTAATGATCTCTGTTCTCAGGACAGTTCCCAGACTGGCCACGTATCCAAGATATGCATCAGAGAAAGACTTCTGCCGAAGGACAAACAATGAATGTATGAAAACAGCAATATTGTAAAATATTACTATTTAAAATAACTGTAAAATGTAATTTATTCCTGTGATGCAAAGCTGAATTTTCAGCATCATTACACCAGTCTTCACTATCACATGATCCTTCAGAAATCATTCTAATATGCTGATTTGCTACTCAAAAAACATTTATCAATGCTTCGCATTTTTTTGGAAAAATGTGATAATTTAGGATTGTTTGATGAATAGAAAGTTCAAAAACAGCATTCTATATTAGAATTTTTTGTATAATGTAAAAGTCTTTAATGTCACTTTTTATTAATTTAATAAAGGATTACATATGATTATTTTAATAGTAAATGGCATTACATTGTTCTGTCCAGTGAGGTTGAGAAACGCATCCCCAGCAGCACAGCTTCTCTCATCCGTGGTCAGTCGTTCTTCTAGGGTGTTGCGGAACAGCAGGTGGCGCTGTAGCATCTGATCAATATGCTTTACAAACGCCACACTGTCTCACAAACACACAAATACACTTGTTATAGTGCGTGATACAGACAGAGATATGGAGATTACATGAAATAGTGATTATGATTGTAGTTCTCTACTTTTGCTCAGCAGATTTGTATTTCTCATAGAGCTGATTCAAACTAGACACATAATCGCGTTCAGACCGCAACAGCATCTCCACCACACCCCGCCTCCTGCCTGACACAAAGAGACAGAGAGATATGAGGATCCACATGTGAATATTGAGCAGTTAAAAGGCTTGGAGATCAGGTTATTTACCCCGCCGTAGGCAGCTGTGTGTTACATGGCAGGAAAGAGAATCTGCACCTGAAACAGCAAACAAAATCAGCTGTACTGTGACTGCACAGTTTAAGGATTTTTTCATATCATTTACTTCCCCCTCATTTAATTTCTACCACATATTAGCTACACTATGTAATTTGTGGTCCTCTAGCGGCTGAAGCATAAAACTAGATGTATATGCATAAATTACATCTATATGCATTATATGTATATATACATACAATGCATATACATTTAATTTATGCATATACATATAACGAGGATTACAGTGTAATATGTATATGCATATTTGCAATGCTTTGACCGCTTTCTGTAGGTCACATGCCATGATTGGTTGATTATGTGCAATGCTTGCACATTATTGTTCAAACTACTGTTCAGTAATTACCTTTAGCAAATATGAAAACAATAGGAAGACAAAGCAAAAACATGGAAAAATGCACAGAAGAATGATGAAAGTATGCATTTAATTGAGAAATTCATCCCAACAACTCTAAAATACAAACAATTATTATAGGCTTACCATAGGGATTTAAGGACGAAACACTGTTTGGAGGATGGTATTAAGTTGTTCTCACTCATTATTATTGTTAATTTCGAACAGAAATAGTTATATGGTGTAACTTTAACATATATTTAAATATATTATATATTTTAGGGTATGTTTACACAACAGCGATTGTACTAAAAACAGAAAAGTCTTTCCTTTATGTTTTTGAAAAGTTACGTATACAAAATGGTCCAAGTTTTCACAGATCTGCAAAAACGATTAAAAATGCTGTATTATGCTGCCAGGCCAGTAGTTGGCAATGCCACTTTAAAAAAAACAAAAAAACAATGCACCTGCAAACATATGCATTCCAATAGACTGAACAGGTAATCATGCACATGACATCACTGTTTTCATAAATGTGTTTTTGTAGTCTGTATTGTTTTCAAAAACAATACAGTTTTTTAAAAGTTTTTAATGTTTTGGTTTGTTTGTTTGTTTTTTTACCCAAAAAATGAAAGCTCACCTGTATTCTGTCTGGCCCATTGCCACACCTGTAATCCCTGCAGGTAACAGTGTATGAGGAAATCTCCGCCCACAGGTGAAAGGGGAGGAGCCTCTGCAGCACCATTACTCTGTCCGCTACTGTCATCCACTCCATTACTGCATTCACACACACACATCGACACACGCACTATAATACTGTTTCAGTCATACTTTAAATTTGTGCATGTCAGTGTGTGTTTGTGTGTGTGTTTACTTCTCTATTCCTGGATTCTCTGGTGGTTTTCTGTCTTGTGCCTCACAGAGTTGACGAAACTGACAACGTACCTCCTCCAGCTCCTCCTAAAGAGACAGACACAAAAACATAAGAAACACATAGGCTACAGAACAGATTTACAAGACAGGTGTGTGATCTCACCTTGAGGGACAGCACCAGACTCTCAAGGTGAAGGGCGCGCTTGTTGCAGCCATGTCTTGTGTCCTCCAGCTGGCTCTGCAGCTCAGTGTCTCCCTGCTGAATCTGATTCAGCTCCAGCAGCGCACGAGAAAACCCTGCCCGTAACTCACACACAATGCCCTGAACCTGAACACAACACATCAAGTGAGACTGATTTTAAATCATTTTATGCAGTTTGCATTGTCAAAGAACAATATCTCTCCAATTTAATATTTTAGAACTGAGAATAGCAAGAGATGTCCATGATTTTAAGACTTGCATTAATTTCCATGACTTCTTCAGGCCTAGTAATCACAAGTAATTACACACACCAACCCAAAATTTATTTTTAACAGACATAAATGTTTACAATGCTCATATAAGTTTCTTGTTATTTTTCAAACCTATTGAAGAAAGTCTGTGTGTGTTTGTTACCTTAGAGATCTCTCTCTCCAGTTCTCCCTCATGAGATTTCATTTTCTGTGTGAGGATACACAAACATCATTTAACACAGTCTCAAAGGCTTGTATCTCTGTTGAGAGGCTTTATTTGACAGGTAACTGCGGGGATTTATGTTAGTGTAGTAAGATGCACATCAGTTCAGTTCTTATGTCTGATGCTTGCTTAGCAGCCATGGTCATCTTATTTAATCTTTTTAATTAGTCACTACAAGAATAGTAAACTATAATCATCTTATCCATTGTATGTTGTTTTACGAGGTTATTCACCAAAGGAATAGTAAGCCAATTTCAACTTATCCATTTTTAACAAGTTAGTCACTAGGATAGAAAGCATTCATGATCATCTTATCAAAGCTTGTCATCACACGAATAAGAAAACCTGAAATCACCCACCTGAGAACAAAACGTAACAAACAATAATGTCGTAAAGATCATGTAAAAACGCAGAAAGGGTTGTGAGAGTGTTATATGTATTTTCTATTAAATGTGAATCGAAGGCGAGCTTGTGTTTTTACCTAGTCGCTCTGTCAGCGAATCCTAGGTGGGGGAAATATACCTGCCAAAGAGCTCCACCCTACAACAGAGAGTGAAAAAAATATTTATAAATGTTTTTTTCCCATTTTTTTTCTCAAAAGCATTTCCATAATCTTCACTTTCCTAAAACATCTTGTAAATGTAAAACTAAATGGCCTATCAAAATTGTAAGCAGCAACCTGAAAACGACACAAATGTAATTCCAAAAATGCATTAGACATATTCATCAAGTCAAATCTTAATAATCAAACTAAGGCTATTATTCTTAATAATAGTAAGAAATCTGACCGTATGTGCAGCGCGCGCTCACTTACCAGAAAGAAAATCTTCAAGATTTCTTATTAAGTTTAAATGTTATTCCATTTCTTTGACATAGTGACGGCCTCATGTTTTTGTAGTTCCCTCTCTCCCTGCGCTCTCGTGTCCCGGTGTCCGGTATATCTGGTGTCGTGCACTGCGTCTGTCTTGACTGCGGGAGGAGAGGAGGAACGGAACACGTCCGCGCGCCGTCCGTCTCGGGAACGTTCTCTCACGCGCTCCTGCACAGTCAGCAAAAGAGCAGTTTTTCGGCTGATTAGCGCTCCATTTGACTTCCACCCAGATATCAGAGGTCTAAAATGTATTGAGATGGCTAGGGACTCTGCTTTTGTGATTATTTTAACTTGGGTCAAAATATTTTATTCAATAACCCAGATAATATTTGTCTGCCATACCTCTGAATAAATACGTACATTGTAGAAGCCCACTCCGAAAAGGCTGAAAAACTGAACGTCTCATTAATATTTAATTCTCAGATTAAGCGAGAGGGCGTCTTCTACAAAAATAGGCGTGGTTTTCAAACACGTTCAATGTGATTGGACGAGTCATGCAAGTATGTTTTAAAATAGCCGCGCGTGCGCAGTACGGAGCGGTGTGTCGGTGAGTTCGGTTGTTGGTCTCTCTGTCGTTTATAACTTTGTTTCTATGTAGCAGTTTAATGCTTCTTTTGAATAACTTCGAGGTGTCGAGTGCGTAAACAGAATTAGTTATGCAAACGAGAATATATATGAACCTGTTAGTAATGTCTCATAGCATATTATACTTTTATTTTACACTGAAATCATCTAAATTTCTCAGTCTCACTCCCACATGATAAGCAAAGCCATCAGAACAAGCTGCTGTTTGGATAGCAGTTCCACATTCAGCTCTCATATGTCAGTGTCGGGGTTGATTAATGATCTTGGTGTCATTACTCTTGTGTCTATGGTAGACTGGAGCAATGAGGACAAGTGAGTTTGATTCATCTGACGAAGAGGACTTTGGTGAAGTGGAAGCCACACCTTTTCAGATCTCATGGTATGCAAAACATACATATACACTCAACAGCTGGAGAAATATTCATAGATTGAGAGTGATTTGTGGTGTGTGTGTTTTGCAGGTTGTCTCTGTCAGTGGTGGAGTGTTCCCAGTCTCTTGGCATTTGTTCCTTACCTGGTAAAATTAATGAATGAATTGTCTCTTTGTGCTTTGTGTGCTCATTTCATAAATATTAATAAACATTTCTGCTAGGGCTGCATGATTTGGGGAAATAAATTGACAAACTTTTTTTAATAATAAAAAAAAATTTTGCTCCAGGTTTTTTATGCTTGTAAAGAAACATATAATAAGAATTTAAGAATTTACAGTACAACTGTAAAATTGCGATACTAATTTAAAACAAACTGAAACCCTGGATCATGAGCTACTTGTGTGTAATTGATCACAGTGCTGTGGTTCACCCTGAATAATCGCACTAAGCCATAACATAATGTCACTTTTATTTTCATTTATCATGCAGCCCTAATTTCTACTAATTTCAGGATGCAGATATAAAGAAACTAGAAGAAACGTGCAGAAAGATGTTGGTGAGTCTTGCTGACACGCACACATACAAAGTAATGGTCTAAACCAGTAGTTCTCGACCTGGCTAAAGGTTTGTTCTTATTGGTTTGCGAAAGAGCAAGGTAAAATTAATGTTAAATTCATATAATAAAATGCAACTAACTTTATGATCATGCATAATTAGGATATCAAAATAAACTGTCTTTTTAACCTTTAAAGGTGAGGCCAGGATGCAGTTACCAATCAAAATCCATGGCATTTAGGCACAAAAAAAGGTAGTCAAATTAGTCAGAAACAAACAGAGGTTCTTTGGCATCCTCTCAGCCTCAAAAAAATAAAAAACACCCAGACTCGTGAAATCAAAATGGACAATTCTTAATTAATTTTAATGAGCATTGCAGCAATTACCAAATGACAACAATCCAGTCAATATCCTTGTGGACAAACTTGAGTCTTGTCCTACCTTTTTTTTCTTGTTCAAGAAGCTGTTTCACTTTGGATATGTCACAATAGGGGAGAAAAGACCCCAATTTCCATTTCATGACATATGAGTTTATTTGCATAAGTATGGTTTGTGCCAACCCCCCCAAAAATGTTGTGCAGTGAGTTATTAGAAAACAACAAACCATGTAAATTTTCCTATTCACTCTATGTCATGCTGTTTTTGCATTTAGCAGGGCCTGTTTGTGGTTATATTAATAAAATTCAGTGTTTGGAAATTTTATGGATATTTTTGTTTTCTTGAATATAATATATATACATATATATTTTTTACTGCTTTGGTTCACATCTTGATGTCCTGACTGATTTATCTGGTGTGTGTGTGTAGCTGAGATGTGTGATCAGGGTGTGGAGGACGTGTTTGTGTTCTGTACCAGAGGAGAGCTGGTGCGCTACAGGGTGCCCTGTCTGTTAGAGGTTTATTCTCAGAATGGACTCAGGGTGCACCACCTCCCCTTCCCAGACGGGGACATCCCAGAGCTTCCGCAATGCAGCTGCATTCTGGAAGAACTGCAAGACTGCCTGCAGAATCAGCGCAGGACTGTCATACAGTAAGAAACACTCTTAGTTACTCAATTCAGAGCTATTCCTCCACCCCAGTGAAAGAAATGTGATCAGTTTACCTTTATAACAAATTTGCTGTTGTCAGACTCCTTGTGCAAACAAAAATCTCTCTGGATTATCAAAATTAATGGCAAAATGTTTGGAAATGTAAACTGATATTTCCTATTGACACACTGCAGCAAAAGTTAGAAATAACTGACTTTAAAATAAACCTTTTTTTAGCTGGTGAAAATACTAGTGTTCTTATCATTTTGGCCACCACTATATATATATATATATATAATCTTTTAAATTGAACTATATCTTAAAGTTTTAGGACAACTTGTATTAATATTATTGAATATTATTGTTTAAAGACATACTTTTCGGCAAGGATGCATTGAATTAATGTCAACATTGACAGAAATCTTTTGTAACATTATAATAATCAAAATAACAAATGCAACTGTTTTCAACATTCATAATAAAGATAAATGTTTCTTGAGCACCAAATCAGCCTATTAGAATGATTTCTGAAGGATCATGTGCTAAAAATTAAGCTTTGCTCTTACAGGGATGAATTTTATTTTAAAAATACTATATTTTTACTGTATAATGCAGCCTTGGTGAGCATAAGAGATCACATAAACATAAATAAACATAACTATATATACATAACTGTGTGTGTGTGTGTGTATATATATATACAGTGGGTACGGAAAGTATTCAGACCCCCTTACATATATATTGCAGCCATTTGCTATCATAAGTTCATATTAATGTACACACAGCACCCCATATTGACAGAAAAACACAGAATACATTTTTGCAGATTTATTAAAAAAGAAAAACTGAAATATCACATGGTCCTAAGTATTCAGACCCTTTGCTGTGACACTCATATATTTAACAGGTGCTGTCCATTTCATCATCAGATGGTTCTACACCTTCATTTGAGTCAGCTGTGTTTGATTATACTGATTGGACTTGATTAGGAAAGCCACACACCTGTCTATATAAGACCTTACAGCTCACAGTGCATGTCAGAGCAAATGAGAATCATGAGGTCAAAGGAACTGCCTGAAGAGCTCAGAGACAGAATTGTGGCAAGGCACAGATCTGGCCAAGGTTACAAAAAAATTTCTGCTGCACTTAAGGTTCCTAAGAGCACAGTTCCATAATCCTTAAATGGAAGACGTTTGGGACGACCAGAACCCTTCCTAGAGCTGGCCGTCCGGCCAAACTGAGCTATCGGGGGAGAAGAGCCTTGGTGAGAGAGGTAAAGAAGAACCCAAAGATCACTGTGGCTGAGCTCCAGAGATGCATTCGGGAGATGTTGTAGAAAGTCAACCATCACTGCAGGTCGGGGCTTTATGGCAGAGTGGCCCGACGGAAGCCTCTCCTCAGTGCAAGACTCATGAAAGCCCGCATGGAGTTTGCTAAAAAACACCTGAAGGATTCTCTGGTCTGATGAGACCAAGATAGAACTTTTTGGCCTTAATTCTAAGCGGTATGTGTGGAGAAAACCAGGCACTGTCATCACCTGTCCAATACAGTCCCAACAGTGAAGCATGGTGGTGGCAGCATCATGCTGTGGGGGTGTTTTTCAGCTGCAGGGACAGGACGACTGGTTGCAATCGAGGGAAAGATGAATGCGGCCAAGTACAGGGATATCCTGGACGAAAACCTTCTCCAGAGTGCTCAGGACCTCAGACTGGGCCGAAGGTTTACCTTCCAACAAGACAATGACCCTAAGCACACAGCTAAAATAACGAAGGAGTGGCTTCACAACAACTCCGTGACTGTTCTTGAATGACCCAGCCAGAGCCCTGACTTAAACCCAATTGAGCATCTCTGGAGAGACCTAAAAATGGCTGTCCACCAACGTTTACCATCCAACCTGACAGAACTGGAGAGGATCTGCAAGGAGGAATGGCAGAGGATCCAAATCCAGGTGTGAAAAACTTGTTGCATCTTTCCAAAAAGACTCATGGCTGTATTAAATCAAAAGGGTGCTTCTACTAAATACTGAGCAAAGGGTCTGAATACTTAGGACCATGTGATATTTCAGTTTTTCTTTTTTAATAAATCTGCAAAAATGTCAACAATTCTGTGTTTTTCTGTCAATATGGGGTGCTGTGTGTACATTAATGAGGAAAAAAAATGAACTTAAATGATTTTAGCAAATGGCTGCAATATAACAAAGAGTGAAAAATGTAAGGGGGTCTGAATACTTTCCGTACCCACTGTAGATTTTATTTGTTTTTATTCCCCCTCAGTTGTTATGGAGGTCTGGGACGCTCAGGGTTAAGTAAGTATCAAATGCTCAAACAGGGTTCAGTGTTATGATTAATGTTAGACCCGTGTGTGTGATTAGGAGTTTAACTTGTGCTTCATTGTCACAGTTGCTGCATGTTTGCTGCTGCAGCTCTCTGTGTCCATGACACCCAGTGCTGCTCTGGAGATCCTGAGGGAGCTGAGAGGAAGTGGAGCCATTCAGACCGTCAAGGCAAGAGGCAGCATCCAGAAACCTACATGCATCGCTTCCCCTAACCGTACAGCTAAGCTGTTAATGATGCTTTCTCATTCGTCTCTTATAGCAATACAACTTCCTTCACGAGTTTCGGGAGAAGTTTGAAGCATATCAAGAAACCAAAGAGCGGCTTTCAGAGAGATCAGTGTCCCGATGATCAACCTGACATCCAGATGATGTAAAAGCAGAAAAAAAGACTAATTACTTTGATTGGTGGTTTTGCTCAAGGGATTTTCTCTACTTTGATTATGAATGCATTTGTTTCTTTTCTGATGGCACTTTAAAAATTCTGTATTTTTATAAGTCGATCTAATAATATTGTGCTTAATATATAACTTTAACTTTGCAATTAAATGGGTGTTGTTCATTAATTGAGTCTTAAAGGTGCAGTAAGTGATTTCTGGGAAACGCTGTTGAAAATTGTAATCAACACCCAAACAAACAATTTTCTGAATATTTTCTATCTGTCTGTTCTATGTATGTTGAAACAAATTGTTTGTACAGTCCTGGCTGAGAAAAAAACGAAGTGTATCGGACCGATCAGACCGAGCACCACAACACTCTTATAGCCAATCAGCAATTGGGGGCTTTTACGCTCATGATGGGGAGGAGAGAGCGTGAGCAAGCGGGAGATTTGACTAGACTAAAAAGAGACATGGCTGATGCATTAAAAATGTCAGTACGTGAGTAACATTGGTTTTGCTATATTTCACAAATATAGCATGCTGTTGCAATATTAGCTATAGTGTTGCTGGTGCTTGGCGTCAGCTATGATGAAAACATCCGTTTCGGCAGACACGGGTGAGCTGTCTTGATAAGCCATCTGTTATAGTTGGATGTGTTGCATGTCGATTTTAGACATCAACAGTGTTTCATAGAAATTGGTTAGTGCCCAAACACGATGTTGTCTGCATTAATCCTGGCCAGTCGATCAAATTGAGAGAAATATTTATTTTTGTGTCTAGGAAACCATATGTTGCTTATGTGAGTAACGGATGGTGGATTAAGTTGTTATGCAGCTGTTGGGAATAACTCCTGGCAATTCTTTCTTATCAAAGTGGACATTAGTAAGGAAATGTATAAAGTTTGCAACAATTACCTATGAAGTAAACTAAGGTAACATGAACCAAACCAAATGCTGTCGTGAATGATGAAAAATATTTTTTTCATATATTTTATATTTGCCACATGAGAATACTTTTTGCATTTAGCATTATATGTCACAAAATTAGCAATATTATAATTCACAAGTGATTATATTAATGAAAAAAAAAATACTCTAAACCCATTTTTACCATAATTACTTTAGCCAAATGGAATAAACTTAACACAAAATGCCATCATAAAATGAGCATTTGTCTATGGGGAGCTTTATTGGGAACTTTAAGCAATATTACAAGCCAAAAAGAAAAATCACAATTTACTATAGCTCTTGCAAGACTTCATAACATTCAAATGCACATAATGATGGGTTCCACACACACACAGGGGGGAAAAAAGCAAACCGAAAAAAAATATTAAGTCAAATCACTGGGAAAATCAAAAATAACAAACACACATACAAACTCTACAGCATCACCTCAGGATTGAAGCCTCTGTTTGTGATTACCGACAGGCTAAAAGTAAATGGCATCTTGGCACACTGAGATCATGCCAACATCAAACCAAAATATTCAAAATAGTGTCCACACTCATCTCTATCTCACAAAAACAATGGAAGTAAAACAAAATCAGAAAACAATTACACTTAGAAATACGAAATGCACTCAATAATAAATTTAAAAGCAAAAAAAAAAAAAAGGTTACATGTGGAGTATTTCCAGGGTGTATGAGCGAAGTAAAGCCTTCAACACACTGAAAGCATCAGTTCTCATTTCCTACCAAAAAGACAGTAAACAGTGGTTTTAACACTTGAAATGGAGCATTCATCTGATAAGAACCATCAACATGAAGCAGACCACCAGCATGAGCTCAAAAACACGGACTTGCAAGATCATGAACCACCAAAGCAACACACGACTCTGAAGGACAAATTAAAGAACTGACTGAGCTACAAGGCAGTAATATATTTAAGATAAAATAAGTCTGTAAAAATGCTACAATCAAGATCTTTATTTTGTCCCACAGTTTGAAAGCACAAGAGTAAAATCTTTGCACATTTCCATCAGTGGTATAGTGTTGAAGCCCTTGTGCCTCTGCTTTGGACACGATCTGGTCAATGTAAACTGTTTCTCATCTCATCTGCTGATGCTTTCAGTGTGTGAAGTGCTTTGGCATTGGTGCAGCATGTGTATATAAGTCTAAACAGGTTGAACTGAAGAGTTGGTAATCATTTATTTTTGCATGTGTGGTTCTGGAGTTGTGCGGGCTGCTTGCGTCCTGGATCGTTCTTGGCCAATGAGGTGTAAATAAAGTCAATGTCCTTTTGAAACAGCCGAGCAGAACTGAGAGAGATGGCGGAGTCCAAATTCAGCTCCATTTGGGTTTTAAAATCAGCATCTCAAACGCTTCCTTATATGCTTTCCAGCTGTATCCAGTTTAGGAGCTCACCAAAACATAGATCATTCTAGAATATAAACACCAGAGAGAAAACATAAGTTATAGGGTTTCTGATGAAACAACACGATAGATAGATAGATAGATAGATAGACATTACGCCAGTATTCAGTGTCACATGATCCTTCAGAAATCATTCTAATATGCTGCTTAAGATTTGTGTGATACAGCGATTAATTGCATTAATTTGAAACAAATCTTTTGTAACATTATAAATGTCTTTACTGCTACTTGTAATCAATTTAATGTATCCTCGCTGAATAAAAGTATTAATTTCTTAGGGGGAAAAAAACATACCGACTCTTAACTTTTGAATGAAAGTGTATATAAAAATAAAATCTAAATTTTAAATAAAATCTATTTTTAAACTACATACCCGTAAAGATAGTAGAAGAATGAGAGGAGGTAGAATGCAAGCTTGCACCATCCCTCCTTCTGACAGTATGCCAGAATATCTGCGTTCATTATTGTAGTGGGGTCATACAATCCAGGTCCACTCATCACAGGGCGGCTCATATACCTGCACACAAACAAACACTTGATGTTGCACTTTGAGCAAGAACAATGTTGACTAATCACTTATTAACTTTAGAGAAACTAGCTTGACACATCTGCTGAGGTGTTTGATATATAGCCAATAAATATGAAAAGTGTGTTTCTCTGATATTCATTTAGGGGTGAGGGCCCCACCCACCTCCAGACGTGATAGGCCAGCAGAGGCATGTTGAGTCCAAGCGTCAGCCATTCTGCAGCACACAGGAACATTACGCAGAAGAACACATGGATGAGGTACTCCGGCAAGACGAGCTGAGGAAGCCAAATAATACATGGTCAGAAGACAACACAAATACACGGATCCATCTCAGAAACTAGAGATCTATTGCACCTGAAGCCTGTGCCCCAAGTCTAGCCAATCAGGTGTAAGAATCATTCATATTACCCCCCATCCCATAAGCTCCAGTACTTACTGATGTACTTGAGTACATCTAAATCTCTCTAAACCTCAAAAGAACAGGATCTGCTGAGAATAATTATCATAAATTATCATTTAAAGGAATAGTTCACCCAAAAATGAAAATCTGCTCACCCTTAGGTTATACAACATGTTCATTAGAACAAATTTTGAGAAATTTATCATTACATCACTTGCTCACTGATGGATCCTCTGCAGTAAATGGGTGCCGTCAGAATGAGAGTCTAAACAGCTGATAGAAACATCACAATAATCCAGTAAGTAATAGATTTATTACAAACACAGATTTTTTTTACATTAATTACTGGACTGTAGTCATGTGAATTACTATTATGATGCTGTTTTTATCAGCTGTTTGGACACTCATTCTGACGGCACCCATTCACTCCAGAGGATCCATTGGTGAGCAAGTTATGTAATGCTAAATTTCTCCAAATCTGCTCTGATGAAGAAACAAACTCATCTACATCATCGTTGGCCAGAGGTAAGCGCATCTTCAGCAAATTTTCATTTTTGGATGAACAATTCTTTTAAAGCAAATGTTTAATTAAAACAATTTTAAATGTAAAATCAAACCAGTGACCTTAAATTACTGGGCAGAGATTGAAAAATACAAAAATGCCTAAATAGTAATGTGAAGAATTCAAAAATTTAGAACAAGGGCCTTTGATCCATTTAAGAATTTATGACATCATTAAGTTCAAAATTCAAACCATCCAGAGGTTCTCTGCTCAATAACCTCTGAAACAGGGCATCTATTGTATCCTAAAGCTGTTGAAGTTTGTAAAGCACATACTGTACCCCATCTGCTTTAGATTTAGTTAACTATACAGTGCTGAGGCAATTTATTAGGCAAATAGAACATCTGGCCATTAGCAATTTACAGCAAAAAAACACAGGTCAACATTATCTACATCCCCAGCCCACAGACAAAAGTTAAGGGAACAGAGGCAGGATCGTGTTTTTTCCACAGGGATACAATGCCAGGCAGAGTGAGAACAGCAGCCATGCTGAGGGAGGGAGCAGCTACAAGGACCCCAGGCTGCCCCTGCCATGCCTGATCATAACCGGTAAATGTAGTGACAACACATGAAGCCCATGCAAATAGAGAGAAAGTGTGTATTCTGCTTTTGCCCAACACAAACACATTGTAAAAAAAATTAATTCAAACTGTCAATGGCGATTATGAAGAACATAAATATGTAAAATGGCCTCAAAACTCATTAAGCATTTACTTCTGAGAATGATCAGACACATCCAACCAGAAATACCCCTTTCTAAAGGATACTACTGCTTGACTCTAAATTAACGCTCTTTCCCATTCATCATTAATCTCATCCATCACACGAGTGCACTTGAAATAATGACTTCTTCTGTATGATCTTAATGGTGCAATTGTTTTACAGCTGAGCCAATTTTAGAAATACACTTTCTAAGTGAGACGTCATAAATGGAGTTAGTCGCTCTGGGTAAAGAGCAAACGGAGGGAGGGACAGAACGGCACATGCATGCTCTGAGCATTTGCAAGTCTTTTCAGTTAACACTTTTCCCTGTAAACCGCTGTCTTTCCTACTCTCAAATAAACACCTGTGCAGATGACATCTGTGCCTGTGCCCAAACCCACAGTAACTGACTAAACCAGCCAAACATGAGCAAAATAAGAGCAACCCTAAAGGAGCAATCTGGGTTTTGTTCATTCGGCAGTTGTGATGGCGTTTGCAACAAAGACAACCTCTGATATCAAGCTTTCTAGTTGGCGTAATCCTGGGGTCCGTTCATTGTACCTCGCTTAATATATCTGAGATGATTTGAAAGATTCCAGATCTTCTAATCCTGATAACTGACCTCTGGCTAATTTGGTTCTTCAAATGAATTTGCGTATTAGATTAAAATATCTGGATTAAATTGTCTAAGATTACTGCGCGTTCTCGTGTTCCCCGAAAAGGGCAGATGTATTGATACTCGAAACCACGATCAGCAATGCAGCGATTGGCTGGCGGCAAGACAGCAACGTAATGACATCATATCATTAAAAAAAGACACCTGACGAAAGAGTTGACAAATTTCTGGACCTTTATAAGGAAACAGCCAAGCGAACAAAACTACATAAATGTATATAGATATAAATAGATAAATGAGATGTAAATAGATAAATGAAATGTGCACCGTTTTTAATTTATTTGTAATTTTTTTACATGATTCCCAATTATTTATATTTATGACTTCTAGTATTTGTACAGGCTTTACATTTTTATTTCAGTGTTGTAATTAGCAATTCATTTAATTTTATCTTTGAAGCAGATTTGTTACGTGACAGCATTAATTAAAGTTTCTTAGAGTTATCTGCATCTCCTGCGCTCCATCAAGCCCCTCCCATAATATCTGTCATCACTCAAATTAATGCACGGCTCAGATTAACTGTATAGCATGTGTGTAAGACTCCAATACAATTATAAAGTAATTATTTCATCACTAATAAATCTTTTAATGAGTAAAACTGGCTGTGTCTATAGTATTATAGACTACACAACATTGTCATTATTTTCAAATTAATTTTAAATGATTATTTTAAATTATTGTCCCTGACCAGTAGGGTACTCTTGTAATAAAGTAGCGTTTGCTGGGGAAGATATTAAGTATCAATCCTGCTCCCGAGCAGGTTTAAGTTTACGGACCTGTTGCTATGACAGCAAGTCCAGGATGAGCTTCAAAGAACCAAATGATTCAAGATCAACCGTATCAGTTACAAAATATTATTACTTACCTATAAGGCCCTAAATGGTTTAGCTCCTGCGTACCTAACTAGTCTTCTATCTCGCTACAATCCATCACGCTCCCTAAGGTCGCAAAACTCTGGACTCTTGGTAGTACCTAGAATAGCAAAGTCCACTAAAGGAGGTAGAGCTTTTTCATATTTGGCTCCCAAACTCTGGAATAGCTTTCCTGATAACGTTCGGGGTTCAGACACACTCTCTCTGTTTAAATCTAGATTAAAGACACATCTCTTTAGCCAAGCATTCATATAATGCATCTCATAATCTTGTACTGCAGTTTAGGGACGCGCAGTATACCGGTAATGGAAAAATACCGGTATCTATTATATTTCAAACGGTACGATATCATAATTTTGCTCATTTCGGTATTTCATACGCTGCTGTTCCGAAGTTCACCATTAGGTGGCAGTGCTTCCCAAATTGCTGCGAGCCCGGTAAACCTGACAACAGAACAACGTGATGGATCAAACAGATTAAACTCTATCAACGCACCTGAAATTAATAAATAAAGAGAACAGCAGAAGTGAAATATGGCATTACTTTTCATTCAAAACAGATGATAAAGGTGAACGAACTGACCACAGGAGGCAACACATCAAATCTTGCTAAGCATTTGTCGCTTGCTCATCCTGATCTTTTCCGAGAATTAAAAGATCGACAGGTTAGTAAGTGCATCATTCATAAATTCAGACTTAATTTTAACTTTTATTCACAACTGATCAACGCACACACATAAGATATGATGCAGTAAACACGAAAGCTCAAACATGTGACGCTAGAACCAGTGACGTTTTGGTCACATAATAATTGCACTTGCATTTCAAACAATCAGATATTCATTTAAATTGAATGAAACAACAGTTTTGCTATATTAATTTTAGTATCAATAATATGAAGGGAATGTTTCTGCCGCGCTGCTGACCGCTATATGAAGCAGTCGAGATAGATATTTATATTTAAAGCTTTTTCTTTGGCTATCTGAGTCTGAAATCTGAAAACAATCTGAGGGAGAGAAATAATAACTTGATTTTGAATATTACTTTGACTGTTAGAATAACACTTTAAAGAAACATTTGTTATAATTCATTAATAGCATTACAGCACTTATTAATGTGGTCAATAATTATTTATAAATGATAAATGTAGGCTACTAATACATGTTTAGTATGTTAACATTACTTTATGCATTAAACACATACCTAACATTAACCAAGATTAATAAGTACTGTATATGATGATCATTCACTGTTTAATTTTTTTTTAAAACTTAAAACTTTTTTTTCACTTATTTTTTAGGCTGGTTATTTGTCACCTATGGTATTGATTTAGTATCGATACCGAGGTATTATATTCTGGTATCGTACCGAAGCCAAAATTATGGTATCGAGCCATCCCTACTGCAGTTATATCTGATCAAACGCACATTATTATTCTTTATCTTGGGTTGAACAAATAATTTTTGATTGAATGGAACAACAGCTACGCTAATTATGCCTCTTTGTTTCTCTGTTTCTGCCACGGGATTAACATCCCGTGGTAACTAGGAATTACACAAGCTTCAGTCTGGATCCAGCCCTTAAATGATCTGAGATGACCAAACACCTGAGAAGAGATGATGCCGACCCCTCGGAGGACCTCAGAGGATGCCAACCTCTGATCCCCCAACAACATGCAGAATTAACAAATTTTGCCATAAATTAATATATTAAGTTTCTACAATGTATAAATATATTGTAGAAACTAAATTTCCTGTAAAGCGCTTTGCAACGATTGTATCGTAAAAAGCGCTATACAAATAAACTTGAATTGAATTGAATTGAAAAAGATCAAGCAAAATCGGCAACAATCAAATCCAGCTAACTGAGTTAGCGACGTACGAAGAACGGACCCCAGGTCCTGTCTCTGTGCTTGGCTTGTTTGTACATTTGTGAGGTGTTAGTTAACTGAAAAGACATTTGTAAACACTCCGCTCGTGCACACAGAGAGACTGTTACTGATCTTAAGCTGAATTCTGGTACCAACCTTCAGAGCAAGCCTGACTCTTTTAAATTTTTTCACCCTGTCAACTGTCTTTGAGCCAATCAGAGAAAAAAGGTAAAAAGCAAATATTCAGAAAATAAGACACAAAATGCAAATCAGAAAAATCGAACCAAAGTAGTGTTAGTGTTGGAAAGCAACATTCACTGCAGATGATTTCATCATTTAGCAGAACAGTGTTGAGATAGAAGAGAAGAAACAGGAGTGCATGCATTACACGTCATCTCTCCAAAACCTCTCACTTACCGGGTTTAACGTGTTACATTGGTCTATAGGATTCTTATAATCAGTCTTCAGCTCATCAAATGCAATTATCTGAAAAACAGGGAGGACAAAAACAGTACATGATCAATATGCAATCACAGTTCCTACATTGTCATATGTCAGGAATAGGTTCTTCTTTTAAAATGAATATTATAAACAGACTTTGACAAACATGAATCGCAAACATCAAATCTAAAAGTGCTTAATATTTTAGGAGATTTGTGATGCAGGAGAGATTATGTAAATTTAAACTACTTTATTAGAGAAACACCAGATATCTTTATGCATTTCTCTTCGTTTCATCTGTAAACTCAAGTGTTGTGTTTATGACCCATCCCAGATTCAGAACATATGCAGTGTGTTATCCATTATGCCTGAATCATTCAGATTATTTTCTCATGATTACTCATAAATACCAAAATATAATTTATTACTTTAATATTATTATATGAAATTCAAACACTTCCCCTTAATCTTGGGAAAATAAGGGTGGAAATCAATATTCCCTTTACTGTTGTGACATCTGTCTGCATCTGGCATATTAGACAGAAATGTGATGCTGGTTATGAAAGTGTTATTATCTCTGAAACAGGTTAATGGCATCAGCCAGCAATGAATCAGCCTAAGAGATCTGAACAGTGGTGCTGTTCTGTCCGCAAATAACTCAAAATGTGACTCCAATTTTAACAAGAAATAAATAAATAAATAACAGTTACGTCTAAATCTTGCATACAAAGGCCCAAATGATGCAGACAGACCCAGGGACTCTAGACTGAGAGGATCATGTATAAATGATTTCACGCATGAAGCTTTATGTTGTTGATTTTAGCAGCAGTTCTGATTTATCACTGATCTGTAAACACATGCACGAGAGCTAAACGCGCGCGCCCATCCGCCCGTGGTCACCACTAACAGATATGACAAACTGATAAACATAGCGTGCATTAAATGTGGCTAATTCTGTACATAACAGTTAGAGGCCCCTAACTATTTAACGGAAGAATAGCGGTGATGATAATAATGGGTGTCACCAGCTCGCGCTCGTGCCATTCATTCGCGCTCTGCTGTGTGTCTAACTAATGTCACTATCCGCTGAGTATCTGTGTGCTCAAAGTCTCCCCAATTTGTCTGGAGTTTAATCAAAATACTTACATGCCAAATAGCGAAGAAGATAAGCGCCGCCGTCAGCAGTAGTGCCAGCATATAACAAAAGGCCGCGAATGTGAACGCCATTTTTCTCTCATGTGGAATTATCCAGACCGACGACTGCTGTGACGTCGAGACAGCTGTACGTCACGTGACCGAAAAAGTCACGTGGATACTCGAAAAAACGCGAGATCACGGGGAAACCCCTAGTATAAATAAATAAAAATGTCACTCCAAACTTATATGTTTTTCCGTGGAACACCAAATGACAGTTTTTGAAGAGTTTTTATGCTCCTCTATTCAAACATATTACTATATTCTTCTTAAACCACAGACCAAGATTTAGGCCGATATTCCCTGATATTTCTTTCTGCCAAAGCTCTGAAATCTCCATCCCAAATTTTATTGATTATATCTGACTGAAAACATTATTAGTAAACTTTATAAAATGCTGGCAAATATTAATCGCACACATTAAAGCATAAAGAGCTCATTTGTGTGATGCACTAGAAGTGATGCCAGTTTAATCTGCTTGAATATGGAAACATACAATTCGGTGATCTCTGACGTAATCATTTACTCGACTGCCTGGATCTCACTGCATCAAAAAGTAATATATTATAATATTATTATATGAAATTCACAGCCTTTATCTAATCTTAGGAACATAAAGAATAAAGTGATCCTGCTGAATGTCACTGCTGTGACTGGAATCATAGAAATCTTTTAAAAACCTTTATAATTTCTAGTAAGCTGCAGATGTCTGACATACCGCATGTTGTGCTGAACATTAATAATGTTATTATAGTGGCTAATAAAATAAAAAAATAATTTGAGAAATAGAGGAATTATTCACTGAGATATGTTCAGACATATGGAAATACAAAGCCAGCTAACTGCAAAAAAACAAGCAAACCTCTGATGAGATTCTTCACTTCATTCTTCTGGAGCAAGATAAAATGACTATGTGTGGTCATCAGGTGATGCATGTTTGTCAAGGACTAGATCAATAAAGCACAACCAGACAGATCAAATCAAAACCACATGAAAATGACTGTGCCATTGACCTAATATTGGTTTACTAATGCAAACCCAGCATTTGTGGAATATAGAATAGCTAATGGCTAAATTAACATGTCTGTTTGTAATGGAATTACATTTGCTCTCTTACCAGATACTTCCTACCCAAGTAAGCAGGATAGAATGCAGAAAATTCCCACCAGTAAACTTTGGTAAAACCAGTAACATACCCATATTTAACATGTTAACATTAAGTGTAATTATATTTTGTATCAGACATTATTTCACCCTTTGCTTATAGAATGTAAAAAAAAGAAAAGAAAACTTGATGCACAGTACAATTAAGAAGTTTAAAAATAGAACAAGGTGTGAATATCAATCAAGAACACTAAGCACATTGTCAAATCTTTAAAGGAAAAAAACCTTTTATGTAATTATTCAAAACAGCAGACAAATGTAATTGAGACACATATTGAAAGGTTATCCATTTTTCTGGTTTCAAGAGAGAACTTGAGTTATAAATGATCAGGAAAAGCTTCTTCGGTCTTTAAAAGTTAAATGTTAAACACATACACAGTTCACTACTGTATGGAACATATCATGTGATGTCCACATCATACAAACCACCAAAGTGAGCAATCAGCGTTTAGTAGGAAACGGCACTAATCACAGGTGTTACGGGTTCTACAGATGTACAGAGATGAGCCTGACCCACATTAGAGCTCACAAATTCTGAAAGATGTGAGATCTGCCGAGGTATTCCTTATCAAACCCATAATAACATCACTTCCTTAAACTATTCATATTACTCTGTTAAGCTTTGAACATTTAAGATATTTCCAGTGTTTACATTTTGCCAATAGAACGATTGTTTTTACATAAATACTGAAATAGTGATGCTTTGCATAAACTTAAGAATAGTGACACCAGCTTTATTAGTTGGACAGTGAGAAAGAGTAATTTAGAATAACTAAAAGAGGAATTAATTATGAGATGATTGCTTGTGGCAGAGTAACACCATAGCACATCTCTGCCGCTGTACATCTAAACCTACACATCTCCAAAAAGGTAGGACCGATCTGTGATTAAGGACGTCCGGGTGACAAATTCTATGTCCCCTCTCCCAAAAACACTAAATCAAGTAAAATTAGTCCCAGAACGTTCACCCAATTGTCCTCACAGATTCTAGATCTTTAGTCAAGATTTGTTTATCACGCTGTGAGCACAGATTTAAAAAGGCAAAATAGAATGAATTTATGACAACAGGTCAGAAACAGTAAACGATTTCTCCCAAAAATATCAGTAAGACTTCTGACCTCTTCACCTACCGTTACAGTTCAACACATATCAAGCCAAAATAATTCATGTTTGGTCAAATTAAAGTTAGAAAATGCATTACAAAAGAAGAAAATGTTTGGCCCTTATCAGGGCTTTACATGAAGACTTATGTGATTTTATACCAAAACGGGCAAAACATGCCACATTATAGATTTTTGCAATGTTTAAATCTGTTGCCATGTCATCTATCATGAAGGATAGCTGACATAAAATCGCAAAATGTCATCCAACTATCATGGCAGTAAGACTGGACCACCTATGCAGGCCAGTACATACGTTACTGCTCAGGGATGAGAGCGGAATGGTTTTAAAAATCCGAGGAATTGTTCAGTGTATATGTGGAATTTGCTTTCACATTTTCTTTACTTTACGCCTCAAATTTCTGTCATCTCAAACTGGTACAGGCGGGTTTAGAATTTGGGCAGAAGCATTCAAACATACACAAACAGACATTATCAGATGGACTATGGTATTGTCTCCGTTTGGAGGTGATGGTCCCATCTCGGTCACTCTTTAAACACGAGTGTTAGCTTGTTCGGTCTTTTCTTAGCGGAAGAAGCCCAGTTTCTCTCGGAGCCACTCCTCTGTCAAGTCTTCAGTGTTCCTGATCTCAAACACCTGAGAGAAAGCAGATACAGAAAAATAAAATAAAAATATTCCCACCAAATCACTGTGTGTAAGGTTAGGTGTGTTAGTTAAAGCTCACCTTGGTCAGTTCAACCGTCTGTACCAGTTTGTTTTTGCTGCCGGCATACATCATCTGCTGCTCAGGTTTGCATCCTGGGAAATTAATTTTCATTTTAGAGACTGCTTCATATTACAGGGTTTGTGCATGTTGACTATTGAATATGTGTGTTTTCTTTACCAACAGGACTGGAGAAGATAAAACACAGAGGGTAGGACACTCTCCCATCATCGTGCTGGTACTTATAGCTGTAGACTAAAAATGTGTCTCGGGTTAAGGAATCCATTGATTGTTTAATGTTGAATAGACACATTTCATGAGTTTAATCACAGTACAGCACAGAGTGAGTTTTGTTTTAGTGAAGGATATCTGGGCTGTCTCTCTGGTAGCTCGTTCTTCAAGTCTTCAGGGGAAATATCCTACAAGGAGAAATCAAACCCTGGTTTACACCACTAATCTGCTCAATTATTAGTCCCACTAGAAAGCTGTGTATTGCATATTCATGCAATAACAGTGTGTATTTACCTCATGCTCCTCCTCCAGAATCACCAGCTGTTTGTCTTTATCAATCTTCACTATAACCAGAGGTCAAAAACAGCAATATCAGCATTCAGTCCTTACACTATATGAGAAAGTGTAACCATATATAGAACAGCTTGAGAGAGTTTAATTTCAGTTTGACTCACTGATGATGGCGGCATTATTAGTCTCCTTCCTGAAGCGGAAATCCCGCAACTTTTTCACCAGGTCTTCGTCCACCTCACACACAACTAAAGACTCACTCTGCACACACAAACATTAGTGTTACTATTTTCCACATGTCGGTCAGCTTTATTACTATTTTCAGTCTGCTTAGTTAAATTGCATCCAAACTTTTGAATAGTAGTAGTGTATATATAATTAATCTCTTTGATTAGGAGTCATACAGGTTAGGGACACACTCAGGGTTCAGAGTTTGTCAAAGTATTGGTTCTCAACTGGGGGCCGGGGTTCACTAGGGGCCTTTGTAAAGTTTTGGGGGGCCCAATAAGTCTTACAATTACATAAATGTAGTTATAATCTAATCTTAATTAAAATACTAAAAAATACAAATGTGTACAAATGCTGGAAACTCAAAAATAAAAATGTGCAACATTAAACTGACATCATATTTTTTAGTTTATTTATTTTTAGTACTACCAGAGGAACATATCAGCTTAGTGGAGCCTTCAAATATTGACCTGGACAAAGGGGGTCTTGGAGTCTTGGAAAATGTTGAGAGTAACAAGTAACCAACAGACTGAATGCAGTGAACATGGGAACTATTGACTATTTCTTCTGATTGTGTAATTCTGTTAACAAACTTAAAATCTCTCAACAACTCAACAATAAAACCACCTGTCTACTCTGGCACACAACATCACAAGAAAAAGGAGTTCACAAAAGTCATGCACCATGACAATCAGTGTAGGTCATCATCACACTTATGTAATCAGGAGAACAATCACGTTCTTAGCTGTCGATGTGGCGGTCGAAGTGGGCAAACGTGTTTTGACGTGCAGTGTTGGTGGAATGCAAAAAATTAATTGCTTGTCATTTCTGCTCTGATTTGATAACATTGTTTGATCGTGGCTTGACGTGCCATTCAAAGTAAAGGAGCCACACCGTCTCTTTGTCGCTTAGCAGATTTCCCAAATTTCCTTGAAATACCGAAGTGTGAGCACGTCTGCAACAGGAAATGAGAATTCCCCCGGAACCGCCGGAATTCCATCATATCGCAATTATGTAAATCAATCCCATCTCGTGAAGATATCTCATTCCTATCTTCTGGGGTATATTTAACGCCAAACGTGCCTTTATTTTGGTAAACTTTATGAAGTCGGTGTAATGCAAGAGAGGGTTTGACATGCAGCTTCATCACAAAGCACTGGGTGGAACTGCAACAGAGCTCAGAAAAAACAACCCCTCTAACATACACATATCCCAGACTGTTGAGACGTACGGCGTTATTTGTAAATGCCTCTGTATTATTATACATCCTACAAAAGTGGGCCGCCATACAAATGTTTTTATTAATCCAAGGCAGTTTTTGTACTCACCATTTTCACAGACGGCACGAGTTCAGTCAGCAGTGCAGGAGTTCTACCGTGCTGCGTCTCGTGACGCTCGTTCGACCAATCAGAGCGCTGGAACGCGCCAGGATTTGCATGAACGGCTGTACTAGGATCAGTTTATTTCACCCATAGAAGGACGAGATCCGTCTGATCCCAGAACAGCAGCATTTAGGCATGAACTGAGGCTCATGGAAAGATCTATCGGATGCACGATTTTCTCCACCCTACTGGGAGATTTGAGGATTTAGATATATTGCCAGCTATTCGTTCAAAATAAATAAATGAGTATATGAAATGCACGCAAATGTGCCCCAAGTGAATGCATTTAATGCCTTAAAATATAGCCATAATTAATTTATTTACAGTAGTGTAAAAGTAATATTCAATGTACAAGTGACTTTGGTGTTTAAAATGATGATAATAATAATAATAAAATAAACAGAACGTATTTCACTAAAAAGCACATTCAGAAATAGCTACAGGACATGTTGAAGTCCCACTCCTTTTAAAGCATTAGAGTCTTTTTATTTGTATATGATATAAGCATTAAAAATATTATATTTTTTCTTAATTTATGGAAAATGTATAAATTTATCAGTAACTACAAACCCGAAACAATCACCATTTTGTCAACCTTCACTTTAACATTCACCATTTGTTGGAAAAACTTCACCTTTTCAAGGCTCTATTAGTGGAAAGTGGCATTTAGAAAACTGGAAAAGTTTCTAAGCCAGTTGTACGGCTGTGATTCATTTTATTATGGTTGTTATATTTTAAGCCTCCCAGGGTTGAAAACGCCCCCTTCGTCACAGTAACCCCGCGCATGCGCAGATGAGCCGGCCCATCCCTCAGAGGACACGCCCATCGGGGAGCGTGCGCGTGCGTTGCGCTCATATCTGATCTATAAACACAGTAGATTGTTCTGTTCCTTTAACTACAGTAGTTAATGTGTCATCCATATTATTTGGTGCTCACAATGTTTTTAAACACGCCGTTGAAAACCCTCAATGTTCCAGTTATCACCTCACTTCCTGTATAGAGTTTAGTAATTCTGACTTTCGGATCTTTTTGTGCGACGGGACCTGGTGTTGCTCTGAACCCCGAATCCTCGGACCGCAGGCCCTGATCCAGTCGAGGTGCTGATGCCCACAAAACTGCTTACAGTTCACTCAAATGCGCATGTATAGCCCTACACAGATTAATCTATGTAGAGTTGGAATGCCTGATTTAATCTTACATTTTAAAGTATAACTTAAATATTTTCTTTAGTGTGTTTGATTCAGTGACGTTACGCTCTATTAATAGCGTCTGTATGACTAGTTGTGTACATGTACTAGACTTATGACAGAATCTGAATTGTATGTCATTAAGTGTCACTGTTTGTATCTGTTTTAGGCCATGGCAGACTTTTCGGTAAGTGTTTTAACTGTTTTCTAAATAATCTTCTTTAATAGTTCACTTTTATCAGCATGGGCTGTATTTTCTCCTGAGTTAGTAAAGTAAGACATTTTGTGTTATTTTATCCATGTTACCAGCAGAAGAAATTACTAGTAGACCCAGTTATTTATTTTTCCCATCAGTTTAATTCATATAATATCTTTATTCAGCACATATATTCCAAAATTCAATGCAAAATAGTATAGATACACCAGAATATCCAGTGTATGATATACAGTGAGACCAGCATAAGACCACTAGTGAAAAAGTTTCTGTTCTTCATTCTTTTACAATTTAATTATAGAATGTATCTATTTTTTATTAAAATGTATGAAATTAAATGTTGTATTATAATTATTAGCGTAAGAAAAGTATAAGTAAAATAAAACATATTTAATAAAAAAAATGTTTTGGGTTTTTCCCTATTTTGCTTTAATGACAGCAGCACTTTAGCTGTATCAACTCCACAAGCCTGATGATCATGTTGTCCAGCATGATTTGATCCAAAGAGCATCTTCTACTTTAGTGGAGGCAAAAATGTCTAACCTTTTGCCAAAAGAAATTGAAATGTCACAAATTTGTTTATTTAATTAGCTAGTAGTACCTACTAGAAACATTGCGGAATATTACAAATTTTAAATAAACAATAAATAAACAATTTTCTGATTATTTACAGGTTTAATTTTGTTTTTAATCTCATATTTCAATCTGGTTTCAGACTTTTGGACCCCACTGTTTTCCCTAGTTAGTCTTTGGATTTGCAATGATAATAACAGACCAAAAGTCTCTCTGATAAAACTCTCAGCTAGTGTTTTATTTGCTGTGATTTTTCTGCATTCTCTTTCTGTAGCTTGCTGACGCAATCCCAGATGATGTTTCTAATGAAGCATCGAAAACTAAACACACCAATCCATTAGCTCCTGGAAATGGGGCTCCGCCCCCCACTAATCCTGGCTGGCCTGGTGCGGCCCCTGGTGGCCCTCATTTCCCACCCTCAGGAGGCCCTGCCCAGCCAACAGCACCTGGCTTTCCTCAGACTGGGCCGTCTGCCCCAGGTCCCTTTCCACCCGGCCCAGGAGCCCCGGGCCAGTTTCCTGGAGCCCCAGGCCAGTTTCCTGGAGCCCCGGGCCAGTTTCCTGGAGCCCCAGGCCAGTTTCCCGGAGCCCCTGCTGCCCCAGGTGGATACCCTCCAGGACCGGGCGTACCTGGACAGTTCCCCTCCAACCCTGGAGCTCCAGGACAGTTCCCCTCGATGCCGGGCCAGTTCCCACCAGGTGGGGCACCCATGCCATACCCCGTTCCTGGACAGTTCCCCTCCCCACCTGGGGCTCCACAGGGCCCATATCCAAACGTGCCTTACCCAGCAGGTCCATCTGGGCCTGGCATGTACGGGCCAGGAGGCCCTGGTGCCTTTCCACAAGATGGAGGCCCGGGATATGGAGGAGGAATGTTTCCCCCAGTACCACCAGGATCCTGGGGTTCACCCGGAGGGGGCTTCCCTCCTCAACCTGGCCCACCAGGAGGCTTCGGTCCAGGGCCCATGGGACCATATGGAGGGCCTGCAGCTCCAGGTGGAATGCTGGTGAGCAATAATGACTGTTTGAATGGGTCTATAAAGAGGTTTTGCATGTGTCTGCTCATAAGTGCATATGATGGGTTTGTTTGGGTGATGGCTCTGCTTTAATCTGATGGAGTTTGTTTTATGAGAGTGTTGGTGACATAAGCATTGCTTTCAGGGTTGTAGGTTTAGCTCTTGAGGTCTTGGATGCTCCTTCTCTGGTCTCATTCTGCTGGATCACATTAAATCTGCAGATCTTAAACTCATGCACATCTTATGTAGATCTCAAAAGCTCCTCTTCTTGTTTTTCAGCCACCATATAGACCACCATATTTTTGAACACAATGAACAGCACAGCCAATCACAGGAGGAGGACGGCACCACAGCCATCACAAAGACCCCAGTTAGCATCCAATCAGAGCTCAGAGTTGTGGACACTGAGCACATTGCTCATACTGATATATTAGCATATAACCTTTGCAAACAAATGCACATATTTAATGTAGCTGAGCTACTTAATTGCTGCACAGTACATTCATGATTATTAATATTATACTTTTAAAAGTTCATTGTTTTAATGATGTAATTGCTTGAAAAAGAGAGAAAAAAAAATAATGCACTTTGTGGTAATACAACAAACAGATGAAATTAATATTATTGTAATTAAAGGTTTTTTATGGGCTCAATTTATTTGTCAACATCCGTTTTTGTCTGAAATTGTAGATAATGCTGAGAGGTTGGCATTTTTGTTCGCATACAGTGGCATACTGTATGGTCTCCATTAATCTTTGGGGCAGAGAGGAGTGTGAGGACTGAAACCTATGATAATCAATTTCAGAAATCTGATATATTTTATTTTGCATTCCATGATCATATATAAACATTTTAATAATTACACTACTCTTCAAAGGTTTGGGGTTGGGAAGATTTGAATGTTTTTGAACGAATTATCTTATGCTCACCTAGGCTGCATTTATTTGATCAAAATATTATTGAAATTTTAAATCACTGTTTCTGTTTTAACATATTTTATAGTGTAATTTATTCCTGTAATGACAAAACTAGATATTTAGCAGGTATTGCTCCAGTCTTCAGTGTCACACCATGTTTCAGAAATCAGTAATATGCTGATTTGCTGCATTAATATTTTTGTAAAACTGTAATAATTTTTTTGCATTCTTCAATCAATAAAAAGTTCAAAAGAACAGCATTTTTTAAAATAAAAATCTCCTGTAACATAAATTTATTTGCTGTAACTTTTGATTAGTTTAATCCATCCGTGTTGAATGAAAGTATTTCTTACAAAAAACGATCTTACTGATCCCAAACTTGTGAACAATAGTGTATATGAATATTCATGATATAGAAAGGCTTCTTGAATTGTATTATTTTATAGGTTATTATCACAAATTTTCACATGTTTGTTCATAAACAGTTTGTGTGTGTTTGAGAGGGAATCATGAGTCAGTGGGTGGGGTTTGGAATTCGGGTTTGGCAGTTTATGAGATTTGTCACAGTGTTGCCATAGCAAAGTTGTTTATAAACTAGGTAATGTCATGAGCACTTTTGCAGTTTGTCATGTGATTTGTGACGTGGCATAGGAGAAAGAGAAGGCATGTGTGTTTGGATCTTTGCTGTTTAGTATACATAGGCTTTTGTGGTGATTAGTGACTTGCTTCTCTTAGAATATTTATTCAGTTCAAGCTGGAAAATATTCCTTTGAATTGAACAGTCCTGTTTAATGTCAGGGAGGGATTCCTGGTATTTTGCACACTATGGAAAAGCCAGAGATGGAATTTTAGGATGGAGAATGGAAGAAACTCAGAGACATGGGAAAATGTATTAACAGACGATGAAGCCTGTCAAGTCTCTACACTTAATGTGTAAATCGAGCTCTCAGGATAATAGGGCTGATCCAACATTGAAATGATGATAATGCATATATTTGTGCTGTATAATAATTTTAATTAAGTTTGGGGTCAGTAAAAATTAATTTTATTTTGCAAATATCTATTAAACTGATCATGACAGTAAAGTAATGTTTATATAATGTTGCAAAATATTTCTATTTCAAATAAATGCTGTTCGTCTGAACTTTCTATTCATCATAGAATCCTGTATCATAGTTTCCTCAAAAATATTAAGCAGCACAACCGTTTTCAACAGTAATAATCAATGTCTTTTGAGCAGCCAATCAGGATATTAGAATGATTTGTGAAGTATCATGGGACACTGAATACTGGAGTAATGATGCTGAAAATTCAGCTTTGCCATTACAGAAATAAATTGCATTTTAAAATAAATTAAAATAGAAACCAGTTATTTTAAATTGTAATAATTTTTCATATATTGTTTCAATAGTGTATATTCTGTATATTCTTCAATATTACAGTTTTTACTGTATTTTTGATCACATAAATGCTGTCTTTGAGCAAAAGTTTTTAATGTTTATATTTAAAAATCTTTTGAATGGTAGTGTCATTCAAAAGATTAAAACATTAAAAGATCGCAATTTTATGTAACTTCTGATCTTCTCTCAAATTCTGGGATATAAATTTAATTTTAGAATAGTTGATCAGGTGTAGCTGCGCGCTTGCAAAGATGTTTTCTTTGCAGTTAGGGGTGCACAATCTATCTATAATACTATTAAACATGATTGATATTTATAAAGCTACTGGTATCATATTGTACATCCCTACCTATTTGCGGTACCACAATATACAGTAGCAAGGATCAAGGATAGATTCTGGAGGCCAATTTTTACATATGTTCTTAATGTAGACACCTGTTGCAACTGTTAAAGAACTCAAATAACTTTTGTGTGTGTGTTTTAGTCATTGCCGTACGATCTTCCGCTGCATGCAGGGATAATGCCCCGCCTCGTGATGACTATAGTGGGTGAGCCAGTACCAGGAGGAAACGGGTAATAAAAAAACAACAACAACAAGATGCAGCATTACTTCTGCGTGTCCAAAGCAAACTCTCACTTCTCTTTTCTCAGGTTCCATGTAGATTTTGTGAGGGGGCATGACGTAGTTTTCCATTTCAACCCTCGTTTCCATGAGAACACCATCGTACGGAACACACAGCTTGGGGGCTGCTGGGGTCCGGAGGAGAGGGATGGAGGATTTCCCTTTGTGCAGGGCAGACAGTTTGAGGTACAGCATCCTGATTTACCCTTAGAGAAGGAACTTAAAGGAATAGTTCACCCAAAAATGAAAATTCTGTCACCATTTACTCAACCTTAAGTTGTTGCAAACCTGTATGAATTTCTTTCTTCTGTTTAACACAAAAGAAGATGTTTTGGTTTCTGGTCCTCATTGACCTGATTTTTTTTCCTATGGAATGAAATAGAATAGATAACCCAAATATGAAAATAATTTACTCACCTTTAGCCAATAATCTACTCACCCTCAGGCCATCCAAGATGTTGGTGTGTTTGTTTGTTTGTTTGTTGTATTGGAACAGATTTATGAAATTTAGCATTACTTCACTGGCTCACCGATGGATACTCTGCAGTGAATGGGTGCCGTCAGAATCAGAGTCCAAACTGCTTATAAAAACATCACAATAATGCAGTCCAGCAGTTGTCTTGTGAAGTAAAAAGTTCCTTGTTTGTAATAAACAAATTCATCATAAGACATTAAGATTTTAACTTCAAACTGCTGCTTCTGGCTAAAATATGTGTCCTCTATCCATAATATTGCTTTCTCCAGTGAAAGTGTAATTTCTTCTGAATCAGAGGAGAAACATGCACACATCAAGCACCGTTTACAATTGAAAACAGTCCAAAACAGTTCTAAACAAATATGTTGGTGAAATTTGATGTGAGACAGGGGATGGACTTTTTTATTGAAGGAAGCATTATTATAAATTATGCACTTGCATTTTGCCCAGAAGCGACGGTTTAAAGTTAAAACATCTTAATGATTGATATGTTTCTTACAAACACAGCTTTTTACTTCACATGATGTTAACTGATTGAATGAAGTTGTGTGGATTACTTGTGGTTTATTGTGATGTTTTTGATTAGCTATTTGAACTCTCATTCTAGCGGCACCCATTCACTGCAGAGGATCCATTAGTGAGCAAATTATGTAAAATACTACTTATCTCTAAATCTGTTCCATGAAGAAACAAACTTCTCTACATCTTGGATGGCTGAGTACATTTTCAACAAATTTTTATTTTTGGGTGAACTATTCCTTTAAACCATATTGGATAACAGTTGAGGTTTCATAATGTGTTTGTGTGTGCAGCTGAAGATCCTGGTGGAGACGGACGGGTTTAAGGTGGCCGTGGACGGTGTTCATCTGCTGGAGTTTGAGCACAGAACAGGCGGGATGGAGGATGTCACTCGCCTGCACATAGAGGGAGACCTCGTCCTGTTCAGCGTGGCCCCCAGCATGATCTAAATCCCAGGGGCGTAGGAGCAATTTGACAACGTGGAGGAGACACATTAAGTCATTGGTCCTTGAAAAGTATAGATTATCTTCATAAAAGTGGGACGAACAGAAATTTCTAAAAGCTATAATGATGTATCTGTTATCTGTCTCTTTGTTGCAGATTAGTCAAACTCAGACACATGATCTAAACAAATGAAATACAGATGTAAAGAAAGTCCCTCTGAGAGGTCACCAGGACACTGATATCACTGATATGTCTAAAGCACCATAACTTTGTTTTTCCTCATTCTGTCACCTGTCAGAATGCATTATGCTAGTTAACCTTTCGCATGTATATGACAAATTTTGTAAAAACAAAACATATATTATTCCAAACACACCTATAGTATGATCTTCAGTATTAGCATGGCATAGTACCAAGGCCCATGAGGGGTCATAAACTCTTAATTCAGGAAACTGCAGACCAGAGCTGTGACACTATGCTGAATTACATCAGATCTTAATGGCTGAATATAATTTTATTTGGTATGGATTTTAGAAAATGTTCATTATTTTGAATAAAACCATATTAATGAAATCATTGTGATAACGGAGATAAGTAAATAATTATGTCCGAATAAATGCTGTATTACCCCGATTGAAACGTGCTTGGTCATATTATATTCTGCATGTTGACTGAGATAAGAGGAAGTCATTTTAAAAAAATTACAGTTGTAAAGATGAATTTTACTGTGCACTGTAAGTATGCACTTATGCCATGTCATAAAATTGTGCCTGTCACATACGTTTTGTATCTGTGTATAAGAATTAGCTTCTAAATTTGTTACCATTTATTACCAGCACTTCACATTTGCATTTATACATTTAAAAAAAGGCAACCTTCATCTTACATTTGTATTTGCACAACTGAAAATTTGAAAATGAATCATCACAATGTTGTGCAAAGAGCTGTCAAGAAAGCATGCATGGATGCTTATTATTTAGGATAAAAAGTATAACTGGGTCACAGAGAATGTGATTACAACTTTATGGTTTATTTAACTCACCACATAAATAATATTTACAATCGTTGATTGATATGGTCACTTTTATTAAGTGTTGTGTCAATCTGACAACAATGCTCAGTGTTTTTTATATGTGAACCTGGACCACAAAACCAGTCATAAGGGTACATTTTTCGAAATTGAGTTTTATGGATCATCTGAAAGATGAATAAATAATCTTTCCATTGATGTGTGGTTTGTTAGGATAGGACGATATTTGGCCGAGATACAACTATTTGAAAATCTGGAATCTGAGGGTGCATAATAATCTAAATATTGAGAAAATCACCTTTAAATTTGTCCAAATTAAGTTCTTAGCAATGCATATTACTAATCAAAAATTAAGTTTTGATATATTTACTGTAGGAAATTTACAAAATATCTTCATGGAACATGATCTTTACTTAAACTAATGATTTTTGGCATAAAAGAAAAATCGATCATTTTGATCCATACAATGTATTTTTGGCTATTGCCACAAATATATCTGTGCTACTTATGACTGGTTTTGTGCTCCAGGGTCACATACACTATATTGCCAAAAGTATTGGGTCGCCCCCTTCTAATGAACAGGTTTGACTACTTTAGTAATTTCTATGAGTACAAATCTTAATGTTTAAGCATATAATGATATTCTAGGAAATTGTGTGCTTCTAATATTATAGCAACAGTTTGGACAGGACCCTTTTCTATTCTAACATGACAATGTCTCTGTGTATAAGACAAGGTTCAGAAAGAAAATGATTGATTCAGTCAGTGTGGAAGAACTTGACTGGTCTGCATAAAACCAAGTCCTAATCCCAGTTTAACACCTCTGGTGTGACTGTAAATGCAGACCTTGAGCCAAAAACTCATCACCAATAATCTGGCAGGGGTCAGAATTCAGCACAACACCGGTACGAGTGGATCCCAAGTCAACATTCGACTTGTGCAACAGGGTCTGGCGAAAGTACTTAATAATATTACTTTAAAAGTAATTTAAAAAAAGGTTACTTAGTCGAACAGAAGATTATTTTTTACAAATTTACTGAGAATATGTACGACTTGATTGTATAATAGTTTCAAACAAGTATTTTTTTTAGCAAGGACAGGAGATGTAAATTAATTTTAGTGTGCTATTTAAAATGACAATGAAATTACAATAAACATTCTTATTCATAATTCTAATTTAGAAAAAAAAACGCAATTGGCATCAATATGTGCCAACATATGACTTTTAATGCCTCGCCGGAATGTCAGGGAACACGTTATGATGTAATGACTGAATCTATGTTGTAAGCAGTGTTTGCGCTGGAGTCGATCTCCCCTCGCCGCAGTGCAGTGTGAAAGTGTTCCGGTGGAGTCCGGTAGGGGGCAGTAGCGTGTGCGCACGTATCCCGGCGGCATTAGAAGAAGCAGGCGGAGTTCCGCACGCTTTTAGGAGGGTTTTAGCTGCTCGGGAATAAAAAGTGAAACTTTTCCGACGTCATGAACGGATCCGCACACAACGCGCCGAGCGTTGAAGAAATTACGCTGAAAAGAGGCCCGGCTGGTAAGTTTGTCTCTCTTCGACGTCCCCTGCTCTGTTGGAGCTGTTCAAACACCGTTCATCCCGGCGGTTCGGTTCTGTTCTGCTGGGTCGGCCCGCTCCCGCAAGAAATGCTGACATAACTGGCGCCGTGAACCCGAACTGATAATCCGGTCCTGAATGTGCTCTGCAAACGATCAGATCGGGTTTATTCAGAGGCGTTTGTATTGTTATGAAAGCGAAAGTTCAGTTGAGATCAAAGCCAGCAGAATACGCCATCAGCATTATGGACCGACATAAAAACGGACACATTTCTGATAGATTCAAGCACACTATATTTGGCTGTTATTGAAGTTGTTCAGGAGTGGTGTGTCTGGGTCTGGTCCATTAGTTCAGTTTCTGAGCGCTGACGGTCGCAGCTGCTTGTTGACTTTGATTAAACCGTTATATAATGCGTTGGTGTGTGTCCTCTGCGAGGTCATGTGGACTGCTGGACTGCTTTGATAGCCCTGGACTTTGACTTGTGATTAAATAGTATGACAGTAAAACAATAGCAGAGACGTCATCAACACTATGGGTCAAATTAGTCTGTTTAAATAATACCAGACCGCCCCTATAGACAATCAAATTGTCAGTTTTGGAAAGAAAATTTCCTGTTTTTAGTCCCCTATAAATTAAATGATATTTAGACACCTGTACTGATATAATATTTAACACACGATCTTACAATAAAACAATATCCGGTGCAAAACTGTCCACTAGTATGCAGTGACTCATGACTGCTTTTTTCATTCCAGACTCTGTTGTCTTACCAAACATATTTTTAAATTGCATTTTAAAGTCGGCATGCTATTCTTTATTTGGTTTTTAAATCCAAATTATATAAGTTATCAAGTCAAGTCAAGTCTGCTTTATTGTCAATTCTTCCACATGTACAGTACATACATACAGAGAATTGAAATTGCGTTACTCTCAGACCCTTGGTGCATACAGATAACATTAAACACTGACAGTAGACGTTCAAATACAGATAAATACAGTTTAAACATATGTACATACAAACTATACAGATATACAAATGAGGACATTGTAGAAAAATAAAAAAGAGATAGATAAAGTGCCATAAGGCACATGGCAGATAGAGTGCAAACCAGTTAAATAAAACAAAACTGTTTTCATCTACTGCATAATTTCAGAAAAATTTTCATTACTTATTAAATGAATAGTTCACACAAAAATAAAATAATTACTGAAAATGTACTCACCCTTGAGGCATCCAAAATGTAGATGAGTTTGTTTCTTCATCAGAACAGATTTGTAGAAATTTAGCATTACATCTCTTGCTCACCAATGGATCCTCTGCAGTGAATGGGTGCCGTCAGAATGAGAGTTCAAACAGCTGATAAAAACATCACAATAATCCACACGACTACAGTCTGTCAATTAATGACTTTTGGAGTGAAAAGCAGTGTGTTTGTAAACCGTTGCTGCTTGCCAGAATTTTCTCTTCTGATTCAGACGAGATGACTAATATTTCTTACATTATACATCAATTAGGCCTAAATTATATTATTAGTAAATCATAGCTTTTGTGGTAGATTTTGTTACTGCAAGGATTGCATTTGACAGTGATATTTTCCATGTCTCTCGTTGTTTCTGTGTGTTTAAAAAGTGGAATGAGACCCCTCTCTCTTAAGACGTTACGTCTGGCTGGGATCATGTCTGTTTCTTCCCCCTTCCCTATGTCTTCTTCAGAAATCACATTAAGGCTGTCTGAATGTATTTCAGGCTCAGTTTAATCATGTAAGTAGTTCAAACACGTGTTGTGTGTAACATCCTCTCTATCTCTGTCAGGTCTGGGGTTTAATATAGTGGGTGGAGTGGACCAGCAGTATATTATGAATGACAGTGGAATCTATGTGGCAAAAATCAAAGAAAACGGAGCGGCTGCACTAGATGGACGTCTGCAGGAGGGAGACAAAATTCTTGCGGTAAAACCACTGTAATTTACTGTACATGGTTAACAAATTGTACTCTACTAATACTTAATGCTTGACAATCTCTATACTTAACTGTGAATCAATACTGTATAACAGCACAACTGTACATGAATGATTTATTGTAAATCAATGCTCACTGTAATCCTGTGGATGACCCTATTCACCTTAAATGCAGATCTTTACAATAATGATGCTACAGCATTGCACAATTTTTGTTGTTGTGTTGTGTTACCAGAACAAAGTGCGTACATTTTTCTTTTCATATATATATATATATATATATATATATATATATAAGCATAGTGGTGGCCAAAATTGTTAGAACACTTGGCATACAACTACCTGCGATGTAAGGAATCTGCTGAAACATTGAAAATGATGGACTGGCCCCCTCAAAGTTCCGACCTCAGCCCCAACGAGCAAATATGGGGCGAGTTGGAAAATAAACTGGACAGATCTATTGTACATTCAAAGGAAAGCCTTTGGCTTGAGTTGCTGAAGGCATGGGATAACATTAGTGTTGAAGTTGAAGTATATTGACACTATGCCAGAGAGATGTGCTGCTGTAATTGCTGCAAAAGGTGGACATACTAAATATAAAAGTAAAAAGTGGATAAAACAGTACGACTCACTTCATCTGATATTTGTTGTGCTCAGAGCAACCATCTGCATGTTTCATGAACATTAAGAAATGAAATCATGTTTAGGAGGCAAAAATGTCAATATTTTCAGATCTGTTAGTTCATCTGTGTTCTAACAATTTTGGCCACCACTGTGTGCACATGTATATTTGTATATCTGTAAAAAGGTTTTTTTTTTTTTTTTTTTTAAGATTTATGGTCGGTAACTTTTTAAATATTAAGTAATATGATGCCAATATTGTAAAATATTATTACAATAATTAACTGTTTTCTATTTTAAAATACAATTTATTCCTGAGGCGTCAAGTCAAAGCTGAATTTTAAGCAGCTATTACCTAGAAATATTACTCCAGAAATCATTCTAATATGCTGATATGCTGCTGATGCATCTTTTTCTGGATTATTTGATGAATAGTAACATCTTTACTGTCACTTTTTATCAATTTAATTAATACTTGTTGACAAAAAAAAAAAACGTAACCCCAAATGTTTGAACGAAATAGTGTATATACAAAATATTAAGGAAAATAATAAGTCTTGATATGACTACTTTAAAATGAATAGTGTACTTTTTTTTTTTTTTTGTAGATAAATGGCCAGAAGGTGGACAATCTGTCTCACAGTGCAGCAGTGGAGCTGTTTCGGTCTGCAGGGGAAGATGTGCATCTTCGCGTACAGCAGCGAGTAAGTTCTGCAGGCTATGGCGATCGTGATGTTGATAACATCTCTGAGAATTGCCAGTAAATTAATCAGCTTCTCTGACATGTGTTTATGTCTACAGCCTATCATGCAGAACGGCCCCACCAGCTCTCATGCCGATGGAGAATCTTCATCTGCTTTTGGCACATGGACAATGTATACTGTAGCTGCCCTGGCAGTAATAACAGCAGCAGGTTTCATTGCTTACAAACGCCTTCAGCTGCACCCCCGGGGGTCCCGGGGCCCATTTTAACCCATCACATGATTACATGACATTTTACAGACTAAATAATTTTTTCTTTTTTTGAACCTTTTCTGCTGAGGGCCCAAACATTAACAGGGAGCGAAAATGGAAACCAGTTAATGTTAGCAGAACTTGCAGATTTTCTTTAATTGTTTATACCATGTTATGAACACACACTTGTAGCTATAACAGGTTTTCACAATTCATTTGGTGATAATCATTGGCGCTTAACCAGAATACCCAACATGCCTGATGACATTTCATGGTGGAATAAGGGAACAGGGATGATGAGCACAGTGTTTGGATCAAGAGCTGCAGAAATCTCCATAATCTGAATTAGACAGAGGGGCCACAGGCAGGAGACAGAGGCCGAGGTGGAACTGTGTTTCTGGGCAGAAGACAGGCCCACAGAGGAGTGATTTTTCTCGTCTTGTACCTCCAGAGCGCTGGAATGAGCCCGAGGTGTGCCATTCGATTTTTTTTCGGTCTTCTCAGGTACCTGCTTGTGCAAGAGTATGTTTGAAAGCGTGCATGATGTGACGGAGTTAACTTTTTTAATTTTTAATACTTTAATTTCTCACTCATCCAAGTTCAGACATACAGGATGTATTTCTGTGGCTGCAGTAGTGATGGGGGAAGTGAAGATGTTTGAATTGTTTATTTGGCATCAGGACTTGGCCTTGTATTTGCTCGTCCTCCTTCAGGGGAAAAAACTAGAGGTGGCATTTGTTAGATTTCACAATCAGAATGAAAATGTTATATTGTTGATATTGTATATGGCTTGTGTTTCTGGAATCGTCTCGTCTCGTACACTAATGGTTTTCTGCACCTCTTTCAACTCGTGCCTTGCCACATTGAGCTGCTGGTCTCAGTGCTGCTCCCTGTCTGCAGTTTTAGGAGCGGCAGCTTGTGCTGTTTCTGTAATATCTGTTCAGTAACTGACAAATGTGTGTTTTGTGCTATCACGGCGGTTCTTCTCCAGGTCTGTGTGGATGAAACCACGTGTAAAGTCTTCATGAAATGCTCATTCACGTTTCACAGTTAGAATAATTTTGCCATTCACATGCATCATGCATACACATTTATGTCTGTGTGCTTCTCAGTGTTTGAAATGTGTATATAATAAAAACAATTCAAATGGCTCAAAAGAATGTGGTGACACTTCATCTATGAGTGCCTTTTTTACATTAAGTTGTTTAATTTAAAATGAATTAATAGTGTTAATAAACATTAACCTAAATTGATACATGCTATACAAATTAAGGTTAGTGATGATAAAAACAATTTATCTTTGATAAATGTCTATATTTGATTATGTGATGTAACGTGGCTGGATACTTTCCGGACAGCCCTCGTGTATGTGTGTGTGCATATATATTATACTATGTATATGTGTGTGTATGTATGTATGTATATATATATATATATATATATATATATATATATATATATATATATATATATATAAACACACACACACGGGGAAAAATTATTTGATCCCCTGCTGATTTTGAACAGTGAGAGACAGAATAACAAAAAAATCTTGGTGAGAAGGTGACAACAGTTGGTGCGATTATTCGCAAATGGAAGAAACAAAAAATAACCGTCAATCTCCCTCGGTCTGGGGCTCCATGCAAGATCTCACCTCGTGGAGTTTGAATGATCATGAGAATGCTGAGGAATCAGCCCAGAACTGCATGGGAGGATCTTGTCAATGATCTCAAGGCAGTTGGAACCACAGTCACCAAGAAAACAATTGGTAACACACTACACCGTGTGGACTGATATCCTGCAGCGCCCGCAAGGTCCCCCTGCTCAAGAAAGCGCATGTATGATTCAATGATTCAGAGGAGAACTGGGTGAAAGTGTGGTCAGATGAGACAAAAATCGAGCTCTTTGGCATCAACTCAACTCGCCGTGTTTGGAGGAGGAGGAATGCTGCCTATGACCCCAAGAACACCATCCCCACCGTCAAACATGGAGGTGGAAACATTATGCTTTGGGGGTGTTTTTCTGCTAAGGGGACAGGACAACTGCACCGCATCAAAGGGACGATGGACGGGGCCATGTACCGTCAGGGCCAGGGCATTGAAAATGGGTCGTGGATGGGTATTCCAGCATGACAATGACCCAAAACACACGGCCAAGGCAACAAAGGAGTGGCTCAAGAAGAAGCACATTAAGGTCCTGGAGTGGCCTAGCCAGTCTCCAGACCTCTAAATCCCATAGAAAATCTGTGGAGTGAGATGAAGGTTCGAGTCGCCAAACGTCAGCCTCAAAATCTTAATGACTTGGAGAGGATCTGCAAAGAGGAGTGGGACAAAATCCCTCCTGAGATGTGTGCAAACCTGACCTCTGTGATTGCCAACAAGGGTTTTGCCACCAAATACTAAGTCATGTTTTGCAAAGGGGTCAAATACTTCTTTGACTCATTAAAATGCAAATCAATTTATAACTTTTTTGAAATGCGTTTTTCTGGATTTTTTTGTTGTTACTCTGTCTCTCACTGTTCAAATAAACCTACCATTAAAATTATAGACTGATCATTTCTTTGTCAGTGGGCAAACGTACAAAATCAGCAGGGAATCAAATACATTTTTTTCCCACTGTGTACATATATATATATATATATATATATATATATATATATATATGTATATTTGTAAATAAAAAGATAAAAATAAGAGTAAACGTGGGCCACTTACGTAGACCTGTTCAACTGCTCGTTAATGCAAATATTTAATCAGCCAATCACACGGCAGCAGCTCAGTGCATTTAGGAATGTAGACATGTAGACATGGTCAAAACAATCAAACTGGGTATCAGAATGGGGAAGAAATGTGATTTAAGTTACTTCTAATGTGGTATGGTTGTTGGTATTCCACCATAACCATGACAATTGTCTGCAGATTCAAAATATTTTGTACTTTGAAAAACCTAGAAGCTTTCTTTGGCTCATCAATTTCTTTTGTTAGGGATGGATGAAATGCAGAGAATTCTCTGTATCTCTGTCCCATTCAGATGATTGACAGATGATAACATGCTGTCTGTGTGAGTGGATGGACTGCTGCTGTCTCTCTGTCTAAATGGATAGACTGCTGTCTCTCTGTCTGCTGTCTGTGAGAGTGGAAGCAGATGCCTTTGACAAATGAGTACTAGTATGTGCATGTTTGTGTGTGTCTATGTCGGTGTGTGTATTAGTCCTCCTCATCAGAAATCAATACACTCAAAGGCAGCATTGGCTGAATGCACTTAAAGTAGGAGAGAGAAACAAAAGAGAATGATAATGCAGTACTTCCTCAGGAGACTAATATTACATTACAGCACATGGCTGAGGCAGAAAGGGTGATGGCATCAGCATGATTAATGATACGGGCTATTTACAATAAACATTTGGGTTATTTACAACATTTAAAACAAAGGTTGGGGATTCAGTATGGGATATTTACAACCATTTTGAGATAAGGAAATATATTAAATACACTGTGAGTCATGGATAATCAGCACCTGCTAAATGACAGTTAAAGACTCTGCTCTTTAATGATGTTTTACTATTTAAATGCTACAGCTACATGGCTAAAATATGTCTCCTGTATGTGCTTACTGTACTCTAGAGAACATTTCTGCTGACAATTTATGAGAAATGGGATGTCGATTCAAAAGCACATGAAGCACATACTGTAAACCCAACAGTGCAATTTTGCTAAGATACCATCAATCAAATACTAAACCTATGAAGGCAGACAGCCTCGCCATGTTATGGGTTACATATACACACATTAAGCATTAAAGCTAACTCCCATCCTCTCTCTGTCACGAATAAACCATGAGAGTAATGAGCATGATCTCAAATGAGCTCCTACACTGTCAAAAAAAATTGGTTAAATTCATGGTAAGTGTGGCCAATCAAACATAATAGGTGACACTAAAATGCAGCAAACATTAATAACTAAAAATACTACATACATCCCTCCATTGTGCATAACTGATAATAAAAATGAGAAGAATCTAACCTTTTAAATGAACGTCTTCAAAACATCAGAAAATATAAGGATATTTTTACTTTTACACTGTTTATATATATATGTGTGTGTGTGTGTGTGTACACACACATAGTTGTAAATAAAATAAAGATTATTGGAGTAGGTTTTACAAACAAATAGCCTACATTTCAGTCTTTCTTTTTAAAATGTCATGCTTAATTTAACATTACTTTGTTTCTTTTTTCTTTTTTGTTAAATTTACTATCATTTTCTGAGTAAAAATTGTTTGAAAGTACATTTTTCCAGTGTTTTATATATATATATAATTTTAATATAATGTTTTTTTTATGCGTTACCTTATATAGTAGCCTAAGTTTAACAGTTTTTCCTGTAGCATTTTACTTTCTATTTCCATTAAAATTATAAACATTTTTACAGTAGCTACAGTTTATGCTTGTCAGTCATGGCAAGCATATTCTTTGGATGCACAGTAAACAGTGGAAGAAGATGTGTAGGCTATCTCAAAATACAATTAGATCTATGAATAATAATTATGTGCACGCAGTAAACACAAAGTTCAGCTCTCGGCGTAGAGAGCAGAATCATGTTATTTGTAGATCGGAATAACGCATCGCCCCCGCCTCGATACAACGCTCGGCGCCGATGGAGGGGGATGCTGCACGAGCTGCGTACCGATCATGATGATGATGATGATGATGTAATAATCGCAGGCTCCGCTGGTTCTAGTACACACTAGAATCCTCACGCTCGCGACCCGTCCAGAGTGATGTCATCATCAATACCGTGAACCGTGCTTAAGCATTTTCACCCCGCGTCCGTGCTGCTCAGCGCGGCCTCCATGAGGACAAACCCCGGGACTGCGGCGCTGATGGCTGTTGCGGTCGGGACTGCAGCAAGCTCCCTTCAGCATCACAGCTGCGACCCCTGCGCTCAGACAAGCGGCAGAACCCGTGCAACCGAAACACGCGCGAGAGCGTTCTATATGGAATATCTGTCGTCTTAACGGGAATTCAAACTCCGGATGTGACTGACAGCCAGTCGTTGTGCATCACCGATCATCTGCGCCCTTTTAGGACTTTTTTGGTTAGTGTCTACCCTTGAAAATCGGTGAGATCCGTCTCGGTGCCTGTGCTCTTTCTCCCCCTCGTGCTTACCGGACACTGTCCGCGCACTGCGCACCCGGAGGCCACAAGTGCCTGTTTTCTCCCGCTAGATTTACCATTGATGGAAACTGATGCCCTGTTGCCTTTCCTCGCCCGTTTCTACCTCTACAGCCGCTGTTTCTCCTTTAGTAACGCGACTAGGCCCCGAGCCCAGCTAAACATCTCACATAATGACTCTTTGATGGATAAAATGACAAGAGCGGATCATTTGTATAGTGTTTTGGTCTTTTGGATGTTGGCGTAGCGACTTTGCTGTGTGTTTTAATCTTCTCTGGATCCGACACCCGGGTGCGCGAGGAGGGCAGCTGTCTCGAGAGCAATAAACGCCCGTTATTTTAAGGGACCGCGCGCTTCTCTCAGGATGGCAAATGAACCCGTTATTCTTAATGTGTATGACATGGTAAGCTCATTAATCATTTCGTCTTTCATTCTTTACACTGGTTACCGTCAACCTCTCTCCTTCTGGCTCTAATTTTGTGTAATTTATTTACAACAAATGTTAAGATGAACTATCAATGCACTGATGAAGACTTTAATATCTGGGTGGTCACAGTGTAGTGATAAAGAGTCTGGGCCGCTGACACAGAGGTGTCATTTTGAAAGCAAGACTACAGATCTACTTTGCCTATGTGTAAAAGCATTGACAGCAGTATTGATGTGCGAGTCGGGAGTCGAGATGAGAGCGCGTGTGTTTCTCCTCCCGTGCTGGAGGAGGCGCTGTCACCCCATCATATCAAAACACTTTACAACTTCGATCACAGATCTATAATTTATAAATAAACATACATACTATACATAAATAGAGGTCAGTGATTTTGCTAGGTCTAATCCTATTTTTTTTAGCTTTTTATTACATACTGCTTTTCACCAATGTACTAAAATCAATGTCTGTAAAATTACTGAATTTTATGCAATATTATGTCATAAAACATGTCAAAAATGACTTGAGTACATATAAGTGGACACTGGTGTTTATCCATTTTTTACATTTAGATTAAATCAGAGGGGTGGGGATAGGCTAGTATTTTTTCTGTGTACATTAAATCATGTTCTGCCTGTTTTATTATTCATGAAGGGCAGCTGGTGCACTTTTTGGCCTCACACAGACACGTTTTCTCTGAATATTCAGGCTTGTGTAGCATTCATTGATTTTAATGCCTTATAGTTAACAGAATGCTATTAGTGCTGTCAAACGATTAATCGTGATTGACAAAGTTTTTATTTTTTGTGTAATATGTATATTTATTATGCATACAGTATATATTTTGAAAATATTTGCATGTATGTACATGTTTATATTTCTATTCATAAAGTTTTTATTATATATAAATATATTTAATATATAAACGTAACATATTTTTCTCAAATATATACATGCATGGGTGTGTATTTATATATACATAATAAATATGCACAGTACACACATATACTATGTAAACAAAAACTTATTTCGGATGTGATTAATTGCAATTAATCGTTTGACAGCACTAATATATATATGTATATATATATAATTTACTATAATTAAAATATGATTATATGAAGATCTCTTTCTCCCTTTTGCTCTTTTAGTACTGGATAAATGAATACACCTCCACTCTGGGTATTGGAGTCTTCCACTCAGGAATAGAGATTTACGGCAGAGGTACGGTGACCAATTAACTTTTTGCTGTTATTTAATTATTTTGTTTTTTTTATTATTTTTTTCATCAAATTCTAGACCTCTAATGGAACCTTGGTCCGATTTGTAAAGAACTTAAAAAAAGGCTGTGTCAGCTACATGTATAGTAGACATGGAAGTTGGTAGACATTTTGCCTATATATTTAGAGTTCCAAATAATAATAATAATTAAAAACACAATGATAAAATGGGAGTAAAAACAATTAAGAAGTGAATTAGCAGCTGAATATGAATGATCATTATAGCCACATTTAAAGGGATAGTTCACCTTCAGTTGCTGTTCCCCATTGACTTCCATAGTACCATACACTATCAATGGGGACCAACTGAAGGTAAACTATCCCTTTAAGTAAGGTGATACATGATATGGCATCACTATTCTTGCTTGTTACTGTACATGTTTTTATTCATTCAACTCAATCTCTGTATCATCTTTCTGCAATCTGAGCCTTGTCACTAGCAATTAAGTGCATTATGTACCCTGTGTAAGCTTTGCAAATGGCTCGACTTCACCTACAAGTGGCAGTGGAGTGTTGTCTGTGTCTGTAGTGATGGAACACAACATAGGAATAAACACGCTGTAGCCAATTAGTGGGGCCTCTGATCTGAGTCATAAAGTGACAGAGAACATGCTGTCTTTTTAAACTATTTCTTTCTTTTTTATCCTTTCACACACACTGCTCAGCAGCATTGATACAGAGCAGATGTAGGCAGCTCTGAAGACTGAGCCATGATTCATTGGGATTTTTACAGAGCTTTAGCTTCTCACTAATAGAGTGCTACAGGGATGACATTTTTTTGTAGCCCAAAGCCTGGAAATGAGTTAGCATTTTAGCACTTCCAGTTCCTACATCCTGAAGTTTTTTACATTTTTGGTTAAATCACTCTTGAAAACTGTTCTAACACAAACCTTAAGATATTTTTTTTTTAAATAAAGATTGAAAGAGTTGTCTTGAAGTCATGTGACTGTGGTGTATAGTTCATTTATAGCCATTTATTCGTTCTTTAGCTTTTTACTTCAGGCCATAATATTTAAGGACATTGCACACTGAGTCCGAAATTTTCGCATGCGTTTTTCAGTTTTTTCGTATTGCCCATCCTTTCCTATCAAAATGCATGCAACGGATGCGAAAACGCAGAAAATCGAACCTGATCCGAATTTTTTTTGACGGACGAAAGTTTCGGAGGCAGTGTGCAAACGTGATTGACACAACGTGAGGTCGTATGTATTTTTTAATGTGCGAAAATTTCGGACAAAATTTTTGGACTCAGTGTGCAGAGACCTTTAGGCTTCAAAATTCATAAAAGTTGTTTTCATTTGTGAAGATTATCATTATGAACAAAATGTATAAGAATCATAAACTTTTGTTCGTCACAGAGCTTATTTTCTGCAATAATCATTTTCTGCAAAAGACATTGGAAAAATCCTATTGGGTTTTTGTTGAGGGAACCAGGGTGATGCCAACTTCCGGGTTGATCTGCAAAACAATTGTCGTTACTGCAGTGCTCTATACACATTTAAACATAAAAAGAAATTGCTCTGAGAGCCTGTCTCTGTAAATCAGGGATTAAACTGTTAAATAACTAATAACTATTGTAAGTAATACTGCAAATATTCTAAAGTCAGTATGAAACAGAAATTGTGACAATCTTTTCTTCCCATACTCTCATGCGCTGTATGTTTCATTCCTGTATATCCGAGTAAAAAAGCTTCACAGATGACAATTTCCAGACATTATACTTATGAAATTCCTAAGTTACAATCAAAAGATTTTCAAACCCCGTTTTAATGTTTGTTGTTTTGTTCACTGTAGAGTTTGCATATGGCGGCCATCCGTATCCCTTCAGTGGCATTTTTGAGATCAACCCTGGAAATGCCTCAGAACTGGGGGAGACTTTCAAATTCAAGTGAGTTTTTCACATATACACACATTTAAGCCACAAAAAAAAAACCTCACAAGTTGTGTTTCTTCTGCAGAGAGGCTATAGCTCTGGGTACGACAGACTTTGCAGAGGAGGACATTGATAAAATAATGGAGGAGCTGGGAAAGGAGTTCAGGGGGAACGCCTACCACCTGATGCACAAAAACTGCAACCATTTTTCTTCTTCGCTGTCTGAGGTCAGTATACTCCCCATAAGCCTTTTTTGATAGGACTAGGCTGTATATACAGCTTCACTGACTGGTGACATTCTACATTCTCAAATCACTTCATTCTCTCCATTTCTCTCTCTAGTTGCTGTGTGGTAGAGAGATACCACGCTGGGTCAATCGATTGGCGTATTTCAGCTCCTGTATTCCATTTCTGCAGAGTTGTCTGCCTATAGAGTGGCTCACACCCGCCGCGCTCCAGAGCCATATCAGCATGGGCCTTCGGAAGGAGAACACACACTCACACACACACGATTCCAGCGACGACGAGCCCTCGTCTGCCAAGGAGACGGCTGGAACATCACACAGCTGCAGGCACACCCGCGTGTGATCTTACATATACACTGTATATTCACACAGTATTACACTAATTTGAACACACACACTCCAACCTCTGATCCTGCTGCTACAGCGCCTCCTGCTGGACTGGATGAACACCAGACCTCATGGCCTCTCTGAATGAGGAAAACAAAGTCATGTTTTTCAGTAGAGCCTACAGGGATTTAAAAACCTTGCAATGGTACTCTCAAAGTTTTAGAATTGTTTGATTTTTACTAAGATTTTAGGGAAATGAGAACAGTGTTTGCCATTTAGTGTTCTCTCTCTTATAAGTGCATAGGACAATTTGAATGATGGGCGATCATAATGGACTGCCCCCTGCTGGTGTGTGACAACACTACACTACAGGCCCCTTCCTCATAAATCCTGAACTTTTTTCTTTTTGAATCTTCGTTTTCCAGATTCAGCCGAGTTTGCTGTGTATTAAATACTTTTCTATTTTGTGATGGAATAAGCATGTCATCTGAAGAAGAACTTACATTCCTAACCTTATTTTTTTCCTCTGTGACTTTAGTAATATTAATCTGCTTTAATTTAATTATATGATGTCAAACTAATGTCATATTTGGTTTACAATCATTTAATTTTAGCTCTCTTTTTGTATTTTAGTGCAAGGTTCGCAATGAATTTAAACTAAAAAGGGCCGATGACACCACGTGTCACACACACTGACAGCAGTTGGAAATTGCAGCCTTATAACTGTAAGCCATTGATATGCTGGACTCAACTGAAACAAAAGACCCCTGTTGTTCAATCATCGAGGACACAAAGGGGGCATTTGTGAGGGTGATGTTGAGGGGGTGGGTGGGAACGTGTGGGTGGGGTCTGCACATCAGGTCTGGTATCAGTACTGTATAACAGTGTTGTGATTGAATGCAATGGCTGAGTGATTAAGAGAAAGGGAGTGTTCCAAAGGTGTTAATGGTCATTTCTCTTGACTTAAGTAATTGTGGTTTCTGGCTTTTAAAAGTGCAGACTGGAGAGAGTAATGTTGTTGTTTAAATGAGTCATCTACACCTCACTACATTACTTTTGCACAATTTTTTGCCCTGGTTTTCAGTCTGGAGTAGTCAACAGTAGTTGCCAAATGACAGCGCCAGATTTCACAGAAAATAGGGTATGATGGTCACAGACTCAAACTTTTTGCTTCAGACTATGATTCCATCCAGTCGGAGGATCAAACATGTTTGAGTTGCGTTCAGCATGACTTGTAAGTGTGTCATGCTCAGTTGTTTAGTGTAGGATGCCCAGTTTTTCTCTGTAATCATTTAGAAAGCCGGCAAGCGTAAAATGTCTGGTGTTTTAAGATCTGTTCAGATTTTAAAAGGTTTGACATGTATTCCAGCCTCAACAGTAATTTAAGGCCACAACTGAAGGTTGTAAGGTCTTTCCAGTCTTCAGGCAATAGACCTTAGTAAAGGTAGACACCATATCTAATTTTTCACAAATGAAAATAAAACTGGGAGAAATGTACATATTATTTAATAGGTTGATTTTTTTATGGTCCTATGGCGATTTTCAGTTGCTTTACCTACAAGAAAAGCATATTTTCGGTATTTTGTCAGTTGATGGACTAACAGCAAAGTTAAAAATATTTCAATGAGTTCATTTGTAAAAAAAAAAAAAATTACATATGGTGTATACCCTGACTATGATCCATATCAGAGTAAATGATACATCTCTCAGTATTATTTTGACCTTCCATACCATTTTGCCTGTCAGGATCTTCTCTTGAAGCCCATCTTCTCTCAGGATGGCATGGTATTGTAGATGGCAACACGGGTGTTTCATGAGTCAAATCTATAGGACATATGTTTTTGGTGACATTTATAAAACTGAATTTTATATTTGGAATATGGTTCTATTTACTGTTATTTTGTCAAAGATATTATCAACCTGTAGAGCCTAATTCTTATGATGCTTTTTTGTTTTATTTAGTCTGAGGCCACAACTGAGATCTTTTGCTGGTTCAGCGAAGACCCGTTTTGTAGTTATTACCCACTGATGCCATTTCTAGCCTTGATTAGTATGTCTTGTTTTGATGTGATGGACAATTTCAGACATTTACAGATGAATAGAGAATAAATAAATTAAAACTTTTTTATTTTCCCAGAATTTCATTGCTGTCACGGGGTGGAGAGGGACAATTCAATTAATTCACACCTAATACCAAGAGTCAGTGTTCTCATGTGACTCCTGATATGGGGTGCGTTTCCCAAAAACAACTATGGTCGCAAGTTCCGTCGTAATAGAGTTCAATGGAACTAACGACCATAGTTAGCTAACGATGCTTTTGGGAAACGCACCCATGGTCAGCAGTAAAAGGCGCGTTCGACTTTAAGCGGCGCTGTGCAGAATGGTCAGTGTATGACATCAAAGTACCGCGAGAGCGATAAGAGAGCAGACGGATCCTATGCTTTCGAATGGCTCTCGCGGTACTTTGATGTCATACACTGAACATTCTGCGCAGCGCCACTTAAAGTCGAACGCGCCTAAAGCTAACTAGATCATGTGATGTCTTCCGTTTCCAAACTGGATCAATCCAGTTCCAACTCAGCTGTGTAAACTGAACTCACATGATAAAAGTATAAAGTCTAGCAATTAAATGTATTCCAGCACTTCATTCGATTAAATAATGTATCTTGTATAAGTATATAAGAAATCGTGAAAAAAAACATTTTCAATACGTTTACATACGCATGCACGAGCCTCGCCGCCATTACCCTCCCCCCTTGCGCGTGAACACGCATATAAATACGTCTGCGCGCGGCCGCGTTCCTCAGTCTCGAGGCCATCGCCATTTTGTCCTGAAAGCAGAGGTGAGAAGACTAAGCTGAATTCGCTAAAATACACGTTGTTTTAGATGTAACGTTTTAGATAGTTTAGTGTTTTGTTTGAGCTTTGTTTATGCGAAACGAATTCATTTTAACGACATTTTGTCCGTTTTTATGGTTTGACGTCGAGTAAATTTATCTGCGCTACGTTAGCAGCTTAACGTTAGGCCTCAGCCGCACGTCTGATCCGTGTTCATTAATCGTGATGTATTTTCTCAAAACGGAGTTAAATTTTGTATTTAACGACTTCAAGTTATTCGTGATTTATAGCAACACTGGGTTTTTGACATTGTATGGGGTGTGCATGACTTACTAATTTATCATCAATTCAGTGGCTCTGCAGAGTCAACAGGCAGTAAGCTAACGTTAGATGTTTTTGTTTAAAGCGTTTTTTGAAATGAGTTTTTGTTTAACATTAGCTGAAGGACACCCGTGTTGCAGAAAAACTAATTCTAATTCCACGAATGTTTTGCGTGTTCATTATGTTTTGTTTGGACTGGATAAATGATTATCCAGTGTTATACTGTGTGTGACCAGCAGGCGCACACATGCGGTTTTTTTCTACAGATCAAAGTAACTTACGTGTTTGCCAGATTGTTGATTAACAGCATGTTCATACTCTTAACCCCAGATTTCCCTGAATCTTTCATCACCATGAGTGGATGTCGTGTGTTCATCGGCCGTCTGAGCCCCCATGCTCGTGAAAGAGACGTGGAGAAGTTCTTTAAAGGTTACGGACGCATTCGGGAGATTAACCTGAAAAACGGGTTTGGCTTTGTGGTGAGCATTGACGCTTTTCTGAGGGTCTTTTGTGAGAGGTGATGGTGAAATCTTTCTTACTGCCCCCTGCTGTCTGATTTTCACAGGAGTTTGACGACCACAGGGACGCAGATGACGCAGTGTACGAGCTGAATGGAAAAGAGCTGTGTAGTGAGAGGTGAGACTAAATCCAGAGCGGCTTACCCCATCTGCCTAATGTAACGTTAGATGATTAGGCTTGTTTCATACTCTTGAAGTTAAAATGCACCCTATTGTGTAAATGTTCCTCCAAACATTATATTTCATAACAATATTATGGTAGTCCGGCAATTTGATCTAGTAAAGAAATAAATACTCTGAGACAAGCAAAGTAACTTCTCCATTGTTGTTCAGCCTTAGTACAGTCGGTAGTCCCGCCCCTCCTCCACTCTGATTGGTTGGCTGACTAGAAAGTGACAGTGATGAGCGCAGCGTTTTATCCAAAGTTGAACATTATTAAACTCGGCGCCGAGAAAAAAATGCCCGAACGCTCAGCGTGAAAAAGACGCTCAGCGCTCGGCACGCTCCTGGCGTTTTAAAAAACACGGCGCTCCCATTTAAAACAATTGAGAAAATACGCCAGCCTTTTTAATTGAAAAAACGCTTTGGTGGACACGCGGTCTTAGAATGGGAGATGGATCGGTTTGTGAACAGGAAGAGAAAACCGTAGACGAAGTCACACAGACCCAGGCAGGTGCTGTTCATTCAAAAGGAACCCATGCTGAATTAGACTTCTAGGTTTTGACTTAAGTTGCTGCACTTTGTGACCAATCTGCATGTGCATAAATAAAAGACACTTAAAGGGATAGTTCACCCAAAAATGAAAATTCTGTCATTAATTTCTCACCCTGATGTCGTTTCAAACCCATAAGACCTAAAAAAAAATTTAAAATATTTTTGATGATATGAGAGCTCTCTGACCCTCCATAGACAGCAAGGGTCCTTATACGATCAAGGTCCAGAAAAGTACCAAGATGATCGACAAAGTAGTCCATGTGACATCAGTCTGTCAACTGTAATTTTATGAAGCCACGAGAATACTTTTTGTGCAAAGAAAACAAAAATAACGATTTTATTCCACATTTTCGTCTCTACTGTTTCTCTTGTGGACGTGCGTTCACGACAGTACATGACGCAAGCGCTGATCCAGATCCAGCGTGATGACATTGAACACATGCCACAAAAACTATTCTCGTGGCTTCATAAATTACAGTTGACAGACTGATGTCACATGGACCACTTTGTCGATCATCGTGGTACTTTCTGGACCTTGATGATCGTGTAAGGACCCTTGCTGTCTATGGAGGGTCTGAGAGTGCTCGGATTCAAACAAAAATATCTTAATTTGTGTTCCGAAGATGAACGGAGGTCTTACGGGTTTGGAACGACATCAGGATGAGTAATTAATTACATAATTTTCATTTTTGGGCGAACTAACCCTTTAAACCCTGTTCCCACAAGCTCCCATTCATTTGCCTCCACTTTTGAGTGCAACACCCACATCTCAAAATATAATCAACAACTGATGCATAGAAAGTCCCTGCCCTACATTTATTCTTTTTTTAATCTTTTATACTCGCATGTACATCACAATACGGTAGAAAAAATGTTGCTACTTCAATTTCATTATGGCATTAATGGTTGTTCTTTTAACCCCAGGGTGACCATTGAACATGCCCGCTCTCGCCGAGGAAGAGGCGGCGGCCCAGGAATGGGAGGAGGACGTTTCTCTCCACGTTTTGGAGGGTATCGTAAATCCCGCAGTGTGGGTTCCAGGTAAGCAAGCATTCTGAGAGCAATCAAACGTTGTTTGTTGCGATATAGTTCAAATGAGTTAATCTCTGCCCTTCTGTCAGGTATGGACCACCCGTGCGCACGGAGCACCGAATCATTGTGGAGAATCTCTCCTCTCGCATCAGCTGGCAGGTGAGCATCCTAAGCTGTAGCAACAGAGCGGTGTAGCAGCCTTCTGTTGTCGCGATTCATCATCCCTGCACTACTTTTGCATTTGACATCAGTACAACCACACAAACAATTAGTTATCTTTATTACTGTTTAATTGGAAGTATTTTTTTTTCTCTCCTCTTCACCTCAACCAAACTTAAGTAAAAAATTATGATTGTAATGTTGAAAGGTTCTCTAACCCAGACCCATGTTTTTCAAACCTTTTCTTTAACAGCTGTGCTCTGGTATTCTTTAATTGGAGTTGCATGCACAGCCTCCGAGGTGCATAGCGCCCTCGCCTGGTTGTGTTCTGAATAGTGTCCCTGTGGTGCCTCACCCGACACGCAGTGTCTGCCGGTCTAAGTCTTGGCTGGGTTCGTAGCGCCATACAGAACCGTAGCACAGGATAGCCTTAGAGGAGCTGGGTAGCTGCTCTCTGGAGGATCTGTGATGTCAGATCTGCTCCATCCCCCCCGATCTGCTGTTTGGGTCTTAATCTGTTGGTGCTGAAGCGGGGAGGGGTACAGGGTTTTGGCCCCTCCCCCATCCTCTCTCTCTCTCTCTGGTGGGGTCCGTTCTTACGGAGGCCGGATGGGTCGAGTCCGAGGTCGTTTTAACGCTTCATTGCTTCCGTTTGCTATTTGGACAAGTGGCTCTTTGCTAATGCCTTCTGTGGTTTGGAACGGTAAGTAGCTCATCACACTGGATAGTTACACGGTTAAGAGGGTTCTGTCACTTTAAATCTGGAGTTGTACAGGAAGAAAGATTGCCGGTAGGAAGTTTTGAGATTTGCACAAAATCTTAATTAACAAAATGAGAACCTGTTCTCAGGAACTAGCTGTAGTCAGGCGTGTCTCCATCTGAGGGCTTTGCTTCCTGCTGTTTTACACAATCTAAATGAGATTTGTGTTGCCGAAAACGCTCCGGTAGTATTATAACTGGGACAAATATCCGGTAAGATGACATCTGTTGAGGGAGCTTTCTACAGGTGCACCAGTGCACACTTTAGAGCAGATGCTGCAGAATGCAGTGTGTGTGTTTTAATGTGTGGGTGCCAAAGTGCAGTGTGTGACTCAGTGCTTTAGGGTTTCTCTGAAAATGTCATTAAGTGCTTTCTGTGCTTTCTGCAGGATCTGAAGGACTTGATGAGGAAGGTGGGAGAAGTGACCTTTGTGGATGCACACAGGACCAAGAAGAATGAGGGGTAAGATCGCACAAGATGTATGCATCAGACGGTGTTCTGACTGTTACATGATATTAATGCAGTTGTCCTGATTTGTTTTACAGCGTGGTGGAGTTTTCTTCACACAGTGATATGAAGAATGCCATTGACAAGCTGGATGGAACAGATCTGAATGGACGCAAACTCAAGCTGTACGAGGATCACAAGAGGGAGTATGTACCAGACAATCTCACGTTGACTTTAAATTGCAAAGTCCTCACACAGGCTTTCTTTAGGTTTTAAAATTTGCCCTACCACAATTTGAAGCCTTAAAGGTGCTGTATGTAGGATTGAACTAGGTATTGCAGTCCAAATTCAAAATATTGGAGACGGTTTTTTTCACCAGCCCCTCCTCCTCAGACTTGAGGAATGCACAGGTTGACAGATTAACGACACCAACAGGAACGAGCGCACATGACGATGAATGAAATTAAATACGCTGTGTGTTCCACCAACTGGCAACCCGGGGTGCCGAAATACAATTGGTTAAACTGGCAGTGGGAGGGTTTCACAAACCATTACAAACACAGACATTCCGGGCCGGAAGGCACATTTTCAAAGGAGAATAACTGATTGTAGCATTGTTTTTCAGATAAACAAGTATGTTAACTTAGCATGTTTCTTAAATATCTGCAAACATATTATGGTATTTTTATGCTTTAGTAGAATCAAAATCCTACATACAGCACCTTTAAGGTGCTAAGTTAAAGCTGATTTTTTTTGGGGGGGGGTGAAATTAATGGGAGAAATTGGTTGGAAGTTGTTTTGCAAATTAGTGTTGCTAATTAAATAAACAAATTGACATTGCGTTCCCATTTAGTTCAGTCTTACATTTACCTTTATGAAACCCTGACACAATCTTAACCTGTTTTCTTCTCTCCACAGTCGTAGTAGGAGTCGTTCCCGCAGCAGGAGCAGCTCCCGTTCCCGCTCCCGCTCGCTCAGTCGGAGTCGCACCCCTGAGCGTGGAAGCAAGCGTTCTCGCAGTCGCTCAGTCAGTCGCACCCCAGAGAAGAAGAGTACCAGCAACCGGTCTCCTTCCCGCTCTCCGTCTCCTCCGAGGAAACAGAGCCGCTCCCGATCTGCCTCTGCAGAGAGTCAACACTGAAATTAATTGTGTGTATGTGTATGAGTGAGACTTATTAATGTGGCATATGTCATTGTGCTACTTTAGTGTAAATTACTTACTTTAAGTTGAATGGATGAGTGTATGAAGATGTTATGATTTATTTCTTATGCTGAGGAACTGGGTGGGTTTAAGTGATAATGGAGTGGGTTAAGACTAGATATTTTTCACTATGTCTTGTTTTGATTTCTATTTTTATTTGATCAATATCAATCCTGGAGTACTTCTGTAGAGAACTTAAATGTATGTGGGTTTTATTTCTCAAACTCGCATGTTAATTTTTGTTTTTGAGTCTTTATGGTGGTTCAACAGAAGGTTATGCCTGTATATATACACTCTGGAATAAAGTATATTGGTATTTGGCAGAGAAAGATGTTTGTGTTTCTTCTAGTACCCTCAAATGTGTGCTCAGTTTGATTAGTGTGCCTCAGCTTTGGTTAGAAAAGCTGAAGTTTAATATTTTCCTTCTAACTTTAACTGTTATCTCTGATTTGCTGTAACATAGCTTGTCACTGCATTAGTCAATGAAAATTTTGAAATTCAGTGCTGATTTTAAGCTCAGTCCACTAGGTGATGCTGCTTTATAGATTGCAAATGTCCAAAGACCAGACTTGTACACAGTTTGAGTTTTACATGATCATCACATTTTAGAAATTGAATCTTGGATTGGTGACTAGGAGAGATCAAAAGTGAATTTTGATTTAAAATTGATTTATGAAAATAAAATGTATAAATCACCTGTTTAAGAGTTTCTGTATCAAACAACTGTCTATTTTAGAGTTTAATTGACATTATAAAAACTACTGAGCGGCTGCATGTCTGAGAATCGATACAGTTCCCATCTAGGGACTCAACATGTACACAGCACAGAAACCGGGAGTTAATGATTCAGTCAATATGGTATGAGAAGCACACTTGGAACCTGTATGTTATAAATTGATCTCTGTTGTTATGAGGATCCTGGCAACCACATATTGAGAAGTATGAATTGGAAGCGATATTGTAACATCTGCAGTGTCCAAGGACAAAGCACCCTCCCTCCATGCCTCTACCGGTCCTTTATTCTTTTCGCTCATAAAACTAGTGTCCTCTGTCCACTGCGACGCTCTCGTCCTCAAGGGCAAACAGATCAAATCAAACTGCAAACAAACAACAGAAGTGCTTTGAGATCAGATGGCTAAGAGCAATTTGTGCTTTACTGATGAGAATAAGCTAGTTGTTTGAGAAACACATACACATTACACACATAGAGTAGACAAGTTGGAGAACAGTTAATTACAATGCATACAACTGGAACAGCTTGTCCTTTTGCTCTTTCAATAACACGTTTGCATATCCATACCAGTTCATTTAAGGAAGCAAAAAAAAAAAAAAAAAAGAGGGGGGGGGGGGATAATTTTACCTAATGGTTTAGCTTAGAATTAATTTTAAAAGTTAAAAAAGCTATCGCACAATTATCTTTGTGGGAAGATCATTTTAGAAATAAAACCAGAAAGGACAACGTGAGCATGATGCTCCACACTGTTAATTACACATTTTTCTAATTACATTACATTTAATTTAAGACAAATTTGTATCTACATGATACAAATGTTGTATTATTTGAACAATTGTAAAGTTTTATTACATTTTGTTGCTGAAATCTACTCTTCAATTGGGATCAGGATCATCTTTAATTTTTTGTATCAAAGAGTATATTTATAATATTTTATTATATGATCATATTATCATTATAGAATGCTACTGTTATGATATAAGTGAAATAGATGTACAGGATACTGGACATTTGGAATAGCAATATAATATAATAATATAATATAATGACAGTATATTATAAAAAAAAGATATCTGTGAGATAATATTTAAAATTGAATTGGCCTATATTAACATATTTATTGTTATTTTATTTATATTTTATCTTGACTAACTTCATCATGCTGTAGATTCAATAAATGCTCCATGCTTGCTTTTTTTTGCAACAGTGGTAGAAATAAGCAAGTCCTATAATTACTTCCAGTAGGCTTAAATCCAAATGCCCAGTACTTGCAAGCACTATAATACTATAATATTAATGATTATACTGGATTATGATACTGTACAATCCCAGCATGACGTAACTGTTCATTTATAAACAGCACTTCTAGGTACTTTCACTACAGTTGTCCCGTTATTTGCTGGTAATCCCGAGTGTGCGAGTGCGAGAGCGCAGATGCGCCAGTCGCTGGTACAACCCGGGGTCACGTGACTTCCTGCGGCGAGCGACTGCTGCAGTTTCTTGTCGCGAGCGCTCGGTGCACGGTGTGGAAACTCCGAACCACAGCGGCATGAAGCTGCGCGCAGACACCGCACGAGAATCGATGCGCCACCCGTGAACGGTAACCCGGCTCCGTAGAGCAGCGGATTAACAGCAGGAAGGATTTAGTTCCAGCGCGTTCCTGAGGGAGAAGTTTGCTCACCGTGTCGGTGGAGGTGAACGGGACACCAGCCGCGAGCATGGCGGAGAGAAGTGGCCGGTTAAGCTTCCCCGGGAGCGGGGCGCTAAACAGACCGGTGCCTATGAACCTGTTCGCCACCTGGGAGATAGACGGCTCCTCTCCTAACTGCATCCCCAGGTGAGAGTCGCGCGAGATCGGTGGACCCAGGTGGGCTGTTTGTCAGGTGCACGGCGACAGGGAGTGGTGTGTCTGTGTGAGACAGAGAAAGGGTGTGTGAACTAGTTACACTATCATTGTGGTGCACTGATCCAGCGCGCCTGATTGGACCGGTGTCAGCATCGGATCACGGTGGCACAAATCCAGTGATGTTCTGCTGATTTAGTAACGCTTTTCTGTCATTCACCATTAAGTGTTAAAATGTGACCCGATTACTCTTTGATCACTACAGTTAGTCTTTTAGAGATTGTAATAATAATAATAATATTATTATTATTATTGCTAATTTCCGTTATGCTTGGCGCGATCTGACAGTTCTGTTCTGACCGCGAACACAAACAAACTCTTTGGCCTTTGTGACGTCAGGGTTCCGTTCTCGCGCCGTGAGGTGGCACGCGCGGCTTGTTATGAATCGGTTTTGCCGGAGGGGTCGAGCTGTTATCAACACGGGCCGGTGTCGTGCAAAATAACCCAGTGGATCTACTAGATGCACTTCCACCGGAATATAACGTTCTGACCCAGTGTTTCAGAGACTGCTGCTTCTCTTATTTGCTCTCATGAGTCAAAGTATTCTCTTTCTTTCTTTCTAAGCCACACATTAGATCAAAACAGAGAAGCTACTAATAAAACGGGCTTGACTGGCAGCTATGTGTGCTGGCATGCAGGTTGTTTTTGTTTCTGTCTCATATAATAGTTGATGAACTATGGGTGTTGTCCGCAAATGACCTTAAAAGACAGTTTACCCATAAAAGAGAATTCTGTCTTTAATTACGCACCCTCCTCACAGGAGGAATTATAAAGACTGTAATGGTCATTTTTTTCACTGCAGTTGCAAAGAATGGGGACTGGAGCTTTCAAGCTTCAAAAGCTATCATAAAGTGGGCCCTATGAAGATCACAAGCCTTCTGAAGCCACACGATAGCTTCGTGTGAGGAGCAGTTCAAAGTCAAAGTCATTTTTCCTTGAACAAATCATTCTTTTGAGTCTTGACATTTTAATGGATCAGTTGGTCAGGTTCACAAAACCGGTCTGAATGGTTTGTTTACCATTTGAATTGATCAAGTTCTTGAGTTCAACTCGCTGACTAAATGATCCAGTCTAAATGAAGGTGATGATTTAAAAAAAAAAAAATTTTAAATGCCCTCTCATAAATGCTTAGATTGGAGTGTGTGTGAGTTCTGTGGATTGTTTTTATTTTGCTCTTTTGTCATTTTGGAGATTGGCAGTCCTAAAATATCACTTTAAATATGGTTGCACTGTAATAAATACTGTGACAATGTTTCTGGTATTATGAGATTCCTGTGTATTTTATAATGATTGTATATTTTATTAAGATATATAATGTTATTTGAACCAAAATCCACTTTATAGATTACAATGTATCACCACAATAATACAGGTAGCACAGTAGAAAGCCACATGATGAATATTCTCCACAAATTCACCGTTTGTGTTACACAGAAAGAAAGTTATTCAGGTTTTGAACAACATGAGGGTGTGAAATGACAGAATTTTCATTTTCTGGTGAACTGTTCCTTTAAAACAACCTGAACTGGAGCAAATGGTGAGATGGATGAGGAATAAAGAGAGAGTGATGTGCCTTATGAATTCTTGATCATAATAAAAGATTCACAACTGTACCACAGACACATTTTCCCTCAGGCCCTTTGTCTGCCTGCTCTGTGTGTGTGAGGAGCACGACATTTGACCACAGAATTCCTACAGTTAATTATGTGTTAATTTAAAGGTCTGTTCTGTGCACATAATTGAAGCTGAGAGCAGAATCTGAGAGAAACTAATCATCTTATCACAGTGAGACACATTCATACATCTCTGTCATAAAAATGACATTAACTTTAGTTTTTAATGAGCTAATTAATGAGCTACAGCAGCTGGTCTTCTGAGCTTTTCTGTAGGATTTTCCCCTAGGGCTTCCACTGCAGTGGGTGTGGCCTTGTTTGGAGATGCTATCTGATTGGCTGGGCCCGACTTGGTGGGCGTGTCCCTATTGTAGGACTGGTTTTCTTATTTTTGGCTGTTAGGGAACTGTGAATATATCATCTTAGCAGCACTCAGACATGTTTTGCCAGTTTTCTAATGAATATTTGAGTCATTGCAGTGTTGCTATTGTTAACTAAAAATGAACTAAAAAATATAAAAAAATGTTAAATCAAAATATTAATAAATACTATAGTAGTGTACAAATAATACTAAAGCAACAGTGATTCATTTGTTTGTTTGTTTGATATATAAAACCCCATTAAAACACACACACGCGCACACACACAGTGGTGGGTTTTTTTTTTATTTCTTTTTTTTTGTGAAAGATGCATCTGTCAATTAATGTGTTCAGCTTTTGTGTTTCTGTCATGTTCATCTCTTGTGTTTTTGTTTTTTAAGTGAGCGTATATGTGCGTGTTGAGTGTTTTGAAGAGAGATACTTTGCATCCCACAGCCACATCTAAATTTGTGACCTCTGGAGATTGTGGGTCAGTTGTCAGCTTGAAGTGTTTGTGGTAGGCTGAAGCGTAGATCTGCAAGCAGCTGTTTTGAAAGCAATTTCAAGCTGTTGATCTCTTGATGTTTGATTGTGTAAGTGAATAAGAGGATGAATGAATTTGTATTGAATGGCAAGAATCGTCATCATTCAGATTACACACTGCAAAATAGGTCACAACACATTGAGTCTGAAGCCTGTGTGACTGTTGTGTTATGGCAGATTTGATAGATTTAAAAGGGCTTAATATTAGCTCACTAGCTGACATAATCCTCACGTTCAATTAAGCTGTCAGAGCTGACACATTCGGACTGGTTCAGTCCCGCTGAAGTCGGTCAGAGACTATCGGAGTGTAAGAAAACAGAAGGTAACTAAACGCTACAAGACACAGAAATGTCAACTATGAATAAAATAGCTACAGCAGAAAAGATCCACTTCTGTTGTTTTACTAATTCACTTTTCAGTCCAGGATGTGAATGTGAAGTGTGTTGATTTGTAAATGTGTGTGTAATGTGATGTTTTGTGCTGTAACCGGATTTTAGAAAGCAGTCTTGTTATTGTTAAACTAAAACTATTAAACATTCGTTTTCACTAATTGAAATCGAGCTGAAATACTAACTGATATGTGAATATAAGATGAAGTTGAAGTACCGTACTAAAATTGCTAAAGGCACAGCTGAAGTAAAAGTTAAAGCTATATACAAATATTAAAAAAGCGAATAAAACCACATAGCAAAATTACTAAAACTTAAACTAAAATTGAAATGAAAAGTGAAAATTTTAAAATAAAATCTAATTCAAAATGTTATAATAGTATAGGAAGTTATGAGGTTTTTGGAGGTTATGCTCATATCTTGATAAATTCAAATGTTCCTGTTCTTTTGAGTTCATAGTACATTGAAAATTTGCAGTTTTAAACAAAAATTCCTCCAGAAAGTCTAAACTGTGGAACTAAACTAAAACTGTGGTGCCAAAATGGCTTGTTTCTGACATCAGAAACCTAAATTTATTAACACACGGCCGCCCACATTTACACATCAACAACACCTATTCAGTGTTGAGCGTGGCCTGTCCAGTCATGTTGAGGTAATACTGAGGGAGTAGCAAAGATATTATTAATCCTAAACACCAGAAAATTTATTTATGTTTAACTATAGATGATATCAATGGCAGAGTTTACAATTCCAAACTATTTTGTCTAAATAAATTAGTAATCAGTAATTTTAGGGAATTTAGGCATCACAAGAATATAATTGAATGGATATTAATTTTGAAATTTGCTATAAATTACATTCCATAGTTCTAAATGATTGTTTTTACATATTAACTTTAAGTGAGTGTTCGCCTACATGATGAAAAGATAATCTAATAGTAAAAATAGGGAAAATAAACACTAAGCCTATTAAATATCCAGTTTGAACTAATAAATAAGAAAACCCTCTGATATTGTCTGATAACTGATATTCTGTATATCCTGAGAGTAGAATTCCGTTCACCAGCAGGAGCTTAAATACAAACGTATTCTTTATAGTGACGCTGTGCTGCTGACTGTGTACACGGCCCCATTATGGTCCTTTGTATCTTCTGAAGTGGGCATCGTTTTCACTAAAACAATAGAAATCTCTCTCTCTCTGATTGAACAGGCTGTGCTAGGCTGTCATATTTGTGTGTGTTGGTGGAGTGTGTGCTGTGTTCTCACCCAGAGGGAAGAAACAGTCATGGCTTTGTCTTTAACGCACCCACAGCCATTCTTACACACACACTAACAGGAGCGGGGTAAATAGGCGTATTGTTTATATGGTAAAGCGCTGTTTTGTCTTGGAGCGTTTTGTTGTGTATTTTGTGAATGTTCTTGATTCGGAGGGATAGCAGATGCTTTTACTTGAAATCTCTTTAATGGAACAATGAATGACGGTGCAGCTCTTTTATAGCACATGGTCTAAGTCTGTCCATCAGTGCCTGTTATGGCGCTGTTCAGTCATGATGTCCATTTTGTAGGTTAACCTAGAGGACTAATTTGCTATGTTCCCTCAGGAATTTTTACTGGGCTTTTAGAATAGTGCTTTTCAATGTGTGTGAAAAATAAGGTTACTTTAAAGGGGTCATCGGATGCAAAATTCACTTTACAAGTTGTTTGAACATAAATGTGTTTTGAAAGTGTGTGTGCACATCCATCCTATAATGATAAAAATCCGCTCAGTGTTTTTTTTTTTTAAAATCCCTATTTTTAAATCCCCTTTCTGAAATCATGCTGTTCTGAGATTCCTGTCAGAATGACGTAGTTCTGTACAGGCCCCTCCCACGATAGTTGATTGACAAGACCGTCTTACCTTAGACCCACCCTGAGTGAGCTGAGAGCTGTCCGCCTCCGGTGCAGGGGAAGACAAGATGTCTCCGATTAAGAGATTGAGGTGTTTAGTTGTTGGATGTAATAATGAATATAGCAGTCGTCATTTACTCCTGACATCTGAGCCGCTGAAGACGCAGAGGTTTAACGTTATTTTCGCTTTGAAGGGAATGCGCCGATCCCCGATCTACATAAATGCGTCTATGTTCGCCCGATTCATTCGTGATCCAGCTTTATTCGCGATCCAGCTTTTGAAGTTTAGTATGCTCCATAGATATATATCCTATATATATATATATATATACCTAGATGCCTCATTATCGACTGTGTCTATGGGCCGCGATACGTAAGCCATCCGCCATTTTTGGAACGGTCTGTGAATCTTTGAGCACATTGACTGTGTGCGTCTACAACAGCAAGTTATACGCTTGTATATCTTTGAATATTCATTGATTATTATGGTGAATGCGAGATGGCTGACGCGTCAACGTATCTGGAGCGGTCGAATAGGGAATCTACACATCTATTGTCTGCTCGTCACTCCACGGAAGAGAGGGGCGGAGTCAGCAGAGCTCACAAGCATTTAAAGCAACATTGACTAGATCAGTGTGCTGAAAACAGAGCTGATTTTGACATTGTAAAAAAGGGTGTTTTTAACACTACCATTGAGAAATTTTAACCAAAGTATGTTATAGACTTTTCATGAAGCCCCTAAAGAATCATATCAACTTGTGTAAAATGGGCATCCGATGACCCCTTTAAGTATCTTATTAAATTAATTAACTACAACAAAGATGTTTGGTAGTCAGTAACTTTTTTTTTTTGGAAAATAAATTATATTTGACAATTTATTCAGTAAGGACACTTTAAATTGATCAAAATTAACAGTAAAGACATTTATAAGGCCCTTTCGCACTGCAGGAACCTTTTCATAGTACCCAAACTAATTGTGGAACTACCCACTTTTTGGCGTGTTCGCACCGCGGGAACAAGGAACTGTTTTAGTTCCTGGAACTCCGTTTGGAGGAACTAAATTAGCTCCTACTTCAGAGTAGGGTCTAAAACAGTTCCGAAGGAACTATCGTGAAGTGTACGCTGATTGGCTAAACGCGTACGAAAACACCCTCACCCGCCATGATTTAAAACACTGTGTAAACACTAGGGCTGGACCAGAATATTCGATTATTCGAATATTCGTTCGGTGGTTTGGCATTCGATTTTCAATTTTGAGATTCGAATTTCTTTTTTTTCTTTTTTTTTTTTTTTGAACACCTGGCATCCCCCGCGAAACGGTTCTCAACTTGTCCGCCTGGCTGAACATCTGCACCAGCAACAGACCGTTCGCCAATGAAAGACGTTCGTGCTGACCTATAGCATGCATATATTTCATGAAGAATCTTCTATTAGCTATAAGCACGCTTGCCGCACGTCTACATTTGAAATAATGAACTTAAGCGCACAAAAGACGCGACATGTGAACGGACTCTCTGCTATCACAAAACCGAATGCGATGCATGCGTTTTCTTTCTGTCAACTGTCCCGAGATGCGAGCGAAAGTCTTGGATCAGCGTGCAGTAGCTCTTGTAGTGCAGACGAGATGCGCTGATGTGAAGCCGCTTTGAGAGAGTGAAAGAGAGAAGACGCGGTCCAGCTGAATCACTCACGCTGTTTTCAAATGACTGATTTAATCTGCTAGTTTGTGTGGATTTATTTACTCATCTAACCTACATGCTATTTTCAATAAATGTTTGCAGGAATTTCACTCATTATAAACTCGAAAGCTGCGGGAATGAGTAAAACTATGCGATATACACATAAATTCAGGACCTGATTAAATATAACTCTATTATACAGAAATTTGTGAAATAAAATTCCATGACTTTAACAAAACTTTTCCAGGCCTGGAAATTGCTGTTTTAAATTTTCATAGCTTTTCCAGGTTTTTCATGACCATACGAACCCTGTTAAAAGCAACTGATGCACGCTTTCAATCACTAAAGATTAGTCCTCTCCCTCCTCTAATCACATGCTGGATTCGTTACCCCGCTTTATTCCGGGACCTCTCAATTTACAAATTAAGCACTGGGCTACTTTATTAAAAGTATTGCTCTTTACAGACCTGTGTGTTTTGCATCACTAGTGCAGTGTCTGTTCTCGGAGCATAAGACCTGCCCGCGTGAGGCGCGGCGCTTCCGGCTCGCGCTGTTCTGTAGTTTATTAAAAGTTTATTAATTCTGAACGTGTCACGTGTCCATATTGCACCAAAATGCGACACTGCGTCGCAGCAACACACCCGCCACGCGTGAAGTCGATTGGATGAACGGTTCTTGACATAATAAAAATGCAAGCAGACAGACAGACGCACAGAGATTCCTGCCTTTTATTAGAGAGAAAAATATGTTCAGGTCCCTCCCTCCGAAGCTTCGAATATTCGATGTTGATTTATACTGAAGCTTCGAAGCTCAAAAAATGGTATTCGGACCAGCCCTAGTAAACACATACTGTGTAAACATTGTATCAACTTATATTTCGCAAGAATGGATGTAAATAAAGTTTACAAAAATGTAAATAAAGTTTACAAAACAAAAGATGTGTGCTTAATCTTTCTATTTGTGCTGATAATCACCTTGTTGCAGAACATAATGATGAGATAGCAGCTGTTAAAAAATTGCGACGTCTTTAATCCCAAAAAGGTATTTTTAACCAAAATAAGAGAAACGTAAGTTAGTATATATGTAATTAATGTAGTATATATGGCTTATGCAGTCATAAAAAAGCATGGACAGACAAAAATAGTGTACCATTTAAAATGATTTATTGAACAAAACACATACACTAACGTTACTGCTTTTGGTTTCTTAGTCCTCTTTTCGATCTTTCAATTGCTTGAGGTATACGTCGACATTCCATGTCCATTATTGTGAAACCCGCGAGACACAACAAAAACACAGCTCCGATCACAGCGTCCTCCATCCTCCTGTTGTTAACGTCGTTGTTCTTCTTTGTTGTCGTTGTTGAACGCCGCGCACAAATGACGTCGACCGGCTTACGTCACTTCCTAGTACCCACTGTCGGTGTGAATGTAACCCTTTAAATAGTACTGGGAAATAGTTCGCGCAAAATCGTCCCAGTACTTTAGTACTGTACTTTTAGTTCTGGAACTAAAGCGGTGCGAAAGGGGCTAGAATGTTACAAAAGATTTTTATTTCAAATAAATGCTGTTCTTTTGAACGTTATTCATCAATGAAACTTGGAAAAAAAGTATCATGGTTTCCACAAAAATATTAAAGCGATAGTTCACCCAAAAATGAAAATTCTGTCATTAATTACTCATCCTTATGTCGTTCCAAACCCGTAAGACCTTTGTTCATCTTTGGAACACAAATTAAGAATTTTTTGATGAAATCCGAGAGCTTTCTGACCCCACATAGACAGCAATGCAACTACAACGTTCAAGGCCTAGAAAGGTAGTTAGGACATCATTAAAATAGTCCATGTGACATCAGTGGTTTGACCGTAATTTTATGAAGCTACAAGAATAACCTACATTTTGTGCACAAAGAAAACGAGAATAATGGCTTTATTCAACAATTTCCTCTCTTCCGTGTCAGTCAGTCAGTCTTTGTCACACATTCACGAGAGTACCATGATGTATGTGAATAAAGTTGTTAAATAAAGTCATTATTTTGTTTTCTTTGTGCGCAAAAAGTATTCTCGTAGCTTCATGAAATTACGGTTGAACCACTGATGTCACATGGACCATTTTGACGATGTCCTTACTACCTTTCTGGGCCTTGAACATGGCAGGACCCTTACTGTCTATGCAGGATCAGAAAGCTCTCAGATTTCATCACAACAATTTTTCATAATAAAAATAAAAAAGTCTTATGCATCAAATCAGCATATTAGAATGATTTCTGAAGGATCATGTGACACTGAAGACTGACTGCTGAAAATTCAGCTTTTCCATCACAGGAATAACATATTTAGTTATTTTAAATTGTAAACTTTTATGAATACGACTATTTTTATGGTTTTTGATCATATATATAATTCACTTATATGTCTAATATAACTATTTAGAATTTCTCTGTACATATGGCAGGAAATGAAGTGACTTCTTGCACCCCCCCCCCACACACACACACACACACACACACACAGACCAGTGCACAGCTATCTGCTTACTCAGCACTTACAGTCGGATGGGGGGTAGGTGTGTGTGTGTGTGTTTTTGCTCTCTATTTGTGTTTGGTTCTCATTCCTTCAGATTCCAGTCTGGTCAAGTCTGAAGGTTTGTTAAAAAGGACTGTGACATAAGCGCGCGCAGCCGCGCACACACACACCTCCTAAAGTCAATAGCCAGTCGTTTAGACTATAAAATTCCTCTGACTATATTCTGAATGTTTGCTGATTTCCCATTTCACACCTGCATCATATAAAATCACCACGCAGAAACTTCAAACCCAGTTCACCAGGTTCTGTGAAAACAGCCTACAATGTGGTGTTTGATGGTTTTTAGCAGAGCTGGTGTCTGCATTTGTTAATTATTTGCATGTGGTCAAAAATAAAGCCAATAATCCTGCTTCTGGTCTGAAGAAACATACAGGCTTAGAACAACATGAGGGTGAGCCATTGATGACAGTTTTTGGTGAACTGTTCCTTTAAAGCCACTTAGATCCTTCTTCATAAACCATGTACCTTCATTTGCATTGATATTTTTGTGCTGAAATTGTTTAGATGGATTTATTTTAAACTCTGTTGATCAAAGTCTATTAGCAGTGCAGCTCTTTGTAAAGACTGATCATCAACATCACCGTGAGGTCCAGAGATTCAGAAGATTCCAGAGCAAAACCGGCATCTGAGCACACCCTGAAGAACAGATGCCTTACACGCCGGGGATTCTGGGAGTCTGCACACCAAAGACAAAAATAGCTGGTTTGTGGACCGTGACCTGCTCTTTCCCAGAAGCCCCGGAGTGAGCCAGCAGCAGTAGGGCTTTGAATTATGGTTATCAAGAATGCAAAACTAGCACAAAACATCCTGATCACATGTGCATGACCACACGGCAGTGGTGCACATCGGTTTTGTGTTTAAATAAAGCTGTGGCCAATGTGAATTCTCCATTTCTGATCATTGCAGGTGTGTCTGTTTGTTGTGCAAAGACAGAAAGTAACACAGCGTTCAACCAAACACTGGATATGAAAACAATACACCACTGTGTAAATGTATACATACAAATAGAAAATATCAGTTCACAATTTTCAGCCAGCTGCACTGTTTTCTGTTCTGCATTTCAGATCTGGTATTTTATTACTCATGTAAAGTGTGGGAATTTTAGGCTGTAGGACTTTAGGTCATATGCTAGGGTCACAATGGTTAACGAATTATCCAGCTACTGACTAGGCACATAGTGAGGACGACAATATCATTTTATAGCCATAGATATTCAGATAGATGTCTTTAACCGCTGTGTCATGTCTCACACTGTTTTTTTTATTGTCCTGGCTGCATTATTTGATTGAAATTATAGTAATTTAATATATTTTAAAATGTAATTTATTTCTGTAATGGCAAAGCTGTCTTCAGTGTTGAAATAATTTTGTTGATTTTGTGCTGAAGAAACATTTCTTCTTATTTTCAATGTTGAAAATGGTTGTGCTTGATGTATTTTTCCCATGAGATATATTTTGTCATGATGAATATTTTGTCACGATTCTTTTATGAATAGAACAGGTTTTATTTAAAATAGAAATGTTTTGTAAGAATATATGTCTTAATGCACTTTTCATCAATTTAATGCATTCTTGCTTAAGTGTTAAAAAAGACACTTAACAAAAGTAGAGATGGTTTGGCAATATAAAATACAAACATTTTTGTTATGTGTATCAATAGGTTGGCCATCTGTAACGTAGGCTCTATTAGGATCAGTGATAATTTCTCTGCTTATTTCACATATTGATCTAAACACTAATATTAAAAAGATGTTTAATCACCAGTACTGACATAGCCACAGATTATAAACATTCTTCTGCTGACTTTAAAATGAATGCCACTTTGTTTGATATTTTCTTATCTAATGTGATGATATTAAAGCATCAAGTGTGTCACAACAAGTACTTGTCATTGTATACATAGATGCATTTTTGTCAGGCATTTATAATATTTTAAACATAAAGACTTGCATTGTGCTACAGGAGATGTTTCTGCAGCAGGAACAACTCAATTCTTGTTTCTAATCAGCATTTTTGTGTGTGTGTGAGATCCAGTGAGAAAGTAGGAAAATGTAGGTCAGTTGTTTTTACAAGGGAAGGAGACACATGTGCATGCTGACTCAAATGTTTTCAGCATGTGTTAGTCTTTAACTGCAGTTTGCTGGAAGTCAACACACACATCTGCAACTAATGAGCTGAATGAAGCCAAGCGAGTGTGTCCAGAGAAACGTGTTCTTGTGCTCAGGTGAAACGCAGGATTGTTTGCATCGGTTTATGTTCTCCTATCTCCATTAAATGCTTAGGTTAACTCGATCTCTCCTGTCTGTCTGTCCGGTTTAAGAGGATCAGTGGTCATTTGTTCTGTCTCTCTGTCATACACAGGTCAGGGACTCCTGTAATCTCACCGGGGTGAAATGAATTCAGATCTACTGTGAGTGAATTACTGATTATATAGTCCATATCTCTCTCTCACACACATGCACAGTTTTATTGCAGTCGTTGGGACAGATTACAGTGCAGGTTATCTTGACTCTCTGCTCCAGTTTTGACGGTCTTTGAAGTTAGAAAACATAATTCAGAGTTTCCGATAAATAATGTAGAAAATGTCAAGTGTGTTTGTGGTGTTCTTGGTAAAAATAACAGTTTATCCTGAATTCGCATATAGCGGGATCCAAACATCTAAAACCACTAGTGCAAATTCTTCTATTATGCTTTTGCTTCTAATATAACACTACATTTTCGTTACAAAAAATAACATAAATAACATTTTCTAAGTATTTGGTTTGCCCACATTTTACATTTGTGATCCGTGTTCTCCAGCATGATTTGAGATTGATCCAAAGAACGTCTTGTGCTTCAATGGAAACAAGAACACCTTGACCTTTTGTACAAATGAGTTCAGTGACACAAATCTGCTGAGATTCCTTTACTTATACACTACCAGTCAAAAGTTTTTTTTTTAATGAGGTCTCTTCTGCTCACCAAGCCTGCATTTATTTGATCCAAAATACAGCAAAAGCAGTGATATTGTGAAATATTTTTATGATTTAAATTAACTGCTTTCTGTTTGAATATACTTTTAAAATTTACTTTTTTCCTGTGATTTCAAAGCTGAATTTTTAGCATCATTACTCCAGTCACATGATCCTTCAGAAATCATTCTAATATTCTGATTTGCTCTTCAAAAAACATTTATTATTATTAATGTTGAAAGCTGAGTAGAATTTTTTTCAGGTTTCTTAGATGAATAGAAGGTTCTGAAGAACAGCATTTATCTGAAATAAATCTTCTGTAACATTATAAATATCTTTATCATCACTTTTGATCAATTTAATGCATCCCTGCTAAAAAACTAATTCTACTGATGCCAAGCTTTTGAATGGTATAGTGTATAATGTTACAAAAGCTTTTTATTTCAGATAAATGCTGGATTTTGGATCAAATAAATGCAGGCTTGGTGAGCAAAAAATATATATTTTTAAAAAACATTAAAAATCTTACTGTTCAAAAACTTTTGACTGGTAGTGTACATTTCATTTGATTGTGGTGATCCAATAATATTTAGTTTCTTTTCTTATTTATTTAATGTCAGTAAAATAGAAAGTTGCTCTCAGAGGTTTGGACCTGATCGCACATAAGCCCAACAGACAAAATCTTTTTTTGTGTGTGTGTTTACTAGTCATGTGCTTTTCATACCAACGATAACTTAAAATAACTTATAGACTTGCACACTGCTTAGTGTGTGTGTGTCTCTTCCATCATTTACACTAAGGAGTATTCAAGACTTTGTTTGAAATTGAGCTAATTAGGACCAAGCTGACCTTGTTAGAATAGTGTGTGAATGTGTGTGTGTGTTTTTAGCTTCTACAAGTAAATGTAGGTCAGGTCTCTGGGGTTTACTCACTTTCAGACACATGCAGAATATTTGGACCGTTTTTCTGATGAGATCACATGAACACGAGTCCAGCATGGAAACTGCCCTTTAAAACACTTGGAAGACACATAAACAACAACTATGAAATCCAAATAGATTTGTGGCTTTTATTACGTGTGGTAGTTTTGAGGCAGTCTTTGCTATAGTGTACTTCTAAATGTTTTGCCGATTTGTAAAGTTAAAATTTGCTGTCTCTTCAAGGAAAATAGACTCCAAATATTGATGACTCATCCTGCACTACTCAATTTTCTGTCCAATCGGATACTCTCTAGAGTGTGAATGTCCCTCCCATCACACTATTTGCAAACTGTGTAGAAAACAATAGCTTATGGCAGTGCTGTAACTAGGCCTATATATGAGAAAATGTCCATTACATCAACGTACCTGCTAAAATCACAATCAAAACATTTTTTTGTTATATTAATGAGTATTTGTTCTGGAAATGTGCCTAATTTTCTTTTATTTTCTTTAAACAATATATATTTCAATATATCTTCAAATCTACCTTTAATGGGATATGTATTACTCTTTTTTTAGGTAAGGGAAAAGTTTTTTGATATGTCCCAGCAATACACCCTGTTTCAATAGAAATTGAAATAGGCATCAAGAGAGAAAACCCTTTTCTTGAAGTTGTAAAATGTAATTTTTTTTATTAAAAAAATTAACGTGCTCCCTCCATTTTTTCCCCATTGGTCAGACATGGTGTATAATTAATAATTAATTATTATATTATTGTTATTTTGTATTATTGTTATACTATTATTGTATTTACTTATATTTTACTAATATTTAATTTTGTGCTTTTGTCATTTTTATTAGTTCTTTGTTGTAATATTTCTATTTCGCTTGAATATTTTTTAATTTCAGTTTTAGTCAATTTTAATATTTAGTACTTAATACTTATTTTAGTTCTAAATTTTTAAGTTATTCATCTAATATTTATAGTTAGTTTATTTCAGCTTTTTTAATGAACGAAAGCAATTTTTAATGGTTTAGTTTTAGTTAACAGTGAAAACACTGATCATAGTCCCGCTCTAATCTCATGCCATTGGTAAAAGTGTTATGGCGTCAAAGTCATGCACTCAAATAACAGCTTGCAGTTCAGTTTGCTGTCACTAGTGGAGGAAAAATCATCAGTTTCGCTTCAAATTGTGTTCATGGCATAAGTTATAAGGTATTTCTGTGTATGTAATGGACATAAATGTCCTTAAATGTTGTCAGAGCTGCAGGTTTGAGAGTGTAAATCTACCAACAGTGTCTGTGTGAGTGTTGGTGTCAGCTCTTATGTGTACTAATGCATCGGTCTAATCCCGGTGTTCTGTCCGGGCCCGTAACCTGAGCACGGTTTCACACCTTAGCACTGCCGTTTCAGACTTACAGTTACAGTAGATGTGCGTGTAACCTGAGTCAGGAGTGATGGAACCTCAGGGTTTCTGATGAGAAACGAATGAAATTGATTTTGCTCTAATTCCCTCTGTGCTTTCAGAGTCTCTGCAGCATCTGCCAGAGTGAAACACACACAGTCTCTGTAGGAGAGTGTGTGTAATGGAGCTGTGATTGAGTTTGGATCCAGCTGAGCGGAGTGAGACATGCTTATCTTTAACTCCAGAGAGGATGAACAGTCTCTGTTCTTCTGCGAGAGGTCATTGAGGGCTGTTAGATCTTTATAGGAGGTTATACATAGTTATTAGAGGGGTTTGATTGACGTGAGTGTGTGTGCAGTGAGAGACACAGAGCACACACACACACACACACACACCTCACACCACACCAGCTGAAATAATCAGCCTTTGTACTGAGAAAACAGAACATGAAATTGTGTGTGTGTCCATTGTTTCCTGTCGTGTTTGTTGGTGGTCTCAATAATCAAACTCTGACACAGCTTTCACTAAAATCAGTTGTTTTTACTTCATGTAATTATTATAAATATAGTGTGTTGACTGTTTAAAACTACAGTATGTAATTTGTTTAATGTGTGATTAACTTGTAATATGGCAGTGTTTTACACAGACGCTGTGTTTCACTGCAAAATCATACGTTTTAGAAATAAGAATTGCATTTTGCATAATTTTCATTATAATTAAGTAGATAATCATCTTCCCCAATTATCTTTAGTTTACTGCAATTAAAAAGTTTCTTTCTCATTACCGTAATGCAGAAATAAATACATTATTTAAATTGTAAAGTATATTTGCAAAATAGAATTAGAAGTCTTCCACACATGACATTATCTGTTATACTGTAATTAATTTATGATAATTTTCATTTACGAAAATCATGCCTAGACAGAAAGTATTTTTCCTGTGCTGTACTGGTTAAATGCAAATTAGTTTTTAAAAATCTTTTTTAGGTTAATTTGATGTCATCAGCTACAGCCACAGTAGAAAACCATTAAGTTTGTGTTTTTGTGGATGCAAACATAGTTTTTGATTTGTGTTAGAGTGTGCGAGAGAGAAATGTGTGTATGTCAAGTCTACTCAAAACCGCTGTGTGTTCCTTTGTTGTGGTCAGAGTTAGCATGCTAATCGCTCAAGGAAGAAGAATGGCTTTGGTGTGTGTGTGTGTGTGTGTGTGTGTGTGTGTCAAAGTGAGAATGTTGTGTGAACAATACCAGCCTTCAGATCACTCAAGAGATTGTACTGTGTGCCTCTCTCTTCCTTGTCCTCGTAGTACCTGGTATGTGATTTGAATATATAAAGTGTTTCTCATTAATATTCTATGAGGTGCATGCATATGGGTCCGTTTCCATTGGCTTCCCTCTCTGTACAAGCTGCTCTGGGGCCTCTAGGGGCCTCTCTGGTCCCTTGATCACTTCCCACTGCGACATTCCTGACAATACTGACTCATCTCTGCTCTGACTCTCTCCCTGCATGACTGACGTTATCTCATTCTCTCTCTGTGACAGGATTCTCTCCCTCCACAGTCAGTGTGGAAAGAGACATTTCACCCATAAATGAAAAATCTGTCATTTATTCGACCTTATTGTTGTTCCAAATCAATAAGACCACAAAAGGAAATCAGAATACTCACATTACTTTCCAAACTATTAGTAAATGTGCTTGTCAAGCTCCTTAAATGACAAAAATCACCATAAAAGCATCATAAAAGTATGCAACTTGTACATTATATTCCAATATTCTGAAGTCGTTCAGTAGCTTTGTGCGAGAATCAAATGGAATTCTCTTGCAGTTTGAATATGCGCATAAATTTGTCCAGCTTGCGTTATTCAGTTTCGGAGCTTTGGCTAAAGGGAAGATTATCGGCAAATAATGATTTTTTTTTGGTCTGCTAATCCTTTAATTCTAGAAATGTTTGGCTCTGTGATGCAAATGTGGGAGTTTAGATTCTTTCCTCATTTGCATTGTCACTGTATGTGTTAAAGGATGGATGTCTCTCAGTGCAGTGTTGAGATTTACTGCAGTGTCAGAGAGAGGGTGTGTGTTTATGTTTTAGTAAAACGACTTTGGCCCATTTGAGTGGTTCCTCGTGCCTAAAATGACAGACACTCAATGGAACGTTTTGTAAACAGTTTTGTATGCAAGTTTCCAGAGAACTGAAATCCCCGAACCCCACTTTATAAGCCCCATGAATTCCAGCTGTTTTCTGGACTGATCTGTCCCATTTGAAAGCTGGTATGGGCCGGTTTTCAGCTTCAGACCTGATTCAGTCTTGTAGAATTTCTCCCAGCTGAGTTTTAGAGTTTAGTTTGGCAAGAGTTGTTTTTAGGAAGATTGAGTTTTCTTTGGAAATGGTTCATACAGTGCCTTACTGATAAGAAACTCAGGATATAGAAAACAAGATTATCAACTCACATCCTGTTACAGGAGCAAACATATGGATTACATTCCCAAACATTTACTGATAAACAGCCACTAAGAGAACACCCAAAATGTTCTTGTTTAGTTGTGCTGTAAACATGTAACTTTTTCCACATGATTATTACAAAGTTTGCTTCTCTATTAGCCAGATGTTATGTGTAATCACATAATGTGTAAATAACGCTGTTGTTTTTGTCTGTAGGTTGTGTAGTCTGACTTTGAAGAAGCTAGTGGTGATGAAGGAACTTGACAAGGAGCTGATTTCTGTCGTCATCGCGGTCAAGATTCAGGTTAGTAATCAGCTTCATAAAGTGTATGATGTTTTTCAACAGCAGTGTGTTTAGATTTTTTGCAAAAAAGAGCAAGTTTAGAGACAATAATCAAATATTCTAAGAGGGTTACACATGAGAAATGAATTAAAGTGTATTATATCGTAATGTACAATAAAGAGTCAACAAAAATACAATTTTCATCAATACAGAATGATAATAAATTCCTTATGGCAAAATTTTCAAAGTCCAAGGTCCGAAAAGCTTTTCAATAAACAAAATCCCAAATGAAGTGGATAATTGTTTCGTTAAAGTGATGACAAAAGGAACAATTGGGTGAAATACAGATAAATTGACTGTTTGTGTCTGTAGGGCTCCAAGCGAATCCTGCGCTCTCATGAGATAGTGCTGCCTCCTGCTGGTGGGGTGGAGACTGATCTCGCTCTCACTTTCTCACTACAGGTAAAGAGATCTTCAATACACACTTTTTCAAATTGCTCAGTCATATAAATGGCTCTGAACCAAAACTTAGTGAACTGCCTGTTTATCTACTGCTTACATTGACAGCTGCCTTGCCTGACAAAGAACCTCAAGTGATTGATTTGGAACACTCTGCTGCACTCTTTGCAATGCATTATACATACAAGTATACATGCTGCACTGCTTTAAAATTAAAACAAAAGGAAGATATCATAGAAACAGACTTTGCTTTGAAAGTGTGTCTATGATGCCTGTAAATGCTTCCTGTGTAAGCAGCTTACTAGGTTTTGAAACGGAGCCAATATTGCTTTTAAGACATAATTTCAATGTGCTCTGAATCATTCTAGAGTTTTATTATGAAATTGAGTTTGATGTTTTTCCTGTCTCTCTTGTGTGTACATGTTTGTATGTGAGTAGTACCCTCATTTTCTGAAACGCGAGGGAAATAAGTTGCAAATCCTGCTTCAGCGGAGGAAGAGGTACAAAAACCGGACAATTTTGGGTTACAAGACGTTGGCTGCTGGTTCTATAGACATGGCAGAGGTATTTCAGATTTCTCAGTGAGGTTAATAGTTGCTTTTGAAGCATACACAATAATACACAAGCATACACATACTTACATGCTGATTTGTTTGTGTGTAGGTGATGCAGCATCCTGCAGAAGGTGGGCAGGTCTTGGCTCTTTGCAGTAATCAGAAGGAGTTTCTGGGTAAAGTTGCTGAGATTTGGATCTATTCCCTGTCTAGTCAGCCCATAGACCACGAGGAGGCAGCCATTCTGGGGCAGAAAATCAAATGTTCTGGTAAAAAAAATCATCCACACATACACATACATTTTTAATTAGTCTAATGGCGCTTTTCTGCTTTGTGGTACGACTCGGTTCGGCTCGGTTTGCGTTTCCACTGCAGTTTAGTACCGCTTTAGAGTGGGCGGGATTATACATATCGCCCCATCAAGCTCTCGCTGGATACACTCCTCGGCTATCAACGAGAGGAACGTCTGTACTTCCTCAACAGACCATGAAACAGCCATTTATTGGTTGTTAAAAAAAGGTGCGCTTGTTCAAAAGTTGCGTTTGATCGTTCGCTGGCTGTGCTCATTTAAATCTAGCGGGTCTGGTGTCTCGTGTCGCAAGTTCAATGACGCATTAGATGTGACTAATCAGTGATCAGCAGGGTTTACAGTCACATTTTGGTAACGGTACGGCTCGCTTGGAACCTCAGCTGAGGTGGTACTGAAAAAAGTACCAGGTACTGTACCCAGTGGAAAACCCCCCAAATGTGAGCCGTACCGTGCCGTACCATGCAGTGGAAAAGTACCATATGACATGTCCCTGGCAATAACAAATTGTGTTCTTTATATGTGATGTGAAGTTATACATTAAACAGGTGTTTTGTTTCTATATTGTGTAATTTAGTGTGACTCGTGCTATCAGCACCTTATCAAATTTAAGCATGAGTTGCTGTGCACATTATTTATAAAATTAAGTTAATTTCTTACAAAAAGTTTATTAATGATTATTCAAAATGTACAGTATATTCCGTTTCAGACCAGACATACAAATTCTCTTTTATAGTACCAAACTCATTTAAATCCATTAGTTATATATATTATGGACTATCTAACCAACTTCCTCCTCTATTGTTATTAGCAGGTATTTGTTTCCTCATTCATAATTTGAAATATTCAGAATATTTTTTGTCATAACAGATTTCAAAAGAAAAATTTATCCATTTTTCATACTGTACATTATAACAGAGAGTCCTAAACTTTTTTTGTCAGCCGAACACCTTTGACCTGAATGTTTACTTGAAGTACACCCAGAGATTTTAAGTTTTTATTTACTTTTTTTTATTTTTATTAATTACTTTTTTTTATAGCTGAAACCCTCGTGACCAAACCTCAGTTTGGGAGACCTTCATTATAGTGCTTTTGCATACTAACTGTTTTAATGTCCTTTTATTTATTTATTTATTTTTATTTAAAGCAAAAATATATCTATTAATGTCCATTTATGAGTTATCAAGCATTATTTAAAAATCATTATTGGTTTATCATATCAGCCAAAATGTCAGTAGCGGTTCATCACTAGCTGGAGCACTGCATTGACCAATCGGTATTCGGGACTGGGCCTTTCCTTTTTCTAATATTGTTTGTTTGACTTGGTAGATAATTACTCAGAAGAAGAGTATGAAAGCTTCTCATCGGAGCAGGAGGCCAGTGATGACGCAGCTCAAGGACAGGTAAATACAAACAAACACACAAACAAAGCCACCTCACTTCCTTCTCTTCCATCTGCTGACTCGTGTATGTGCATGCTCCTCAGGATCTTGAGGATGACGAGTACGAGATGAGGAAACTAAAAAAGCAGAGGAGGTCAATAGTCCGGACGGCATCGATCACCAGGGTAAGAATGCCAGAGAACAATGAGAATTTACTCACAGTCATCACTGTCAGATGTGATCGTGTAGTAAACAGACTGTTAATATGAGTGTGTATGTCTGTGTGTGTGCTTCTCTTTCTCCATTAGCAGCAGAACTTTAAGCAGCGCGTGGTGGCATTGCTCAAACGGTTCAGAGTTTCTGATGAGGTGGGTAAATATAGAGTCTGTTTGTTTTTTAAATGTATAAATACATGTTAGTCAGGTTGTGCAGGTTGACTTGTGCGGTGAACCAATATGTTTTGTAAAAATATTTTCCATCTCAGTGGACCAAATCCGTGTTTGTGTGCAACTTAGTTTGTGTTTAACTAAATGTATTTTTGATTTACTAAGACCTCTCACCTCTGACATGATAGGTAGTTTAAATATTATCAAGTTAAGCCAAGCCACCTTTATAATGTAGCACTTTATAAAATACAGATTATTCAAAGCAGCTTCATAAAAAAGGAAAATAATGAGGCAAATTCAAATTCTGCTGTAAAGCAGCTCTAAAAAGACAATAGTGTCATTATTTAGCTCAAGTCAGTTCAGTTTGATACAGTTCAGTTTATTAACTGTGTAAAGTTCATGATTGATGAAACAAATTAAATTAATCTATACAGAAGACAATAGTTCCATCATCCAAACGCAATTCATTTCAAGGATTGTTGTCATCTGATAGTGTCAGTGCAGGCAAATCGATAATATTACTGAATTTGAAGTGTCCTTTAAACCTCAACTAAGCAAGCCACAAGAGTGGCAAGGAACTCAGACTCCATCAGGTGACAGAAATGGAGAAAAAACCTAAAGAGAAACCAGGTTAATAAATAAGTTGTAGGTTGTAATAAATTAGTTGATTTGTTCTCCTGTTGTATGATTCTATTCAGTCTGTGATCAGTCAGCGGACACATGGCCTGACCCTTGCCTGGCTCCACAGATTAATTTAGCTGTGCATAATCAGCACTGCTACGGAAACCCAATCCTTGTTTGCTGATAATCTTGCCGAGTGGAGTTCTGCACAATGAGAGCAGGCCTGACACAAGGACTTTGGCTATAATATTCTTACTGCTTCTGCGGTGTATAGTATGTATACTGTAAATATTATGCAAATGTATATACTGTATGCATAAAACTAAATGTGCTGCTGTAGTTGCCAAAATTGCAAAATTTTTACCCACAATGCAAAGTACTGGATTTGATCCTCGATTTTCAATTTAACAAACTTAAATGTTTTTACATTTAAAAAAAAAAAATTAACTGTTAATGTTGACACATTTTACACATAATTGGATTAAAAAAAATACTTGCTTAACCATGCAATGCGAGGAGGTCATGTGACAAACACGGTATAAAAAAGTAAAAAAATAGGCAGTATACAGTATATCCACCATAGTTTTCAGTAAGCAGTAAGCTAGTATTTGGTTCCTGCACCATTCTATATATTCAACAATTTCGACATATAACCAGTAAGCATGAAAAAAAGAAAATGCTGCCCACAGCAAAATAAACACATGCCACTTTGGGTTCAGAGGTCAGTCGTCTTCTGAAGGACAGGAAGTGTGTGGTGATGTGCAGAAGCAGCAGTGACGTCAAGCGGGACAGAAACATGATCTCATCAGCATTGTGTCTCAGGTTACTTCCTGTTCTGACAGGACACTGATTCTTATTATGGAAACATCTGAAACCTGACCGAAGATTTTCACAAATATTTTATATTAAAGGAAGTTATTTAACAGCTGAAACTGTCAGTAGGGTTATGTTTGGAATTGAGTACTAGCTTACAACTTACTAAATATTGCCCAGTGTATACTGTATACTGCCTGCTATTTCAAAAGCAGTAGTACGAGAAATGCTATAGCCATTAATCAATGTAACATCTCAAGCAGTAGTGTGCTGCATTGTCACGTGACCTCCTAATGTTGCATGTTTAATTTAGCAAGAGGAGTCTCTGTATAATATGGAAATGGATTTAGTCCACTTTGTGTAAAACAGTGTTGTTATTGTGAACTATCCAATATGGTTTCTGTTAATCAAAATAAAGATGAAATAAAATAAAAATAAATATTGGATGAAAAACTTTGAAATGTTGCCTTGACTTCCACCTGAAATTAAATGAGTTTAAATACGGAAATTAATAAAACTAAAACTGAAATAAAAATAAATTCTGAAAATAAAAAAGCTAATAGAAATATTTTAAAATATTTTTTAACTAATAAAAATTACAAAACAACAGCATTACAACAAAATATGCAATTAAAATGAAAAATAAATAAATTAATTTCTAATTCTAATTAATAGAATACATTTCTAAATAAATACTGTAACAGTAAATAACACTGGTGTAAAAATGTTATTTGGTAGTACAGTCAAATAATAAACAAATAAAGAGGTAAATTTGAGTTAAGTTTATTTATACTATATCATATTTAGTACACAATGGTAATTCAAAGTGCTTTACATAAAAATTATATATGTGTATATATATAAAAACAGGTAGTATGCTGTTGTCAACATCAAAATCAATGATGAACTTTATCTGAGACTGAGGATTTTTTTTTTCTAAATTGATATCTTATGTTCACAGAAAGCAAACTCTTTAAAATGTAATGTTGGAATTTGATTTGAGATATTATATAATCATCATGTAATATGAGTATTTAATTTATAACATCTATATAGTAGCATGAATGACATTAGTGCATTTAGCGCAATCAGCAGCAGCTTGTTAAAATCTGTTAAGAAGCCGGATTTACCCTGAACATTAATGGTTGCAAACAAAGTCCTTGATTGATTTCCTCTCTCATTAATAATATCCAGGAACTTCACATGCCGCTTTGGGATCGATTGCCCTGCAGCTGTTTCATCAGATTATGCTTGACCCTCTGTCTCACCATCCCTCACTCTTCTGCCCTGGACATTCATGCAGTTAAAATGAGGAATAAATCATGTTTAAATCTTTGTAGGTATTAGACTCGGAGCAGGACCCAGCCGAGCCGCCTCCAGAAGTAGAAGAAGATCTGGATCTGGAGAGTTTAGAGTTTGAGAATCCGAGTGACAGTGGACCGGATCTGGATGATGATGAAAGTGTTCTCAGCACCCCGAAACCCAAACTCAAGTATGTTGAGAAGAGAGTTTGTTCATTAGTGCTTATTTAGTGCTATATCTGTTAATGTTGAGATGTATGTTATTTTATTAACCCTTGTGTGTTTACTTTTTTGTGTCTGTGTGTGGTTTAGGCCATATTTTGAAGGAATGTCTCTATCCAGCTCTCAGACAGAAATTGGCAGCATTCACAGCGTTAGGAGTCACCGAGAGCCGCCCAGTCCAGTGAGAACTCATTCATGTGTTTAGAAGATATTTAAATGCACACATAACACACACTTAAACTGACTTGAAATAAAGCTAATTATACTAACCTAATACTAACGCTTTCCAAATAAAAGATTGGGGTCAGTAAGATTATTTATTTTTTAAAAGAAATTTAAATTTTTATTCAGCAAGAACACATTAAATTGATATTTAATGTATAGAATATATTATTTATATAATTATTATATATTTAATATATAAAATATTTGTTATAAAAGATTTATTTTTCAAATAAGTGTTCAGAATCCTAAAAAAATATTTCCACAAAAATATAAGCAGTTTTCAACATGGTAATAATAAATGTTTCTCAATCATCAAAATCAGCATATTAGAATGATTTCTGATGGATCATGTGACACTGAAGACTGGAGTAGTGGCTGCGGAAAATTTAGCTTTGCCATCAAAATTATATATATAGATTATTAAAATAGAAAACAGTTATTTTAAATTGTATTAATATTTCACAATACTATTGTATGTATGATCAAATTAATTCAGCTTGATTGAGCATTAGAGACTTCTTCAGAAACATAAAAAAAATCTTATTGGCCCCCCATGTTGGAATGGTAATATATATTTTTAACCAATTGTCCCCATGAGGAGGAAGTATAAGCTAGGTTAGAAACATAAACACTTCAGTTTAATCACTCCTCAGCTAACTCTCTACCTCTCTCTCTCTTCTCTGTTCAGATGGATCCTGATAAAATAAGGGCTGTAGGTGGAAAGTTTCAGATGGATAATGAATCTGATAATGTTTCAATGGTACGTCCTTCACTATTGTAAGATATTCACTGAATATCAGATCAAGACATGTTTGTTTTGAGATGAGCTCTGGCAGACGCTCTAAAGCTGAATCACAGATAATGAATCACCCACACTGAATCAACATGTGGTGTGGTGGCCAGAGAGCAAAACAATAGTAATCAAATAGTCATTCTGAACGGAATTTCAATGGAATTTTGAAGTGTCAAACTCGAACTAGGAATATATAGATCATATTTGATATTTTTCCTAGTTCGAGTTTGACACTCCAAAATTCCATTGAAATTCCGAAATCTTTTCTGCCGATATAACTTATTTGGCCTTTATAATGTGGCTTTTTATCTTACATTAAGTTTCTTGTTTCCTTCCTTGTCTCACAACATGTGGATATGAGTGTTAAGACAAATCTCTGTGTATCAGTTTAAACTGTTTTCTAAGTGAATTTGTTTGCATCATCCCTCAAATTTTTTTACAAAACTACCCATGTATTTTTCCTATATATTAAAATGTTTTAGTAATTATTATTATTATTAGAAAAAAAAAGTTGAGTTAATATTGTTGTTAATATTACTGTTTATTACTATGTATTGTAATATTAATGCATTTCAATAATTATTAATACGTTAATTCTATAATAATAATAATAAAACAATTTATAAATATATATGTATATTGTGTAACGTGTTTTTGCAGTTTTAATATGTGTGTCTTTGGGTTTTAGGGTCATCCTGAGGTTGTGACCCCGACCACAGAACTGGAGATGATGGACAACATGGACACTTTCATGGAGAGGTTGCCTCCTACTGGCCGGATGACCAAAACAGAGTCACTTATCATTCCATCCAATCGGTGAGGATACATAAACCCTTTATCACCACGGTTAGATGAAGAGAGTATAATAGATCTTACCTGTTAAAGATTGCTGTCAAGGTGCTGTACTTTTTTTATTTTTAAACAAACAACTTTCTCTCTCCATCTGAAGGGTGGAGCCAAAGTTGGCAGGGCGACGGGGAAGAAGCACATCACTTAAAGAGAGACATAGCAGTCGACCGCCCAACGAGAGAGCCAACAGTCTGGACAACGAGCGCTCGTTTGATACACGCTGCCACCTACAGGTCAGATAGAACCTCACTGCACTCAACAAATAGACTCCAGTTACTAAACAGAAGCAGCACTTTTTACTTTTATTTGAACTAATTTTGGTCTCTGTCCGGTTAGATTCCACGTAAAACGGTTTATGACCAGCTGAACCACATCCTGGTGTCAGACAGCCATCTCCCTGACAGCATCATCCTCATTAACACCTCAGACTGGCAGGGCCAGGTATGATTGACAGCTGTCAACACTACATGGCAGTTTCTGTGATGGCGAATTATCAGCTGTAGATTTTGGCTGGTGATTCACTTATGTAACCCTCTTCCTGTCTTTTTGTGTCAGTATGTATCTGAGGTGTTACAGAATCACGGTCTTCCTGTTGTGTGTACGTGCACCACAGCTGACATACAGGCTGCGTTCAGCACCATCATCTCTCGCATACAGAGATTGTGAGTCAGACACTTCATTTCTTCTTCATACTTCTGCCATTTGGTTTCTAGTTTTCCAGGATAGTGACACACTATGCACTTATTTCTCCTTTTCTCTTTCTCTCTAGTTGTAACAGTAACTCAGTCACACCGTCTCCTGTGCGGATCGGAGTAGCAGGAGCTCAGCATTACCTGTCTGTTGTTTTGCGTTTGTTTGTGGATCACCTGACACATAAAACCCCCGACTGGCTCGGATACCTGCGATTCCTTATCATCCCTCTTGGTAAGTGCAGGAGTCAGGGAAAAAACATGAGCAGTCACTGGCCAATAAAACACTACCAGAAGAGCTAAAAAAAAACGTGTGTGTGTGTGTGTGTGAGAAGGGGTTCATCCGGTGGCTAAATATCTGGCCAGTATAGACTACAGATATAACAGCCTGTTCCAGGACTCAGCGTGGAGAGATCTTTTCCACAAACCAGAAGCACCAACATCAGGTAACCTTCTCTGATATACTCTTTCACTCTTCATTCTATCCATCTGCAAATTAATATGTAAATAAATAAAAACAGTACACTTTAATACCAAATATATATATATATAATATTATAATGATATATAATTAGAAATGTTTAAATAATAAATTTAATTATTATATATTTTTATATTGTGAAATATATTTTATATTCTATTTTTTATCGTTTAAATAATATATATAATTATATACTATATTTCTATTACATAAAAGTGTAATATATTTTATATTATTTTGTATTGTTATTAAATAATTAATGATTTTTAAATATATTACAATTGTGTATTTTTTTATATACTGATATAATATATATATATATATATATATATTATGTAATTCTTAAATAGATAAAAAAAATGATATTAATATAAATGTAGATATATTTAAATATATATATATATATATATATGTATTTTTTATTCTACACTTTTTCTATATAGTATACACAGTATTTTGATTATTAATAATGTTTTAGCACATTTTTAAATATATTAAAAGTGTATAAATATATATATATGCACACACAAATTTTTATAAATATATTAAAAAATATCAACATTTTCTCTTTATTCTCTGTCAACCTTCTCCAGCAGTTCAGGACAGTCCAGATGTGGTTTCCAGGGTAACACAGTACATGTTGGGAGCAAACGGAGCTCATCAGCTGCCCATAGCAGAGGCCATGCTTACCTATAAGCAGAAAAGGTGACACATGCACAGAGCAGCCCAGATCCATATTTTTTATAAAAGAATCAAACCTTTCAGAGGAGGCAACATAAATGTTGTGTGCAGAACACACTGAATATGAAATATCAGTGTGATTTTTAACATGGTACCACTCGATAATAAAACATATTCAAAGATTATGACTCCACAATTGTATTTGGCTAAATACAATTAAAAGAATATAAATTATCTCTTGATATAAAAGTGCTTTGAATATGTGTTATTAGAGGCTGGGTTCAATTTCAGATGCTTTGAAGATGCAGATATCTGGTTTTCTCTCCAAAACTCACTCGATCCATTTTGTTCGTTTTTCCAGATATTTGCATCTTTTTCATGAGCATCCTCCTCCTTAAAAGTCATGTTTGGACTGAAAGCATGTGAATGTCACTGTTTATCATCTCTGTCTGTATATAACATACATTATTTCTCTTTATTTTTTCTTTTCCTTGCCCTCTCTGAAGGAAAAAGAGCTTTCATTTTGATTTTGCTGTAAGGTATTGTGGTCCTTCTGCCTGTGCTGATACCGTAGCCTTTCTCTGGCTCGCTCTTCTCCTGTAGTATCGAGGGGAATTACATCTGAGGGAGAGCAGAGAGATTCTGTTGAAACTCTAGAGATTCTATCCACACTTTAAGATTTGTGGTCTATTCAGGGTGAAAACAGTTCAGTGGGCTTGTGTGCTGGGGCTTCCTTTCCTGTAGCTGCCATATCAAGCACTACAGTTTCTCCCTTTTATTTCTCCTCCACCTTCTGATGATTTTGGAATTAGCTGTTAAATTGTGTAATAAAGGCTGCAGTGTGGAAAGAATCTGAAGGTTTTATTGGATCTCTTGCTGCTCTGGGATATGAATATTACCTCCATCATCCTCCGCACACCTCCGATGTCCTTCAGCAGAGCACACAATGTACCAGAACCTTTTCAGTTTAAGCTTCTTGTAACGTTCAAATCCTCCAAGGGCCCAGAAAGAAAGTACATAATAATACTTAAATAGAACCTCTATAGAGGACATCAGGATTCAGTTACAAAGAAAAGGGAAATTGTTAATTATACACAAATCAGATTTTAAGTTTCAGGCCTTTTTTGTTCTGTGACACATCCTTCTTTATTAGGCAAGACAAGTTTGTATTACTTGATTACTAGACTAGAACATTGAAAAAAATGTTAATGAAGTACATGCATAAACTAAACTTTGGGAATAATTTCTCAGTTATATTATGAAATGTATTACAGGTGGATTTAATATAATTTGTTATATTTATATGGGGAAAATAATAAAATTGAAATACGTTTTCATTTAATTTCTTACGTTGACACTGTTTTTGGGAACTTTATTATTTAGGAATATTTACAAGTTCTATTCAAAAGTTTGGGATCAGTAAGATTTTTTATGTTTTTTAAACAAGTTTCTTGTTCTCATCAAGGCTACATTTATTTGATAAAAAAAAAAACTGTTATTTTGTGAAATATTATTACAATTTAAAAGGACAGTTTTCTATTTTAATATACTTTAAAATATAATTTATTCCTGTGAAACAACGCTGAATTTTTTATCATCGTTACTCCAGTCTTCAGTGTCACACAGAAATCATTCTAATATGCTGATTTATTATCAGTGTTGGAAACAGTTGTGCTGCTTAATATTTTTGGGACCTGTGATACTTTTTGATTCTTTGATTAATAAAAAGTTAAAAAGAACAGTGTTTATTCGAAATAGAAATTGTTTTACAATATACAATACTATTCAAAAGTTAAGGATAAAAAGTGATAGTAAAGACTTATAATGTCAGAAAAGTTTTCTATTTTGAGTAAATGCTGTTCTTTTTAACTTTTTATTCATCAAATATTCAAAGAAAAAATATCACCGGTTCCAAAAAAATATTGAGCAGCACAACAGTTTCAACATTGATTATAAATCAGCATATTAGAATGATTTCTGAAGGATCATGTGCCTCTGAAGACTGGAGTAATGGCTGCTGAAAATTCATATATTTTAAGATATATTAAAATGGGAAACCAATATTAGAATTGGCAATAATACTTCACAATATTAAATTTTTTTCTGTATTTCTGATCAAATAAATACAGCATTAATGATGAGCATAAGAGACTCCATTGAAAAATATAAAAAATCTTACTGAACTTTTGAGCGGCAGTGTATATGCTATTGTGATGTTGGTATGTAACTCTGGCATGTAAGGGAATGTGTGGGTCTTGAGAATTTCTGGGTCCCAGAGGATATTTTCAGTTTGAATAGAAAAATCAAGGATGCAAATGACTTCAAATGATTCCACTTTCATGAAAAGGCAGAAAAAATATATGAGGTGAACAGACTTTATGATGGAGGTAAAATAATTTCTTCATTTTCTGTCTTAGCTTCATGCTCATTTTTCTCCCCTCTAGTGATCTCTCTCTCTCTCTCTCTCTCATCAGAGTAAACAGCCTAAACTACACAACACTCACACACTCACAGTCTTGATTCTCTGAGCAGGTGCTTGAAGTATTGCTGCTGATATTGGCTGAATTCTCAGTTATTGGTTTCATCAGTGTCTCTATATTCTCCGGTTTGCAGAGCAATAGACCATCTGTTACGCCTTTCACTGAGAGCAACTTCTATTTCGGCTCGAATGCACTCTGTGAACTCCCTCTATTTGGGCTTGTGCTGTGTTGTTTTTGGGGTGGTTTGTTGGCACAGATTATTTATTCTTTCTGTTCTCTTATAATTTGCTTCTGGTTTTGGGTTTTGCTCTTCTAGTGATCAGAGATGGTTTAACAGAATATGAGATTTCAGTCTGAATGTAAATCTGTTGGTTGTATTGCAAAATTAGTATTTAGTGTTTTCATTTCATGCTGAACAGAGTGGTCATTTCATGATTCATTTTATTTTTTGAATATAATGTACAAGTAAGCATAACCATTTTAGCATTATTATTGTTGCTAGATCTATAATCTCTGCATTAGACCATCTCTGGTTCAAGTAGCTTGAATCTGAGCCATGATTGGCTGAGAATGCTTCTTTCTTTTAGTTTTTTAGAGGCGGGTGGTGCAGTGGCATAACGGCAAAAGTCGATTAGAATTATGCTGGCATGACTCGCTTTACAGCATTTCTTTGTAGCATGTCTCAGACACGCTTTATTGGATGACACAAAATAGTCAGTTGTATTTAACTGAAAGTTGGGAAGGATTTGAAGTTAAAGGACGGTCAGTTAGAGGAGCAAAGAGCGAAGGATCCAGACAGTGGGATTGACACAAGCAGTCCTAGAAGCCTTTTCTCCTCAGAGATCAAAATATTATTATAACTTAAGTTTTTTTTTTGGTAGATATAGTGTGCAGTTTAATGGGTTTAATTTACCAGTCAGTAAACCATGTGTTCTTTTTTCCTCTCACAGTCCTGATGAAGACTCGTGTCAGAAATTCATTCCTTTTATTGGGGTATGTGTCCATTTACAATGATGTTTTTATAGTTTGAAATGTTTTATTGTTGTATTTGGCTCAAAGTGTATTTGTGTTCAACTTGTCTGCAGGTGGTGAAAGTGGGGATTGTTGAACAAACGTCTGCCACATCTGGTTAGTTATACTGTCAATATATTATATATTAAATATGGCTGTCAACTAATTTGAACATGTTAACCCATATAAAATATGACAAAATAATAGTCAGAAAAAACTCATTTGAAATGGAATAGTTTATTGAACATTTAGACAAAATCTAACAAAAAAATGTACATGTGTTTTTTTGAGTATAATATTTGATACATCAGGCTTTTATGGCTTGAGGAGGAAAACACATATTTTATTCAGAGGCCCAAACTGAGCAAAAATATGCAATTTCCTGCAGTTGCTGATATGTATATGGCCAAAAATTAAGATAAGAACTTCTGATAGCTTATAACACACATCAGTGAGATCTTTATAACAGTATAGCAGCTTACTTACTGTACAATAAATGAATATACATATCTGTTGTCACTCTATATCTCACAATAATATGTCTCACAGTAAGATGATCTTTAAATGCTTAGTTTTATGATCAAATATCTGTAGGTTTTTTTTATTTTAGGAAGCAAAACGTAATGAAGCGCAATACAATGATGACTGAGAGACAAATAAATGTTCCTCAAAAGCCTGATGTATATTTTTTGATACAGTTTATCATGATTTTTATAAAATATATATATATATATGTGGTTAATCAAGTAAACCAAAGTTGCTTCAGTCTAGTAAAATTACCATCTTGAAATATTACTAACAATATAAAAAGGTTATTCTTACGTTTACTTTATTAAAATGAGTAAAGATTTCACAGAAAAAAACACATATACCACAACCTGAATGTTGGATGTTTGTACAATTATACTAAAAGGCCTGTTATTTACTGAAAACTATTAAATATAAACTATTTATCAGATGACAGAAGGAATGAAGTAGATTGTAAACAATAGGTTTTCAGCAAAACTTGGATGATGTTGATAATTTAGAGGCGTTAGAAATGTGTGTATCATATATGACAGTAGACTTTATAGCAGGGGTCACCAAACTTGATCCTGGAGGGCCGGTGTCCTGCAGCGTTTAGCTCCAATGTGCCCTAATAAACCTACCTGGAAGTTTCAAGTATACCTAGTAAGATCTTGATTAGCTGGTTCGGGTGTATTTAATTAGGGTTGGAGCTAAAATCTGCAGGACACCGGCCCTCCAGGACTGAGTCTGGTGACCCCTGCTTTATTGGGTTAAAATACTATAACGAATTCTAAAAAAATGCATGAAAACATTGTAATAGCCTTTAGGTGAAATATAACCAATTGTGAACCTAAAATATTCATTTATTTATATATATATATATATATACGTGTATATATATATATATATATACACATGTTATATTTAATGTGCTTTTTTAATTTTTTTTTGCATGTGACTGTGTTTGTAGGCGATTCAGATGACGCTGCTCCTGTGGGATCTTCTCTTCTCTCGTCTACTCCTCCTGCACAGATCTCACCATTACTGAAAGAAGTATCTCCAACGCCTCCCTCTTCTCCTTCTGTGCACATGTCCAGGTACAAACACACAGCGCTAGGTGTCTGAGATCTCTGTGGTCTTCTGCTTTCTCACCTTGTCTTTGTGGCTGCAGTTCTCCTGGAGGAGGTCAGGGGGAGCTGATGGGTCTTCAGGTTGATTACTGGATTGCTCCATCAGAGAGGAAGAAAGAAGTGGAGAAGAGAGACTCCTCTACCAAAAACACGCTCAAGTGCACCTTCCGCTCGCTGCAGGTTAGCCGCCTCCCACTGGGCGGAGCAGAGACGACACATCAGCCGACCATGTCCATGACTGTTGTCACCAAAGAGAAGAATAAGAAGGGTAAGACACAGAAACACAATACAGTAACTCATTCAGTGACAGTCAGTTTATAAAATGTACTGTGTTGTTGAATAAGCATCAAACACTCTGTCTCTGTGTTCAGTGATGTTTCTGCCTAAAAAGACCAAGGATAAGGAGGCGGAGTCTAAGAGTCAGGTGATCGAGGGCATAAGTCGACTCATCTGCACAGCCAAACACCAGCAGACCATGCTGAAAGGTGATCAGCCAATCAGAATTCATCAAAGTAATCATTACAACTTACAATACAGTCAGTAAACCTTGCTTTGAGAGGTCTTGTTATCATCATCATCAGTTTGCTGTGCTATGAAAACAGCTTTAAACTGTAGCTTTAAATGTAGCTTTAAAAACTCAAAACTTCCTGCAAGCTGCAAAAGTGGCACATTTCAGTGTAAACTGATTTCTGAACCTGCTACAATGTAGTTTCAGCCTTTCAGTTTCAGCCTACAGTTAAAAAATATATTTATAATGCAAACCACCAGCCTTAACTAACAATATAAACATGAACTTCAGGGATTTCAAATAAAAAATCGCACCACCAGTTAAATTTAATGTTAATTTAATATAAATGTAATAATAATAATAATTACACTTAAATGTGTTTTTTATTTAAGTGTTTTTTTTTTATAATTGTTTTATTATTTAGTAATAATAAATTAGATACCATGTCATTTTGTTTTTGTTTTTTGGAAGAAATTAATACTTTTATTCAGCATTAATATTTTTATTTATTGATCAAGACTGACAGTAAAGACTTTTGTGTCAAAAGATTTCCATTTCAAACAAGGTTATCAAAGTTGTTAATCAAAGAATCCTGAAAAAATTATCACAAGTTCCACAAAAATTGTAAGCAGCACAATAGTTTTCAACATAGATAAGTTTTTTGAGCTTCTAATCAGCATATTAGATTGATTTCAAAAGGATCATGTGACACTGAAGACAGGAGTAATAATGCTGAAAATACAGCTTTGCCATTAGAGAAATTCATTATATTTTAATTTGTAATGAAATAGAAAACCATTATTTTATATTGTAATAATATTTCGCAATATTACTTGTTTACTGCATTTATTGAATTTACAGAAGGTCTCTTAGGCTCACCAAAGCTGCATTTATTTGATCAAAAATATTTTTAAATCCTACCAACCTCAACATTTTTTAACAGTGCTATATATTATACATACATCTCTTTATAATTTAGGTATAGATGATGTATAATTTCTATTTGTGGAATTCATGAAAACATGGTTAAAGACTAAAGACATGCATGTTTTTTGCTTCCTCCCTACAGTGTTGATAGATGGAGTAGAGTGGAACGATGTGAAGTTTTTCCAGCTTGCGGCTCAGTGGTCATCTCACGTCAAACACTTCCCGCTTGCCATCTTCGGACCCTCCAAAGGGCCTTACTGAACTACAGCCTCACATCTTCACTCCTCTACCCTACGGCTGCCTTTACACTCAGTGCTGCCTGATGTTTTTATTTAAAATATCTGCTTTCTCACGGTTTGTGTCTGTGTTTTTTGATTCCGTTGACATTTGATTGTTCTTTCATGAAAGACTTGATGCGGTCTTGGCAACAGGGCATATTTTTTTGGACTACGTATGTTAAAACCCTCCAGTGTTTATAGTGAAATGACTAATGAACTGAATCTTTAAAACTGATCTAACTCCATAACTAGTGAGTTTTCGGGTGGTTTTGTGTCATTGTGCAAAGCTGTATCCACACACTTCAGCAGCCAGCACACTTGTGGGAGAACAAACCAGCAAAAACTGTGCTTTTGTTATATTAAAAGGACAAAATCTGGATTGGATTTTGCTTCGGATGGATTTTCCAGATGGCTTGGCTTTATCCTGAAGACAGCTAAAGTGTTTTCTCCATCTCTCTCGCTCTATAACCTCAGCAAGGGCAGAGACTCTCTCGAAGGTTAATTGTGTGTTTGTGTTGCAGTCTCCACCTCGTCGTATGTGGTTTACTTTGTAGGTTTGTGTGTGTGTGTGAATGTATTCACTGAAGGTACTGAACGCTAAAGCACTTTTAAAACATTACTAGATTGTGGTTTTGTTATATAATGCTTCCTGTGGTGCACAGCGCTGTTCACTCCAGCTAAAAACTGCAGCAAAGCTTTGTGGGAACTGTGAGTGTCTGTGTAAACCTGTGTGCTGCACTCTTTCAAATCTTTTTTAATGTAAATGTTTTGTAGAATGAAATGTACATTCTGTTTTGTTTGTTGGCTTGTTTGAGGATGTTTTCTTGTGAGATGTCAAGTTTCCACCAGATGTTGTATTGGATTTGGAATAATGTGCCTAAAACATGGAGAATTTTTAGAACAGAGATGTCCAGGTCATACTTAACCCCAAAATCAAAAGAAAAGAAGTTAATATTTTGTTATAAGGGAAATACAGCATATTTTTAGGACATATTATTTTATTTTTAAATAACAAAAAAGTTTTTTATATATTTTTGTTTGTGCATTGTGATGACATTTTCATGATTATTAAGAATATTTACACATCCTGGTAATATTTGTTGTACTACCTTGGTTTGTTAAAAAATTATTTGTTAAATAATTACATGATTATTATTTTATTATTCTCACTACTATAGTTCATGCATTAGGTATCATGAAATAAAAATGAACAATACTTTTACACGTTTATTAATCTTGGTTGATTTCCATATACATTTTTTTTTATTTCAAGTTGTATAAATTAACAGTTAATGTTTTATGAATTACCAGCGAATAACAATATGATTATAAATTAACATGAACCTAGATTAATAAACATTTAAAAATATATATATTGTTCATTGCTAGTTCATGAGACCAAATGCATTAACTAACGTTAACAAATTGAACCTTATTGGAAAGTGTTGGAAAAAATCTAATGAGAATGATCTTTGAGAATACTGAGCAGCAAACTAAGCAGCAAAACATCCAAAAATTAGACTAATGAGACTCTTATTTGTCACAATTCAGAAAAACTTGATGGCCAAAAAAAAAAATATATATTTTGATTTTGGGGTGAAATATGATCTGTAGATGTTTCATGAACACTAAACAAACAAGCTACATACAGATGTCATTATATTTTAATCTCACTAAATGTAGCATAAGAATGACAGTGTTCCACAGCCTGTGTGCATACAGTATACCTGCCTGTAGGTGACGAGCACATGTAGATGCTAATGACTCAATGTTATAAAGGTATTAGACATGACTTTTCATAAGGCCTTTAGCGAGGCTCTGAACTATCTCTTAGTCTGAGACTAAGTTTTAGACGGTGAGATTGTTTAATCCTCATTACTCATATAGAGTAGTTTTAAATCAAATTATATTGTGCCTCACAAAATATGTCAAAACAAACAAATCCATCCCATAATTCAACTCACAGACTCGCACTTGTCACGATTAATGCAAGCAAGTGGCAAACATGTGCAATGATGTCAGTGTTGTTCTATTTCTGGTCAGCAGAGGTTTTGGTGCAATTTAATGGAAATATTTCATGCTTGTCCAGACTGTAAAAGGTTCATAATTTATCATACACAGTATGTAAGGAGCTGTGCTGATGAAGTCAGCTTATAGTTAAAGCTGTGCTAAAGAACTGTCTGTTTGCTGATTAAATGTATACCTGCCACTAGTAGTTTAGTTTTGTTTTGTCTTTTATTAAAAAATATCATTTAAAAACCTTTTAGCTTTTTAATTTAAAAGTTCTGCTCCAGTTATGGGGATTACTCAGATAAATTTGTATTTGTAAGAAAAACTGTTGAAAAAATACTACCACTGTAATTCCTTACTGGAATGTAATAAAACTACACACTAAGATTTGTCTTGGTCCCTTCTTGTCATTTTTATGCTTGTTGAGTGAATATTAAATGGATATTCAATATTTGCACTTAATCACCGAACATTGATTCAAAACTTGATTTAGAGTCTTTAACTCTGCTAATATTTTCTCTGAATCACAACAAGAAATAGAATACCAAGTTTTTGAATGTTTCATTTAACGTGATGTAAAATTTGAATCTGAATGTAACAAATATGAATCTTTTGATTCTGAATCTGAATCATTTAATGTTATTTACAATTTAGCAGTGTTTTTTACATCTCTCTCTCTCTCTCTATATATATATATAGTGATAACATAATTTAAAGATAAATGTTATCTTTTGATATGAGAGTAAATTTATGAAGAGTAAATAGGTTTATTATTGTTAATTTTTTTGCATTTTAAAGTAATGATAAAATATAAGTGATTTAATATTGTTTCTATTTACATGTTTTATTTTATTTATTTTAAATATTAAAAATGTTACATTATTAACATCTGATTGTGAAAGTTAAATATAAATCTTTTGAATCTAAATAATTTAATATATAATATTTAATTTAATTTTAGTTTTAATAAATCACTTAAAAAAGAAAAATATGTATCTTTTGATATAGAATTTATAAAGTGTAAAAAGGTTTATTTTTATTATCTTCCAGTTTTTTTAAATAAGTCCTTACAATAATACAATATTGTATAAATAGCTTATTTTAATATGGTTTCTATTTATATTTTTAATTTACTTTAAATATTTTAAATATTATATTGTAAAATAATTGATAATTGATAAATAATTGATAAAGTAAACTTTTATTGTCGTGAAAGTATTTTGTTTTTTTAATGCAGCATTTTTGTTGTCTAATTTTCTCGGGGGTGAAGCCAGATACATTGGTGCACCTTTTCCACTGAGATGACTGGAACAAAATGTCCCTATTAACCTGAATACATATTTAACAAATAACATATTTAACTAGATAGATATTAACTTGTATTGTATTTGTATTTATTTATAAAGCACTTTTCAGGCTACACAGTAACTCCAAAGTGCTGTACATCACAAATAGTTAAGATAATGTAAAAAAAGAAAGAAATAATTAAAACAACATCAACATCAATGATAAATAACCCAGTAAAAAGTTCAAATGCCAGAGAAAACAGGTATGACTTTAAGCAGCACTTGAACTTATATGTAAACAAGTACTTAAATAGATATGTACACATACAGCATACTGGTTCACTTTTTAATAACAATAAAACATTCAAAAATCAAGCACTGCATTAAAAGCAATACAGATTACAGAGGCACAAGTGTTCACAAATTATATAAACTGAAACATATAAAACATTCAATCAGAAAGTTTTTTTTATTTTTATTGCAAAACTTGTAGAAACATACAAGAACAGGGAAACAAGACATGAATATATTCCTACAAAGAACAATCACAAAAATAAAGACAGGAAAAGTTCTGGTTCTGAGTTAGTGTTAGTGATCCGCTCCTGTGACGTCATCACCCGTGCACCGGAGCAGGAAGTTCCGGCGGTCGGTGGGACTCGAAACAACCTTCTGTTTTTGCTGCGCACTTTCACGCTTTACCAAAAAAACATGTAACGGTACATCCTCCAGCCGAAGCAGAATCCACCGAATCATACCTGAGCTCAAACCCATGACGGCCGGGACACTCTAGCGGCGGCGGCGGCGTTGAGACTCGTTTACCGGAGGAGAGATGAAGGAGGTGCGGGGCTGCGGCATGCGGAGCGCCGTCGGGTTCCTCTCCCGCAGGATGATCGGCGGACAGCCGCAGCTGAAGGAGGACTTCCAGCGGCGCAGACTGGACGGCTGCTCCAGCCTCTATAAGAAGGACATGCTCGGACACTTCGGCTGCGTCAACGCCATCGAGTTCTCCAACAATGGAGGCCAGTGGCTGGTGTCCGGTAAGATCCTCCGGTTCTGCACGCTGATCTTACTAATGTGGGTCAGCGAGAGAAAGACAGACAGGAGTAGACAACAGGCACGCGGAATAAAACATGCATTGACAGGATTGCTTTGACATCTTCAATTTGTCAGATTGTGCATGCATGTTTTATTTTTCTGTGCATTGCCAAAAAACAGGTTTCAGTCTTTCTGTCAGTATTATATAAACATGTTAAGGGTGCACTCAGTGTAAAATACAAACAAACAAAAAGATCCGTTTTTACACACAGACACGCAATGACCAGATTAATGTCATTTAAAATGAATGATATTAGATTACATAATGCACATCCACATGAGATGAAGATCAGTCTTCTAGAAAAAGCTTTTTTTTAATTTATTCTTTATGAAGTGGGTCGCCCATTTATGGGCGTAACCATGTTGACATCACGTGACCAGGCTTATCGCTAAACACAGTTACTGATAGTTTACTAAGTGACTACTATTATAAAAAAACAATAAAAAGATCTACCATGCCATAGTTGATAGATAAATGGCAAGACATTAAACACTAACTGCAAACACAGTCATAGTCGCCACACTGAAAAAAATGCCTGTCCAAGATACAGTCGCTGCAACTTGTTAGAACTGCATCCAACAATGTAAATTAACTTGTTCACAAACTTCATCCATCCAGGCTGAAGTCAGTATGAAGTCTTTATCACTAGTAGCCTACTATTAGTACAAATGAGAGCCAGAGAAACCTAAACGAACTAAGTGAATGAATGCACCTTTGTAGGTGGTTCAGACTGTAGAAGGGCCTCAGTAGTTTCAGTCGGACTCTTTTTCTTGCAGCTGTTACTGATTCTTTTGGCTTCACACATTCTTTCCTGCTCAAGTCCTTTGTATGCTTTTGCACTTGCATATTTTCAGTCTTTACATTAGGCATGTACAGTGTGGTGAATGCAGAGAGTTCCCATGCTCCTGGAAACCAGGAAATATCAGACCATTTTAAAACTGTGGTTTCAAGGCCTGGAAAAGTTTTCTAGCAATGCTTGACTTTAAAGTAATTTATCATAAAGTATTTTATAATTGCATTCTGTTTAAAATATTTTTTAACTGCAGTAATGACTAGAAAAGTCATGTAAATCCATGGGTCAAAACACTGAAATTTCAGTTTCATTTTGTACAACAGATGACACTAAAACAGCAGTAGGATACTGTTACCATCTTTCATGGTTTGCATGGCAACAAATGCTCCAGTGGAAATCCACCCATTTAAATAAAACATGTCAATCTGTATAGTCTCACAATAATAGACGGCCTACTGTTCATAAGTTTGGGGTTGGTAAGAATTGTTTAATGTTTTTGTAAGAAGTCTCTTATGCTCACCAAGTAATTTAATAAAAAGTAAAAACATTAATATTGTGAAATATTACAATTTAAAATAACTTTTTTCTAATTAATTTTTCAAAAAATATAATTTATTACTGTAATGCTAAGGTCCGGTCTTCAGTGTCACATAATAATAATCCATCAGGCATCATTGTAATATGCTGAAATTTTCTTATGATTAACAATGTTGAAAACAGTTGTGCTGCGTAATATTTTTTTGTAAACCGTGATACTTTATTTCAGGATGCCTTGATTAATAGAAAACTTAAAAGAACAGCATTTATTTGGAATATAAATCTTTTGTAACAGTCCGTTTTTTATCAATTTAATGCATCCTTAATGAAAAAAACAGTATTAATTTCTCCAGATTAAAATGGCATCTGGAAACTGGTCACTGTTGTAACACAAGGCAGTCACCTGAATCTCTTATATTAGATACAAATGTGTATCTTCCATTTGGCTCAGAATTGTATTTACGGACATAATTCATAGTCTATATATCAGATTTGCCATTCAAGTTTGTCACTTACAGCACATCATCACAGAGCTTTTTTGCAAGTCCCCAGGCTGTGCATTATTTTACAAACAATATAAAATAAAATACAAAAACTTAACAATTGAGAGTAAAGGTTAAAGTAGTTATATACTATTTATATATAATGATGAAAAGCTAAACCCTTTATGAATTCACTGAGCAGAACTTTATCACATTTAGATATTTGCACCAGCTGAGAATTAAGCACCTTATGTAGTAAATCAGAGCAGGAGTATGAGAGCCCTACATGATGTTTTTGTTATCCCGACCATGAATTTCTGAACTTCTGTTGAGAACAAGGCTCCCAAACTCTTCTTTGGTGTCTGTAAACCAGCCAGATTGTGCGCATATAACCTTACATTCATACCCTCAGGAGAGTGATGCTGAAACATTTCTCTGGTGAATCTATTAATGTCTTGTGTTGTAGGTGGAGATGACCGCAGGGTGCTGCTGTGGCACATGGAGAAAGCAATGCATTCACGAGCCAAACCGATCAAGTTGAAGGGGGAGCACCTGTCCAACATCTTCTGCCTGGCATTTGACAGCACCAACAAACGTGTTTTCTCAGGAGGTAAAACAAGCAGCTGCTCAGGTTTGTGATGCTGCAGCTGAAACAGAGGGGAGATCAAATGTCTAATGTTTCTGTCTGTCGCTGCAGGAAATGATGAGCAGGTGATTCTGCACGACGTAGAACGTGGCGACACGCTCAATGTCTTTTTGCATGATGATGCTGTGTACGGTCTGTCCGTCAGTCCTGTTAATGATAACATCTTCGCCAGCTCATCTGATGACGGCAGAGTTCTCATATGGGACACACGAGAACCGCCACATGGAGGTACACATTCAATACTTGAATTTCTTGGTTTTTAATATGGCCCCCTTTTTTAATGACACATAAAGGATAATCACAGAAATCACTTCAGTGTCACGTGATCCTTCAGAAATCATTCTTATATGCTAATTTGGTGCTCAAGAAATATTTCTTATTATTATCAAGGTTGTGCTGCCTAATATTTTTGTGGAAACCATGATACTTTTTGTGTGTGTGTGTGTTCTAGAACCTCTGTTTCATCTAAATCCTGAACTGTTCTAGATCCGGTGTTACTCTAATTCTGTTGTGTGTTCTAGAACCGTTCTGCTTGGCCAACTACCCCTCAGCGTTCCACAGCGTGATGTTCAACCCCGTAGAACCCCGTCTGCTGGCCACTGCAAACTCTAAAGAGGGGGTGGGACTGTGGGACATCCGCAAACCCCGCAGGTGAGATGGAGATCTGTCTGAGAAACGCACACATTCTGTCACATTCCATCACTCTATCACTCTTTTTCTTTCAAAGTCTAAAAGACATTATCAAAAGAAAGTTTGAAAGAGCGATTGAGAGAGGCTAAACAGAATAATTATCAGATCTCAGCACTTTCACTTAGTAATTTCATGATAGAACACCATAAATACTAGGTTATTAAATGTATTTTTAGGGTATGAGTTTGAAATTTGAACAGTAAGAACTAGTATGTAAATCAGGGGTGGTTTAGTCTGCTACTAATCCGCGGCTGTAAGCCACAAACACAACATTTATCCATTATTTTAATTTCAAACCTAAAATGCTTTTTCAGCATTGTGATTCTTTTTTTTTACACAGTACAGTAATACAATTTTATAGACATATTCACATTTAAATACAATAAATATAAACAATACTTTATTTAATGCATTTGACTTCTAGATTTATATATTAAGTTGCTCAAGCAAGTGGCAAAACATTTAAATAGCCTACTTTTCTTACATTAAAAGTAGGCTATCACAAAAATATTAAATTAAAACTTGCCACTGATAGAAACAGTCAGCTTTCATGCCTTTTCTTTTGCATTTAAATCTTTATTACAAGCAATCCCACAGGTCTTAAAGAACATAGTTTTTCTACCTCCACATGTGCATCTATGATGTTGCCTTGTTTATCCAAAAGTGCAATTTTCCTTGTTTTAAACCTAGCCAAAAAAGCCACGTGTTGACTGTGAAACACTGGAGACTTCAATTATATCCATTTATTGTGAAATTACTACATTTCCATGTCAATCCATATTCATTTTTACCACGAAAAATGCGCTGTCACTTTAATTCAGTGTGTGCAAAGCTACAGGCAGGTGAGTTTTTTTAACGTTTTTTAATTTTGTGTGAAAAAAGAGACTGCAAAAGGGGAATATGAAAGTAACACAGTTAGTTGCCACGAACATTGTTCAAATAAACAGTTTAGTGTCATTATACAAGTATGTAAGGCTATTATACAAGGCTGCAATTGGTTAACCAGAATCAAGTGTTACAGAGAATGGTGTTTATAAGCAAAAAGGGTTGCTGAACTATGTCCAGTAAAAGCTTGAACACTTGCTTCGGCCCGAATATGGACTGCAGTCTAGCTGACAAGGCCAGCTTTATCATCATAGCTGTCTGCTCTACTGCCTGAGACCAGCAGAGGACAGCAGAGCTTGTGTAAAGATGTTCAGAGTTTGGTCACTGTAAACATGATCTCCTGAAATAACACAAATCTGAATAATGATCTTTTATTATAATAACCTACTTTCCTCTGGTTGATGTCTCTCTCTCTGTGCTGTAGTTCTCTGTTGCGGTACGGAGGGAGTTTGTCTCTTCAGAGTGCCATGAGCGTGCGCTTTAACAGCACGGGGACGCAGCTGCTGGCTCTGCGCAGACGTCTGCCTCCTGTCCTGTACGAGCTCCACTCTCGTCTGCCCAGCTTCCAGTTTGATAACCAGGGCTACTTCAACTCCTGTACTATGAAGAGTTGCTGCTTTGCTGGAGACCAGGATCAGGTTAGATAAACAGGATACTCAAAACTTACAGTAGATGCCAGAACTATGTGGGACAAAAGTGCCTTTCACTTATTGATTACCATCCAAAAATTGCAACAAAAAAACTTATAAACTACAGTTAAAAAACTTTTTTTATATAAATAAATTACTTTTAATCAAGCAGAGACAAATTAAGTTGCATATCAAATCACCATATTCGAACAATTTCTGAAGGATCATGGATAAATGGCTGCTGAAAATTTAGCTTTGCCATCACAGGAATAAATTACATTTTAAAATATATTAAAATAGAAAACAGTTATTTAAATTGTAATAATATTTCACAGTATTATTGCTCTACTCTATTTTTGATCAAATAAATGCAGACTGGTTAGCACCTCTTGGTCAGACTTCTTTCAAATTTCACTTTAAAAAATCTTACCAAACTTTGAACTCCTCAAACAAATCTCAAATATTTTGTTGTATTATTGTAGATATTTCACCAATTACCAATTTTTTGATAATAGGGAAGGTGTCCAAGATGGAACGGAAGTTGTACTCCGCTTGAAAGTGATCTCAACATGGCAGCCACCAAAATACAACCTGTTCCATGTAGAATAAATCAGCTTTTATTAGGCTGCTGATTTTTCTATGGCTGATGAAATGATCTATAATCATATTTTAAAAGGTATTATTTATTTATTTTATGTTTAATTCCTAAGTGCATCTGCATAATTATTCTGGTTTAAGGTCATATCCATCAACTGCCAGTCAGACTGGTTTCTTAGGGATTCACATCTTTTATTCAGAAACCGCTAGATGGAGCATAACAGAATTAATGACCATCTCTAATAAACCTAATCTGTCTTTCTATCTATCTGGCTGTCTGAACAATGTAGAGTGAACAAATGACTAACTTATGACTGACTTAACCAGTTCCTTTAATACATGTGGTAATGGGTAAAATAAGAGTGTGTATGTGACGGATCACTGATTGCACAGGAGAGGATTTTGTGTGTGCTTGTGTGTACATGTTTGTGGGTTGGTGGATGTGTGTGTCAGTAGATGTTGAGTGTGTGTGTTTTCAGGTATGTTCAGTGAGGGAATGTTGGGTTCTGGCTTGTAGAAGCTTGTTTTATCAGTGTTGAATCTAAAGCTCAGCAGATGCTCGTCTGTCTGTCTGTCTGTGTGCGCTCTGGTCTCTTGGGTTCTGTGTTTGGATTTTTTAGTATGTTTGTCCAGCTGTTTCTGCTCTCTCTTTCTGTCTGACTGTCTTACACCTCCTTCTACAGAACGGTGGATTCTCCTCCCTAAATTCTCTCTAACATCTGAACAGCTCAGTGTGTTTGTTTGACTCAAAACTGTTTTCAGAAATTAGATAAATGTGTCTGAAAACCTCCTCTTGGGGAAAAACTTGTTTTTTTCCCCGTTATAAATAAAGTTAATGTTCTATGTTATTTATACACTACCATTTAAAAGTTTGGGGTCGGTAAGATTTTTTTGAGCAAAGTCTTAGATGCTCACCAAGGCTGCAATACTGCAATATTGTGAAATATTATTACAATTTATTTTAAAATGTAATTTATTCCTGAGATGCCAAAGCTGAATTTTCAGCAGCCATTACTCCAGTCTTCAGTGTCAGATGATCTTAAAGACGTCATTCTAAGATTTGGTGCATAAGAAACATTAATTATTATGATCAATGTTGAAAACAGTTGTGCTACTTAATATTTTTATGCAAATCGTGATTGTGGAAACTTTTTTTCAGGATTATTTGTTTTAACAGAAGGTCCTTATTTATTTTACAATGTAAAACTCTTTACTGTCACTTCTGATCATTTTAATGCATCAATACAGAATAAAAGTATTCATCATTTCTTTTAAAAAAAATAAAAAATCACTTTTGTGGAAACTGTGATGAATTTTTCCAGGATTCTTTGGTGAATAGAAAGTTTGAAGAACCTTTATTTAGAACAACACAGCATTTATTTTAAATAGAAACATTTTGTAAAGATTATAAATGCATTTACTGTCACTTTTAATAAATGTAATCCTAAGTAATTCTTTAAAAAATATCTCTAAATGTTTGAATGGTAGTATATGTTAATTTTATATATATAGTTCTTGAAACTTCTCTTTGCAGACCGTGTCATATTTCTCTTCTCTGACATAATTGCTTAGTGTGTGTAATAATATATTTCTATGTCTTTTCAGTACATCTTGTCTGGCTCTGATGATTTTAACCTTTACATGTGGAGAATCCCCAAAGACCCTGAAGCAGGTAAACACAGTCACTCATGCACAGGCTAACCGTGTCTAATGTTATTATTATTTATGGACTCATTCTCTCTCTGTCTCGACAGGATGTTCGGGTCGAGTGGTGAACAGGGCTTTTATGGTTCTGAAAGGTCATCGGTCCATCGTGAATCAGGTCCGCTTTAACCCTTACACGTACATGATCTGCTCCTCGGGGGTGGAGAAGGTCATTAAGGTTAGTTGTTACTCTTATACAAACATTATAATAATAAACACATTGAGCATCAGAACAAACTGATGGATTTCTAAACAGATGGGATACTTCATCCATAAAATGATTTAGTCAATTCTGTCATTTACTCTTCCTTATGTTGTTCTAAACCTTTACGACTGTTTTTCTTTAATGGATCACAAAAAGAGATGTTTACTATGCTCTTTTTCATATTAGTATAAAAGTGAATGGGGTGGATTTAAATGCTATAAATCCATATGTATTGTGTATTATATTCCACATTATTAAATCTTCCCCTTTACTGTAGCTCTCCAGTCTCATTTTTGACACTGGTTCTCACATGTGCTTTTTTAAGAAATTAATATTTTTATTCAGAAGGGACACAATATATTCATCAAAAGTGACAGCAAAGACATTTATACTTTTACAAAATGGTAAAATTTCAAATAAATAAATGAATTTTAAATATTCACACGTATAAATGACATTTGAAAATATATAAAAATAAAAAACAGTTATTTAAATTAATTATTTTTCACAATATTACTGTTTTACTGTATATTTTATTAAATAAATGCAGCCTTGGTGAGCATAAGAGACTTCTTTCAAAAAAAGCTACCCTGGAGAGGACTGGTCCTCTCAGAATCATAGGAATACAGTCCACAAGACCTTTTAACTTCTTTTGTGATGCTTTTAGGGTGTATTTTTTATCATATTTGGAGCTGAACAGCATCTGTTGACATTTAGATTTTGTGGAAGAGAGCAGCGCAAACATTCTACATTATGTTTTCTTTTTCTGTTACGTTGAAGAAAGTCATACGGGTTTGGAACATGAGGGTGAAAAAATGGACGAAATGTGATTTCTGGGTAAACTATTTCTGCCTGACACGAGCAGACCTGCCACACACACACATAGAAGAAACGATTCTGCGTGTGTTAGAAAGATCATCATGTCTGAACTTGTGTCTGTCCTACATTTAGTCTTAAATGAATTTCTGCTGTCGCTGGATTAGCCTCACCTAAAACCCTAAAGGCACAGAATCTCAGCATGATTTTGCCCATCTCACACTTTACCTATCTCACTGACCTTTCACGGTTTATATCATTGTGAAGCAGAGAGTTACAGCTTCACAACTGCAGCTTCCTAAAAAATATAACATAATCAGCGGTTACTTGTTGCGATGTCATCATGACCACAAGGTCTCCATTTTTCGATGTTGTTATGCAGCTGTCATGTTCTACGTGAGTTTGTTTCTTCAGTGTTGTGATGTGCTATTGTGAGACTGAGTGAGACTCTATCTTTTGCTGGTGGTTCTTGTGAAATCTTGTTTGGCAGACAGTAGATGTTGAGTAACGCTAGGACACTGTGGGCCTGTTCTTACTCACTAAACTCAAGAGTCAAGTTTGTCAGAGACCAGCATGGCATGTTTTTTGTAACACAGAAACAGATACACATCTGCTGTGTTTGTATAGACATAGAAGTGGCTACAGTGATTCATATATATTCAGTTCTGTAATAATTCTTGAACATTTCTGGGGTGTTAAGGCCTGTTTCACACTCACGTATGAGCAGTGAGTAAGAAAAACTGTAGCGTAACCACAAAAGCTGACTCTCATATTGTGCTCTCACACTGATGGCATGTCAACTGCGTTTGGTCTATAAATATTTTTAATGTTTTTGAAATAGTCTCTTATGCTGACCAAGGCTATATTAATTTAATCAAAAATACAGTAAAAAAGTAATATTGTGAATTTTATTACTATTTAAAATTTTAAATAACTTTTTTTTTATTTTAATGTATTTTAAAATGGAATTTATTCGTGTGATGGCAAAGCCACATTTTCCGCAGCAATTACTTCAGTCTTCAGTGTCACATGATCCTTCAGAAATCATTCTAATATGCTCAAGAAACATTTCTTAATATTAATCAATGTTTAAATTCAGGATTCTTTGATGAATGGAATATTTAAAGAACAGCATTTATTTAAAATAGAAATTTTTGTAATATTTTAAATGTCTTTATTGTCCGTTTTGATCAATTGAATGCTTCTTTCTGAATACATGTTTTTTCTGACCCTAAACTTTTAAACAGTAGTGTATGAAATGTTATATTATAATTAGGAGAATATAATTAAGTCGCAGTTATTGACAGTAAGGAATAAAACTAATTTTAAAAATTGAAAAATGCCTTTTTAGTTTTGTGTGAATTTTTAATCTAAATGTAATTAAAAATCTAAATCTAAATTAATTTCTCTAGCTTTGAGATATACACTGCCGGTCAAAAGTTTGGGATCAGTAAGATTTATAATGTTTTTTAAAGAAGTTTCTTCTGCTCATCAAGGCTGTATCTATTTGATCAAAAATACAGGAAAAAAAAGTTATTTTGTGAAATATTATTGCAATTTAAAATAACAGTTTTCTATTTTAATATACATTAAAATATAATTTATTTCTGTGATGTAGCGCTGAATTTTCAGCATCATTACTCCAGTCTTCAGTGTCACATGATCCTTCAGAAATCATTCTAATATGCTGATTTATAATCAATGTTGGAAACCGTTGTGCTGCTTCATATTTGTTTTTGGGACCTGTGATAGGATTCTCTGATTAATAAAAAGTAAAAAAGAACAGCATTTATTTAAAAAATAAATTTTGTGTTAAAATATACAATGCCATTCAAAAGTTTGGGATCAGTAAGATTTTTAATGTTTTTAAGGGAGTCTCTTCTGCTCATCAAGGCAGTATTTATTCAATCAAAAATACTGAAAAAACAGTCATATTGTGAAATCTTATTGCAATTTCTAATATTGGTTTCCTATTTTAATATACTTTAAAATAGAGTTTATTCCTGTGATGCAGCGCTGGATTATATCTTACTATAAGATTATAGTAAGATAAAAATTAAAAAAAGTAAAAAAAAAAAAATATATATATATATATATATATATTATTATTATTATTATTATTATTATATTTTTTTTTATCTTACTATAATCTTTTACCTAATATGCTTTAAACTCTGTAAAACTGCTTTGGAGCAATATTTATTTATTTTATAAATTCTATACAAATAATTCTGAATAGAAGTATATACATCTAGCATTAATACTGGTCAGAAAAAGATACACTGTCAGCTCAACACAAAGTAAACAAAAATAGTTTTGTTTAGCACAATCATAGTTTAAAGTCTTTATAATATCATATATATATATATATATATATATATATATGAAGTGGATCAAAACCTTTAATCAAAGTTGTCCAAAAACCAAAACAATACCCGTTCTTGTATTTGATAAACTTTTTTGATCCACTTCAAATGTTGACTACTGTATATTGTATACTGTATACTACTGTCTGTGTGTATATATATGTACAGTGCCTATAAAAAGTATTCATACCCCTTCATTTTTTTCACATTTTATGTTGCTGCCTTATGTTAAACTGCTTTATATTACTTTTTTTCCCACATCAATCTACACTCCATACTATAATGACAAAAAAAAAAAAAGAATTGTCACAACTTCTTAAATTTATAAAAATAAAATAAACTGAAATAAGTGCATTGCATAAGTATTCATACGCTTAACTCAGTACTTAGCAGAAGCACCTTTACAGTCTCAGATCTTTTTGGGTATGATGTGCCAAGCTTTTCACATCAGCATTTGGCAATTATCTGCCATTCTTCTCCTCACCTCTCAAGCTCTGTCAGGTTAAATAGGGGCAGACGAACATTTTCAGGTTTCTCCAGAAATATTTGATTGGGTTCAATCCCAGGCTGTGGCTGGGCCACTCAAGGACATTGACAGAGTTGTCTATAAGCCACTTTTGCTGTGTGCTTAGGGTCATTGTCCTGTTGGAAGGTAAACCTTCTGCCCAGTCTGGGGTTCTGAATGCTCTGGGCTGGGTTTTCATTAAGGCTATCTCAATATTTGGTGCATTGAGCTTTTTTTCTACTTTGACGAGTCCCTCAGTCCCTGCTGCTGAAAAACAGCCCCACAGCATGAGGCTGCTACCAGCACACTTTACTTTTGGGATGGTACTGTGCAGGTGATGAGCAGAGCTGGTTTCCTTCAAACATGATGCTTAGAATTGAGGTTCATCAGACAAGAGAATCTTGTTCCTCACAGTCTGACGGTCCTTTAGGTGCTTTTTTGCAAATTCCAAGTGTGTTTTCATGTGTCTTCACTGAGGAGAGGATTGAGTTTGGCCACACCGCCATAAAGCCCAGATCGGTGGAGTGTTGCAGTGATGTATGTCCTTCTGTAGATTTCTCCTATCTCCACATATGTTCATGGACCTCAACTAGAGTGACCATCAGGTTCTTGATCACCAGTCTAACCAAAGCCCACATTCTCCATCAGTTGCTCAGTTTGTCCAGGAGGCCAGCTCTAGGAAGAGTACTGGTTATTTCAAACTTCTTCCATTAAGGATAATGGAGACTACGTGCTTCTGTGAACCTTCAGTGCAGCAGAATTTTTTTCTGAACTATTCCCCAGATCTGTGCATTGACACAATCCTGTTTCTGAGCTCTACAGGCAGCTTTTTATGTTACCTCAGGGCTTGGTTTTTGCTCTGATATGCATTTTCAGCTGTTAGACCTTTTATTGAGATGTGTGTGCCTTTCCAAATCATACCCATTCAATTGAATTTGTCACAGGTTAACTTCACTCGAAGTGTAGTAACATCTACAAGTGATATGAATGCTCCTGAGCTAAATTTAAACTGTCCCAGATAATAGTATGAATACTTAAGCAATGGAATAATTAAAGTTTTTTATTTTTTATAAATTTGCAAAGATGTTAAAAAACAGTTTTTTTGCTTTGCCATTATGGTATATAGGGTGTAGATTGATGTGGGAAAAAAGTCATTTAAAGCAGTTTAACATAAGGCAGCAACATAACAAAACGTGAAAAAAATTAAGGGCTATGAATACCTTTTATAGGCACTGTATGTGTATATATATATATATATATATACATACATACATACATAAATACACACATACATGCGCACACACACACACTAGTATATATATTTAGAAAGAAAGTCGCTTGTTAAATCGCAAAATAAATGCCTGTGCCATGTAAAATGGGCCTAATTCGCTCCCTTTGTCTCTGTAGGTATGGAGTCCGTATCAGCAGCCAGATAGTGTTGGTGATCTGGAAGGCCTGGTGGAGGACAAGTCTCGCTCTCTCTACACTCATGAGGAATACATAAGCCTGGTCCTCAACAGCGGAAGTGGCCTGTCACATGATTACATCAGCCAATCAGTGCAGGAAGACCCCCGGATGATGGCTTTCTTCGACTCGCTGGTTCGGCGTGAGATTGAGGGGTGGAGCTCGGACTCGGACAGCGATTTGAGTGAGGGCACCATTCTACAGCTGCACGCGAGAACTCGGCAGTCCACACGCTCCACGCGATCTACGCCACGGTCTCCTGCTAATGTATCCACCACTCATCACAGCGACTCTGACCACTCCTCTTCATCCTCATTGGCCGGACCGGACGCATCTGGGAGCGAACGGACCGATCAAGATAGGAGTGGTTCGCAGAGGAGTCGAACAAGGCCACATGCATCTGCATTTCTGCTAGACCTTGTGAATGAGGACTCAGATTCCAGCGGGTTCTGGTTGGACCCGATGCCCCGTCCCAGATCTCCAAGTCCACATGAGAACTCAAGCCTTTCTAGCCACGCCTCCTCAGCAGGCATGGCCTCCAGTTCTAGCTCCTCCCCCAGCTCATCTTCTAGCTCCTCCTCCAGCACCGACGGAGTCGAAGAGGAGCTGCGCAGGAGCAGAATGCGACAGCGCAACGCAGCCAGATGGAGGCGCCACATAGGTCTTTCAGGAAGAGACTCCGCCCACAATCTTCACGGCCCAACAGATTCCTCCAACTATCCCAGCATTTTCATCCATGATCCGTCATCACCCTCTTCGTCCTCAGGCGACGAAGGTCGACCTTTCAGGAATCGTGGAAAAGAAAAACAAAGCGGACACAGCTCAAGTCCCATGCACTTATCTGACAGACAAACGCAGTCCAGATGTAGGCACCGCTTCACTTCCTCTTTCTCAGGTGGTGACGCTCCTGTGGAGAGGGCGAAATCTCGAGCGGGCTTTCTCGCAGAGTCTGGAGAGGAACCAGAGCGAGGGAGAACTAGTGGGGAAGAGTTAAGTGCTGTGGATGAAATAAACGTGACACTCAGCAGTCGCACCACAGCGGCTGGGGTTAACGGACGTCCACATGCAGATGAGAACCGCGCAGACTCTATTCACCCAGAATGCTCTGGGGCAGAACTCAGTAAGAACCTTGGCGACTCCAGGACCCAGGGTGAGCCCTCTGGAAGGGAGATCTCCAGTGTTGCTGGGAAACGGACTTGTTCGGACTCAGGAGACGAGGAGGATTCTCCATCGGAGAAGAGGGCGAAAATGTGGTGATGTCACAGCACAACTCACTGACTCTGAGTCAAACTTATTTTGAGTTGTTTATCTTTGAACGCTTTTGGTTTATTATTTTTGAACCAAATTCCCTTTTTCTCTTTACCTGATGTCATACATTCTGGGGTCACACCACAGTGATGACACTAAAAAGACATATATATTAGTGATAGAAAAAAATAACTGCAGTGCTTTTGGTTTTGTAATATTTTAGTTCCATTTAACCTGTAACCTTTATGTTGGGGGTTCCGGTTTTGTTTTTGGGCTGTGAGAAGAAAAGGGATTTGAGAGTATTTCTACAAGGATGCCTGTTCTGAGTCTGTATCAGTGGAACTGGGGTGGGAAGGGGGGGGTGAAAAACAGTGTTTCCATGGTAACCTCATTGAGCAGCAGCTCAATGAGAGTTGTGCATTAAAGTTCTGTTCCAGTGTTTCCATAGAAACCCTCTTGTTATGTCTCTTCTTCCTCATCGTCCGCCATTCTAATCATAGATATGTATAGGTAGATGCCCTATTAGCATCTGTTTCTATGGGCCGCTATACATAAGCGTTATATGTAAGTTGCCTGTCTGCAACTCTAGTTATACGCGTATATGAATATCTATATCTGTAGTAGAATTCAAAAGGTGATTTTTCTAAAATAACCCAATACAACAAGACGGAAGCCGTTAGCTAACAACATTTAACAGGCACTACAGTTTAAAAAACTGTAATATTGCGTTAATATACATTAAAAACAAAACCAACACATTCTTACCAGCAAAAGTTTATCTTATTTCTTAATTAATTTAAATTTCGGGGTTTTTTACAGCAAGAGGCTGCACAATGTTGTGCGTTTTTTTTATTGTGAGTGATGACACATAAGCCCCTTTCACACAGTAATACCAGTAAATTGCCGTAAGATTACCGTAACGACTTTACCGGTAAATACAAAAATGCACTGCTCACACAGGCAATGTCGTTCTGTCTTTTTACCGTTAAAGCACCATTCACACATCGGTTTCAAATTACCAGTAAAGTGTGTGACATCATAAACCAGAAATGACCTCTAAACGGTTGCACCTCCCAATGTTATGTTTTTAAACATGGAGGAGTATACACGGTCAGTGTTTTTGACGATTCAAATTTCATTTTTGTGTCAAACGTTCACGTTTGTGCAGCTGCTTTTGGCCCAGAGACATTGAATTCGACGACTTCAAACTGAACAACAGCGTGGAGTAAATGTATCATCTGCATCAGAATGTTATGAATTTTGAATTTCAACGGCTCTGGATTGGCCCAAAGTAGATGTCTTATGTCTGCGTGTTCTGAACTTGTACGTGCTCATACCGGTAATCTCGTTCTGAGTTCTCACAGAGGAGATTACCAGTAATTTACTGGTAATGTTAAAACTTCTCATACTGGTAAATTGCCGGAATGAATTTACCGTTTTTTTTTTTTTAAAGGTCCTGTTCACACATGATCTCTTAACGGTAATTTACCAGTAAAGTCTGTAGGTGTGAAAGGGGCTATTGACCATTCCAAGATGGCGGATGTGTCAACGTGTCTGGAGCAGTCGAATGTGACATCTATCTTTACGTATCTATGATTCTAATCATCATCAAACAGAAAGTAGACTGCTGTAATTTCTGGGTGAGTGTTCTAGTATATTCTGATGTGAGAATCGTCACCATGGTGATGCATCAGTATCTGTTCTCCATCTGTCTAATGGAGCGGCTTGAAGGGCCAAGTGAAAGATTCATGAGAGCATATATGATAATGTTATATGTCAATGTTATAAGGTCAATGCAGGGCTTGTTGTCTTAAACTCTTCCTCTACAGTCGATTGATTGATAGTCCCTCACAAATTCTAATAAATCTGGTGTTTTAACATCAACGTTAAAGTGAGATTCAAAATTGCAGGGAGAGTTTATACTCAAAGGACACCAAATTTACCCATAAGTCACTGCTCACTACCTCAGTACTGCACAAAGTTTGGCATCTGGTTTGACTAAACAAACTCAGCAATTTTTGCATTCAGCTTAATTAACCTCAGATGAAGTTATTTTGTACTGTGTATAAAATATGCGACTTTGCTAACCAGTAAGAAAACGTGTGCATATTGTAAGCTTACTAAATCATATTTATTTTCATATAGCCCTCAGTATGGATGATTAATATTAGTGATTTATATTAATATTTATATTCATTTAAATACATATAGTATCCTATCTGCACTCTTAAAAATAAAGGTGCTTAAAAGGCTCCTCACAGTGATGCCATAGATCAGGGGTGGCGAACGTTAGTCCTGGAGAGCTGCAGCCCTGCAGAGTAACACTTCAGACCTTGATTAGCTTAATCAGGTGTGTTTGATTAGGGTTGAAGCAAAACTCTGCAGGGCTGCGGCTCTCCAGGACCAACGTTCCATAGACCTTGCCATAGAAGAACCATTTTTGGTTCCACAAAGAACCATTCAGTCAAAGGTTCTATAAAGAACCATATATTTCTTACCTTTTTATAATCTGAAGAACCTTCTTTCGCCACAAAGAACCTTTTGTGAAACAGAAAGGTTCTTCAAATGTTAAAGGTTCTTTATGGAATCATTTAGACAAATTGGTTCTTCTATGACATTGTGAAGCACCTTTATTTTTAAGAATCTATCTATCTATCTATCTATCTATCTATCTATCTACTGTATCTATCTATTTTAGTTTGGTTCTGAAATAAATCAATTTATCAATTAATTGATAAAAAGTGACAGACTTTTTTTGGTTACATGGTTAAATGCTGTTCTTTTGAACTTTCAATTCATTGATAAATCCTTAAAAATGTTTCCAAAGGAATATTAAGCACAACTGTAATCACTGATTATTACTGTTTTAATAAGAATGATTTCTGAAAGATCATATGACACTGAAAACTGGAGTAATGACATCATCACAGGAATAATTGCATTTTAAAATATAGAAAACATTTGTTTTAATTTCTAAAAATATTTCACAATATTAATGATTTTACTGTATTTTTGTAATTAAATAAATGCATCCTTGGTGAGGGTGTGTGTGTGTGTGTGTGTGTGTGTGTGTGTGTGTGTGTGTGTGTGAGAGAGAGGCATTATGATGTCATCATTGTCAGCCCCTATCTGTGACTCAGGTGTTGTCTGTTTGATGACATTGCAGACCAATCAAAATTAACTATTTGTGTCAAATGAAGTTGAAATCTTACAGACATCCCCTGATTGTTTTGCAAAGAGCAGTCAACCCTTTGTTGGAGCCCTGTGAATCAAAATGCAGTTATTGAGTTTGACACACAACAACTGCAGAAAAGTTCCTGCGGCTGATGCTGAACAGATTCAACTGACGCCATTCAGAGAATTCACAGAATCACTGTAGTTTTTGTTTAATGAAAGTCTGCGGATAAGGAACAGGTCTCCCTTTAGGAAATGAACTACAGCTTTTCCACTCCCCACACGGCCACACGCACACACAGGCGGACATGCTCTTGCCTCGATGAACAGTTCAGGGCAGCCATAAATGGAATCGTCTCTCTGTTGTTGAACACGATTAGGAAACTCCACCCAACGGTAAGCGCTGTACTGGAATTGCTGATTGACAGTTATTGGGCTGATGTCATTCATGAGTACGGTTACTAAGACACACCCTCTCATGTCTCATGTAGAAGTGTGATTTGTCCTCACGTGACCCCTCCTTTAAAGTGAATCATCTCTAGAATTGTGTTCTGTTCCTCTAAATCCACAATAACTGTGAAATCAAGGGTTCATGCATACAACGCTTTTGCTTGCTATATATCTCATGACCAGAACCAGAAATCAGCCTGAGGGTCAAAATATGGGGGCAAATGCCCTCAATTGTTTTTTTTTCTTCCACAAATATCATAGTTACATTAGTCTAGTATTAGTACCTCTGCCTGTAAAATGTAGTTTATTGTGTTAAGGATATCTTGTGCATTATTAACAGCTACTCATCGTTATTAACATCTTGTGCATTATTAGCTGCTACTTGCCAATTTTGAATTCTCTAGGTAAGAGCTATAATTCAGAAAGAGGATGTATTCTAAATAACTGTTTCATTTGAAATGTATCACCATATTTTATATGTCAGAATACAGATAAAATAAAATAGAATACCCCAAAAATAAATCGCTTGGAGACAATATTACTGATAATAAAAGGACAAAAAAAGACAGACTTTTTTTGGCTTATGTGGCATATATGCCATTTATTAAGTACTTTGCATTGTTTAAAAAAATATCAATTATTATTATTATTATCGATTTAATTTATAGGTCATTAATAAAGAGATACTAAAGTGAAATCCTGTGTGTGGGAGGGCTGAGGCGACAGAAGGATGATGATGTTTTTGCTCAGCTGTCACCCGATTGTGTTTTAGTTTCTCTATCCTGTACCATTGTTAATCATCTCAGTCTGTCTGAATCAGCTGTAACACACTCCGTTATCAACGGGAAATGAATGATCTGTACCCTCATGCCGCCTTAAAATCCTTGTAATCATGAGGGGGTTGGTTATTCTTATACTTTTAATTCAAATAGGCTATTCAAAACTGAGATAATATTTCACAGGGTTTGCCTTCATCTGGGCAGCCAGCATCTTATCAGGAACATTGTGACAACAGCTCTAGATACTGTTGAGTTTCACACTCAAGGGGGGCAGGGGGTGGTAGTGCCAGTTTGTGCCGGATTATAGCCGGAATGCTTTCAAACTGCTCCAGAGATCATCCGTATGAACAGCGTCACCCTCCATAAGATGGTCTACCTGTTTCACATCAAGAGACAATAAGAATAAGTTGTGTTTGCATGAAAATAGAGATGTAGAAAACAGAAAGCTTGACTTTCTAATGTGTTTAATTGTGTGTGTGAGAGAGTGAGGGAGTGTCTGTGTGATCCATGTCGGAGCTATGCATGTAAATTAGACATTCTGTTGTGAAATATCTCGCTGTGTGTGTGTGTTTGTGTGTGTGCGTGCGTGCGTGTGTGTGTGTCTGGTGGACCACCAGGAATGCCGATGACAATGGACTATCCATTTAAATTTTGTAACGGGCCCTTTGAATTTAGGAGGTGGCCCAGTGTAGTGGATTATACAGAGTTTGTTTTGGTAATTTAACAGACATATTTTCTCTCTCTAGCTGTGAAAAGTGTGACTGTATTTAGTAAAATGATTCAATGACCTTTGGCTCCTACCTGTCTACACTCATATGCAGTTTCGTTGATGCTGCTGTTGATAATGTCAGCGGTTATGTAGATATTTAGATGACATATGAATCATTTGCATAATTTCAGAGTAGATAAATAGCTGAATGTTGATCTTGGCACTAATACAAAAGGTCCAGTGTAAACATTTATCTGACTAATCCCAAAGTCAATCTTCATCTTTAAAGGACTGCAAAAAGGTTATATTTTCAAAATGCCATTTAATGCTAAATGAGGCATCCAAACAATTTGACTTTTGAACCATTTACCATCTTTATGTGTGTGGCATGTTTTTAAGCCTTTATTTTTGTGTGAAAGTGCTAGTCAACTTTTACAATTATTATTAGCATTTAAAATACACTCTTAAAAATAAAGGTGCTTCACGATGCCATAGAAGACATTTTTTGTCTAAATGGTTCCATAAAGAACCTTTAAGATCTGAAGAACCTTTCTGTTTCACAAAAGGTTCTTTGTGGCGAAAGGAGGTTCTTTAGATTATAAAAAGGTGAGAAAGTGATGGTTCTTTAAAGAACCTTTGACTAAATGTTTCTTTGTGGAACTAAAAATGGTTCTTCTATGGCATCGCTGTGAAGAACGTTTTAAGCACCTTTATTTTTAAGAGTGTAACTGCATTCTATTTGAATATATTGTAAAATGTTGTTTATTACTGTGATGGCAAAGATTAATTTTCAGCAGCCATTACTCCAGTCTTCATTGTCATGTGATCCTTCGGAAATCATTCTCATATACAGGCCTATATGAGATTTATTTTATATATTTAAATATTGAGCGATATTATTGTGAAACACTGCTTGGGTTAATACTCCAAAAGAAACAGAAATCAGATTGTTTTTCCTCAATGATCTGCTCCTTTAAATTGCTTCAGGAGAAAGTGTTTCCTGTTTACATAGCCTACTCCTAGGTCAAAAGTTCCCTAGTTTGGTGATCTGAATTCCTCAAACTGACTAAGCAGCTACACTGGTGCTGTTTTAAATCGTCTGAGAACGTTTAAGATCTAATACAGACATGCTGAATAGCTTTACGGTCGTTTCCTGAGTAAATTTCTCTGTTTATTCATATGCCGAACGGAAAAAAAAACTTAGTGTGTGAGCGAAATATAATATAAATAAGTTTGTCATAAGTTGAACAAAGGTTTTATTTAAGTTGATGAGAGTTTTACTGCTTTGATTAAGAGGCAGCATTGAGAATAAGATCTCACTGTCTGTGCGCCTAACCCGTGACGTCACTTTCCCAAACATTCGCCGCTTGGATGTTTGTCCATATATGGAAGAGCGCTCCAGACTACAGTGAGTGCACAGAGCGCGAGCGTGCTTCTGACCTACTCATACTTTTAGGGATAAAATTGCTGAAGAATGTTCCTAGAATTTTGCTAAATCAGATAAAACGTCATTTTAGGTCCTCAAATAGAGACAAAAAAATATATAAAATACAGGTGCATCTCAATAAATTAGAATGTCGTGGAAAAGTTAATTTATTTCAGTAATTCAACTCAAATTGTGAAACTTGTGTATTAAATAAATTCAATGCACACAGACTGAAGTAGTTTAAGTCTTTGGTTCTTTTAATTGTGATGATTTAGGCTCACATTTAACAAAAACCCACCAATTCACTCAACAAATTAGAATACTTCATAAGACCAATAAAAAATTGTTTTTTAGTGAATTGTTGGCCTTCTGGAAAGTATGTTCATTTACTGTATATGTACTCAATACTTGGTAGGGGCTCCTTTTGCTTTAATTACTGCCTCAATTCGGCGTGGCATGGAGGTGATCAGTTTGTGGCACTGCTGAGGTGGTATGGAAGCCCAGGTTTCTTTGACAGTGGCCTTCAGCTCGTCTGCATTGTTGGGTCTGGTGTCTCTCAAATTCCTCTTGACAATACCCCATAGATTCTCTATGGGGTTCAGGTCAGGCGAGTTTGCTGGCCAATCAAGCACAGTAACACCATGGTCATTGAACCAGCTTCTGGTACCTTTGGCAGTGTGGGCAGGTGCCAAATCCTGCTGGAAAATGAAATCAGCATCTCCATAAAGCTTGTCAGCAGAAGGAAGCATGAAGTGCTCTAAAATTTCCTGGTAGATGGCTGCGTTGACTGTGGACTTCAGAAAACACAGTGGACCAACACCAGCAGATGACATGGCAGCCCAAATCATCACTGACTGTGGAAACTTCACACTGGACTTCAAGCAACATGGAATCTCTGCCTCTCCTCTCTTCCTCCAGACTCTGGGACCTTGTTTCCAAATGAAATGCAAAATTTACTTTCATCTGAAAAGAGGACTTTGGACCACTGAGTTCTTTTTCTCCACAGCCCAGGTAAGACGCTTCTGACGTTGTCTCTGGTTCAGAAGTGGCTTGGTAGCCCTTTTCCGAAGACGTCTGAGCGTGGTGACTCTTGATGACAGTATTCTCAAGCTTGCAGTCATCCCTGTTGCTTGTGCACCTTTTCCTACCCAAATTCTTCCTTCCAGTCAACTTTGCATTTAATATGCTTTGATACAGCACTCTGTAAACAGCCACACCTTTCAGTAATGACCTTCTGTGACTTACCCTCTTTGTGGAGGGTGTCAGTGATTGTCTTCTGGATCATTGCCAAGTCAGCAGTCTTCTCCATTATTGTGGTTTCAAAGAACAAGAGATACCCGGAATTTATACTGTATGGATGGTCATTTATTGAAACTCAAATGTAAATATTCTAATATTTTGAGATACTGATTTTTGACTTTCATGAGCTGTAAGCTCTAATCATCAAAATTAAAACAAAAAAACTTTTGAAATGTTTTGCTGTACATGCAATGAATCTAAAATATATGAAAGTTTCACTTTTTGAAATAACTTACAAGAAAAAATGAACTTTTTCACGACATTCTAATTTATTGAGATGCACCTGTAAATATAACAGACAGATGAATATATGTTATGAAATTTAATATTATGAAAATAGTTTTCTTTTGGGTTAAGGTTAGTTTGTAATAGTTAGAACTATCTTTATTTGAAAAAACAAAAAACAAATCTATGGTAAAGCGCTATATAAATGATGAAGGTGTGTGTGCCAGACAGTGAAGGACAGCCTCTGTGGTTGTTTAGCCTCTGCAGAGGGGAACTTCTGTTCACCAGGAGGGGGCTTTACCCTACATGGCAGAGGCATTCAGTCCCAAACAACGGCCTTCTTCGGAATGCTGGGAGGATGGAGGCAGGAGGTGGACTTTGAACTGATGCCATGCACTGAAGATGTGATGTAATGGTGTGAAGTTTGCAGCTCTGACAAAAGTGACAGGATCAGGGTGCTTTATTGCAGTACAATACATACATGTTATTGTATATTGTATTGTATGTTATTGCTTAATGTACAGCATAGTATATTGTAAAGTACAGTATAAAATAAAAATACAAAGAGTAAAACAAAAGTTCACAGCTCAAGATTTATTGTCATAGACACTGAAATTCTTGAATGCTTAACCTGATTTATATATATGTATACAGTATATATATATATGTAGGTGATATAAATGTAAAAGTTAGTGCAAAAATAGCAGCAGGATGAGAGACAAAACAGTTAGGAGTTCAAGATGTAAATTGCAGTAACTTTAATTCATTTCTATTGCAGAATGATCATGTGAAGTGTCCATATGCGTATGTTTTAATGTATGCAATATAACTGAGTAGTGACTTCAGTGAAAGTGCATTGTAGATTTATGAAAGGAAAAAAGGCATTACAGTAAGATGATCTGGGCTGTACATCACAGAAATGAACTGCTGACCCTAGTTCAGCTGATGCAGAGCATCAAATACTCACAAGGTGAACATCTGTTTGTGTCAGAGCACGTAATGTCTGTTCAAACATGCCCTGAATAAACAGAACTAATCATTTCAATCCTGTTCCAGAAATAACCACAAGGATTCAAGAGAGGAAATCTCATAATCTTAAACTTCACAGCCTTTCTTCCCCTGGTTAGAGGTAATGAATATGAGGGATATCCCCTGCCAGTGCAGGCAGACTTCTTTATGGAAGAGGTCTGACCACATATGGCCTTGATCTGAAGCAGCGGCAGCTTCCACTTTCAGTCTTTTATCTATTCCCATAATTTATAATGGTGTGAAAGTTTCATATGTTTATTACCCTGTTGGCAAAATCCATCTTAAGATGGTAGCTGTGTTTTGGAATAGCTGGTGCAAGCAGGTCATTATTTGGTGATCAAGCTACCATGTTCCAAAAAGCAGCTTGACCACCACAAACTGGTGTGACAAACTGGTATATAATCTGTTGCTAGTTTAAGATGGTCTGCCAGACTAGTTAATGACCAGCAGAAACCAGATTAATATTGATTTTCTAGCAGGGATCCGAGTTATTAAACAATACTAATGGGAGATTTCTTTGGATGTTGTATACCCCACAACATTCCTCCACCCTAAAAGAAGAACATGAGCGCTGTTACTTGAGACACGGTGAGATAAAACAATTTAGGGTGTGGTCACCTGGAGGGCAGTGAGAAAACATTAAAGGATTATTTTATAAGACCAAGAATTGAAATACAATTATTTAAAAACCATTAAATAAATTAATACAAACATAAATTCATCCTGCAATTAATTCAAGTGGCACAAATATCCCTGAAAGCATACCTACGTCCATGCAGACAACCTACACCAAATCTATTAACGGACAGCGATATTAGCCAATCACCACCGAGCTTTTTCTAGTGGGCGGGTTTTAAGGGTTTGCGCACCAGCCAATCAGGCCAATCCCTGCGTCGTCCTTCGTTTTATTTTTTTTCCGTTACTGTGAAGTTTTTGCTGCCGATGCGCGTGCTGGCGGTTCTGCCTACTCGCCACTCTGGATAGCGGCCGTGAAAAAAACGGACAGAACGAGAAAGACAAGGAGACACGGACTTTGGGGAGAGTGAACGGGGCAGGGGAAAACGAGGCAGCGACGTTAGTTTAGTGCCCATCGTTTTAAGTGCGCACGGGAGTGTTTACTGCAGCGCTCTGTGGGAGAGAGAGAGAGAGAGAGACACCGGAGAGAGACGGGAACAGCAGTTCAGAATGGATCACCACGACCATCAACAACATCATCATGATCACTATGATGGAGGAGAGAACGACTATATGCGTCCAGAAGATGACTGGGACCGGGATCTGCTGCTTGACCCCGCCTGGGAGAAACAACAGCGAAAGGTAACGTTACGCGCTATAATCTCCCCACACCACCGGTTTAAGGTGCAAAGGGAACTTGCAAAGCAAGAGAAAAAAAAATACATATTGCAATGTGGATATTTAAGGGGTACGGTTATTCAGTTATGGGCTGCCTGTGAAATTGGCTTTGCACTGCGACTGCTACGCATGCATGAATTTGTTTATATTGTATGTATAATATTTGTTTCCCTTAAAACATGCGAGTACAGAAAATCAAAAGCTTATAAATTCTACATATTTCTAAAGCACCAATCTTCGTTATAAGAAACTTAAGGGACATCTGTTGCGGGATTGCGCATGTTCCTGTTCAGTCTGTCCATTCATTTGAGCGTTGTGACGGCCCGCCCCCAGTCAAACGATCCGGGACCCTGATCACCGGACACCGTGCGCCCACCTATTCTCCTCACCGCGCGCAACAGATGTGTGCCAAATGATTGAGAATCATTCTGGTTCCGATTCCTCTTATCGATTCCATTTCCCTAAAGATTCTTTAGTACTTTTGAGGAAGTGCCTTCTGAAAGAAAATGCAATTAGTATTGCATTTGCTGTCCTCATGATGTGTGCCAAATGATGATGTAACATCTGATTACAACAGAACAGATATAACAAATAACACAAACTGTAATAAAATGTTGTTATGTTTAAGCTTTTGAAAATATGTATTTTTACTAATGTTACACACTGTCATATATGAATAACTAACGTTAGTCAGTAACTACATGGACTAAGTCTAAACAAATACAGCATAAAGCAAGTTTAGATTAATTTCGCATTCGCAAATAATAATTTGTGGTTCAGAAAGGGATTCAGATTAATTTAGGCACCTCTTATATTGATTCAGAACTCTTTTTGACTCATCAAAATGATTTGTTCATAGGAGTTGTTTGCTTGAGAAACGTACCTCGCTGATTCACTTCAAAGGAACCGGTTCATAAGAGTCGTTCGCTCGGGAATTGGACCATACCATCAGTTGCGGTGAACAGTTACAGTAGTTGCTAGAAAACACTGTCAGAGTAGTTTAGTGCGATGTTAAGTGCTCATCAGCAGTGGAATGCACCGTTAACAGAACCAAACGTCATGAAAATCGCTCGGTTCCGGTATGTTTAACGGTCCTGATTAAGAACCGGTTCTCTGTTGCCAACTCTAGGCCCATGCCAGCTCCGTTAACGCATTCCGGTAGACCGTAAGTTTAGGGAGGGGGGTGTTTATAAAAATCTCTCGGATGTGATTTTTTGCACAGAAGTTTAAAAACTATTTGAAATATGAGTGAAACATTTGTCGCTCCCACACTCTTTTCCTCCCCCTTGGAAAACGGGGAGGAAAAAAGAGAACGAGTGCTGGAATCTGCTGCGGTTTGGGCTGGGCTTGTCAGGGAGCGAGTCTGCCCAAAAATGGTAATAACAGACCCCGTACACGGCTGCTGGAAAACTTTCCCGCGTTTCTTTTTTTTTCCTTCCTCGAAAGCTTGTAGACTCCTGAATGATGTCATCAGCTACCGGCGGGAAAGACTCATGCTCAGGTATGCAGCAGAGTCCTGCACTTCAGCTCCTACGACCATAAACCCGTGACAAAACCATGCGTCAAGAGTTTTCCACCAGACCAGACATGTTCAGTCTTACCTAACTCAGTGTTAAGAGAGGAGATTAAACCCCTTAAGAAGTTTTGCATTGGTAGCCCAGTGCAGGATCATCATATTTTGAATTTAAGACACATTAACCGTTATGTATGTCATGCTATATGTATATGTGTGTGTGTTGGGTCAAATGGAAATGAGAGACACACAACTAGAAAAGGCCCTGAGGTGTTTTTTTTCCCTGTCTCGGTATATAGGCACTACATTGTGATAGAGCATCATTTCCGACACTGTTCATTAATGACAAACACACACACATTTTTGCTCCATGCTGCCTATTAAACAGGATATAACTGTGACTTTGACTTTGACAGGATATAACTGTGACTCTGTGATGTGTGTGTGTGTGTGTGTGTGTGTGTGTCAGACAAATTGGTTATTGTTCTGCATTCTGACAGGGCTGAAAGGTCAGAAGAGAAGTGAAGTCTGTTCTGCAAACACACACACACACACACACACACACACACACACACACACACTGCAGGTATAGAGTGCTGACCCTCATCTCATAAAAGACATTTGGACTAAGTCAAATCTGGAGTAGATTTGAGCTGAGAAAGTGAATGTGTGAGAAACCATCTGATTAGCTGCAGTTTATGTTTATGCATGAAAGTATTTCAGCAAGTTCAGACTGGACCAATAGAATCAGAAACACATTTTCCTGTCTAATAACATCTGTGTAGGTCTGTGAGAATTTGTCTGCAATTTGAGAAAATAAGCCCCTCGGGCCGGACAGGTGTGAGGTGATTCAGCTTAAAACAGCAGCGAGACCTTATGAACTCTCTCTCCTTTTTGTCTGTCCCCATCTGTGAGGTCAGATTTTCATTGTTTTTGTACACGTGTCCATTATTGATGCTTTCTCAGCCAATCAGCGAAGGGTTATGGGTAGGGCTGGGAATCGATTCCAAAAAGAAGCGATTCCGAGGCGTTGGGAATCGAGAGTCGATTCCGATCCCATCAAGAGGAATCGACTCCTCATTCAGAGCCTTTTTCAGTTCAACAAATCTTATCTATGGGTGCCTCTCAAACGGAGGGCTGCATCCTACGAAAGCTCCACACATTTAAATTCATGAAAATAAACTGAAAGAAAACGAGTCGGCACTGAGATCATCTGAATTTGAGGATGCAGCCTTCTGTTTGAGAAGCACGCCTCCCTCATTCGATAAAAGACGCCTCGAGAGCTGTGAGATAAAAGATCCTTTCAAAATTTTATATTTTATTACCCTTCGACGTAATGCTCGCTACGAGAGCTGATTAGAGATAAAAGATCATTCTTTTTTGAACCAGTAATATATAAAAGATCTATATTTAATTTTATATTTTATTACCCTTCGCCTCATGCTCGCTAAAAGATCATGATTAGAAGGCTGATTCGTTTCCATGAAAAGGTTCTTTCAAAAGTTTTAATGACAGTAGTGGCCGAAAAAAAAAAAAAAACGTTTCAGAGGTTATTTTACAGTGAAACTGGCTTTTGAGAGCTGCATGACATAATAGATTGTTAATGTTCTGACGTTCGAGCGTCTTGATTAAAATATATATTTTTTTATTTCTATCAGCCAATAATAATTCAAAAGAAAAGTCACAAGCACAGAATCAGTGGCCGAGAGCGCACTCCGATTGATAGATAAACCACGAGCTCTATCAGTGTTATTGTTAATGTTCTGGTTATTTGTTTCAAATACAGTTTGTTAATTTTGTGCAAAGCATACAGCCAAAGTAAATGTTTATCATTCAGCTTAACTGTGTACATTTATTTTAGACACTTCATGCCTTGTTCATATGCGATAAACGGAGCCCTGCTGAGCAGTGAGCTATGACTGATTTCACGGGAAATGCTGACAAAATTACAATTTAAAAATCAATCAGAGCTATAGAAATGCATCTTCTTCTTTTTTATTTAATTTAATTTATTTTTTTACAATAAAGCTTCATATTATGAGAAGGATACTTTCTACGACCGTTATATCCTGCAGTCATGGCGAGATTATGTTCCTTCAATCTAAAAAACAAGAATCGAAAACAACAGGGGAATCGATTCTTGGAATCGAATCCCATCGATTCCAGAACCAGGAATCGGACTCGATTCCAAAAATTTCGGAATCTTACAGCCCTAGTTATGGGGTCTTCAGTTCCCACAGTTCAATTTGTAGAGAGTTCTGTTAGATTTCAGTGAATGTTCTGTTTTCATTTACACTACCTTTCAAAAGTTATGGGTCAGCCAGTTTTTTTTAAAGTGCCCCTATTATGCCTTTTCGAATATTACCTTTCATGCAGTGTGTCATGTAGCAGTATGTGAACATAAACTATCTGCAAAGTTGTGAAGTCGACAGTGCACGATAAATAAAGTTATTGTCTATAAAAAAAAAAGAATCGGCTCGCAATTGTCTAAACGAGTCGTCAGGAATTTGAATCTTATTCTGTTACGGCTGTACGTCACGAAGTAACACATTTACATAATGTCCGCCCATGGGCTGTCATTCGCGCTCTGTTCGCGCTGTACGCGGTAGACCAATCACAAAGGACTGCGCCATCTGACCAATCACAGCAGCGAGGGCTCACGGAAAGGAGGGGTTTAGAGAGACTGATTCTTTGAACTGCTTCGCACGAGTCGTTTAGGAATCATTTAGAAATTAGGTAAAATTAAATCTATTTTTTGAGAAAACTAAAGTGTGTTTTGACCTTGGATGCATGTAAACCTGTTTTAGGACACTCATAAAACAATATTAGCAACCTTAAAAATGGCATAATAGGGGCACTTTAATGAATACTTTTATCAGCAAGGACTCATTAATTGATCAAAAGTGACAGTAAAGACTTTTACACTTTTAGACTTTCTATTCCTCAAAGAGTCCTGAAACAAATTTAGAGACAGATGTTTGACAGAAGTTTTACTGCAGTTATTTGCCACTACCATTTGAACTAGGGCTGGGCGATATGGCCAAAAAAATTATCACGATAATTTTTCTCATATCAGTCGATATCGATAATTATCACGATAAATGTCAAATCTTTATTTCTTTCAAGTTTAAAGCCAGAATTTTGCTCCAAAGTGAAAGTTGTAGAAACCAGACCATTAATTTTCCTTAAAATAAATATTCAACTAGAAAAATTAATTTCTGAGTTGCTGCATGTTCTAATGAGTGATATTGTTTCAAATCAAGAAACAGGTTCGGGTTGCCTGAAATATTATTTAATGGTATTTTTCTCTTAGAAATGCACATTTGATAGTAGCTTGAGTAAGACAGCTTTGTTCATTATCAAAATCAGTAACATCTGTAAAAATTGTAGCAACCTCAGTTTTATATGGTTAAATTTATTAAAAATATTATTATTAAATTTATATTATTTTTTTTACATTGGTCTCCCATAGTAGCATACATTTAAATCATGATAAACAGTTAAAACCACACATATAACACCTCAATACCATGGTAAAAAATATAACTATGGTTTTTAGGTAGCCTATTTGTATGAAAAACAGTAGTCTAAAAACATTCAGTATAAATGCACACATGCAGCTATATAGCTTAATCACAAATACATACTATGAATTTTATTACAGGAGTAATGGTGTATAATTAGTGTGAATATCCCACATTTCTGCCACAATACCATGGTGCAGTGAGTGTTATTACAGTAAATCCATGGTAAATGATGGCGATGTGTAGATTGAAAAGCCTTCTGACTGTCTTATTACACACAGTGTTTCTCCTGTTTGGCTCTAAACTAGTTTAAATCATGAATGCAAGCACTTCATACTGGATCTCACAGCGCTGTTTAGTGCTCGCGTGACCGTCTCATCCGCGAGTAAATGCATCTGCTCTAGTGAGCTCGAGGAGAAAATTTATTTTTATTTTTATTTTTTTTTTTAAAAAGAGGAACGAAACGGCGCGACTCATTTGAATCGCGCCACACGGACCTTTTATCCGCTCGGATCAAAGTCAAACTGCCGCGCGGCGCGATTCAAATGAGTCAAGCTGTTTCGTTCCGCTTTTGGCGCATAAACATTATATCGAACATTTATCGAGCTCTTCATGTCGTTTTATCGAGGAAAATTATATTGCGATAATTATCGTTATCGAATTATCGCCCAGCCCTAATTTGAACATATGAAAATATTGATAAAAGTAGGTTAAAGTAGTCTCAAGTGAACCAAAACACGCAGTGTGTATTTTAATAAGGGTTGACTTGAGACTATTAAACCTATTTGTATCATCATTTTCATACGTTCAAATGGTAGTTGAACATTTGAACTGAAGTACTTTGAATTTCTAAATGATGTGTTATGTATCCAGGGACCACAAGAAGCTCTCTACCAACTGTATCTTAACATCATGGTAGTGAATTTCCTTTAGTGTCCTTAAATTTGTCCTGCAGTGCCGTGCAGCGTGTGGACAGTACCAGTGAGTTAAGTGTTTCCATACTGCAGTAGTTCAGTCTGCCTTGGGCAGGTTTTAAATGGTTCTGTTTGCAGATCTTGATGCGCTGATAAGAAAAGATTTAGATCTTCAAAAACAGGAAACCGTTCAGCTCTAGTGAATCTGAATCAGTCACATATCATTGGGTTCTGAGATCTGTATCTATCTGACAATCCGCATTGTGTATTTTCTTGGTGTGTGTCTTCAGGGTAGTAAAGAGTTAATGTAGGAGGGGAAAAACCTTTTCTGGCTTTTTCAGTTTAAAGAATTAAACTAGGTATACTTGTCACAATCAATCCTCTGTTTTTCTCTGTCTCTTTCACTTGTTCTCTTTCTCTCTACCTCTATTAGAGGGGAGTATCCCAGTGGGATACAGTGGCTGTTTTTAAGCCGGTCTGAGGTGAGGTGAGATTCCTGAAATCTGTCGCAGATCTGACATACACATTCCATCTCTACATCAATAACTTTTTTCCCATGTTTCTTTGCTGATTTTTAGGGAAAATCTGCAGCATTCAGTGAAAGATGGTAGGAGTACTATACACTTAATGGTAGCTGAAAGCATAATCCAATTAGGCAAAATGTCTAATAAACCAGCTCGCAAGTGGCAGGGTGTGTGTAAAACATTGTGAATGGCATCTGCTTCAATTACGTAGAGTTCTGCGGGCACAGATGCCATGTAGTTCTGCATATAACACGTGATATCCTTAGGCGTCATTGCATGCCTGATTTTTTTTTTTTTTTAACCACTTTTTTTGAAAGATGGCATTTTCAGTTCTTGAGCAGAAGCTCTAGTTTAGCCAGTGTATTGCACCGAGTGATGATACACCATTAGTATTTGATATTTTTAATGTGTATTCAGTGCGGTTGTTACCAGTTGTAGAAACCGACAGCAACAGTGTCACAGCTCTCTAAGGCCCCCCCCCCAAAAATGGTAAAAACAATTGACACAGTCAATGTTTTTCCTCCTTTTATTTAAATTTTTCAAGGAATCAAAGAATTAACGGAAGAAAAGAAAGTAAAATATATAGAATTTGTTGTAAAGTAATGCCTTATACATAACTATTTGCATATATAATTGTATTGTAATACACTTTAATATACACCACAAAGTAAAAAAACGAGTCAAAGTGAGACATTTTACTTTTTTGTAGATTGAAGTCTGAAAAGCTTTCAAAAGGCTTCCAGGATGCAACGTTCATTAAAGGGGATAGTTCACGCAAAATGTAAATTCTGTCATCATTTATTCACCCTCAAGTTGTTCCAGACCTGTATGAATTTTTTTCATTTGCTGAACACAAAAGACGATGTTTTGAAAAATGTTAGTAACCAAAATTTTCCAGTTACCTACCAGCAACTGTTACCCACTGGTTACCCACATTCTTTATAATATTTTTTTTTGTGTTCAGTAACTGTATAAGATGACAGTTTTCGGATTTTTGGTGAACTGTTCCTTTAAATTAATTCTAATTCAATCTTATAATATGCAAAAAACAGCTCTGTTAATTTATTGTCACATTCAATTATGAATTACATTACATCAATCACATAAATCATGTTTTCAATTCCAAAAAGTGATATTTTTTTAACATTCTCTTTAATGTTTTTCGTAAAGAGAGAGAACAAAACAAAACAAAACAAAAACGTACTTAGATTGAAATTACAACACTGCAGAAACATCAGTGTGAAGTTTCACCTTTCATAACAAGTCCAAAACGCAGCCATCTACCAGAAATTTGAATACCCTTCCTGACAGTTTATGGAGATGCTTTTCATTTTCAAATTTGGCACCTGCCCAACTGCCAAAAAAAAGGGTTCAATGACCATGGTGTTACTGTCTTGATTGGCAAAACTCGTGACCTGAACCCCATTGATAATCATGGGGTATTGTCAGAGGAAGATGGAAACAACACAATGCTGACCTGAAGGCCACTCAAAGAAACTGGGCTCCAAATCTCAGCAGTGCCACAAACTGTCACCTATGCCACGCCGAAGAGGCAGTATTAAAGCAAAAGGAGCCCCTCCAAGTATTGTCATATACAGAAATGAACTTTTCCAGAAGGCCAACAATAAAAAATGTTTTTTTTATTGGTCTTGAAGTATCTAATTTGTTGAGATGGTGAATTGGTGGGTTTTTGTTAAATGCGAGCCTAAATTACAATAAAAGAAAACTTAAACTACTTCATTGTGTGCTTTTTATTTAATACACGAGTTTCAAATTTGAGTTGAATTACTGAAATAAATTAACTTTTCCACGATAATTTATTGAGATGCTGTAATATGCAAAAAACAGCTGAATGTCTTGTCACGTCTTATGAATTACTTATCCAATAAATCATGTGTTTTCAATTCCAAACAGTGATATTTTTTTTAACATTCTCTAACTGTTTTTCGTAAAGAGAGAGAACAAAACAAAACAAAAACGTACTTAGTCGAAATTACAACACTGCAGAAACATCACACCTTTCATAACAAAATGAAATTCGAATCCAGTTAAGAAGAATAAGTCTTCGTGCAAGAAGCATCACAAATGTAATCACAGAATATTGACTCTTTGATATTGTAATGTTATCATATTTAACCCCAAAAAGAGCTAATACTGGGTCTGGGTCCAGAGGTCTTCTTATAATATCTGACATTATTTGAAAAATTGTGGACCAGTAAGTAATGATTTTGGGACACTTCCAAAACATGTTTGCTAATGAGGCACCTGATTGTCCACATCTATCACTGGTTGAGTCCACAGATGGAAACATCTTGGAAAGTTTTTCTTTAGAAAGATGAAGTCTGTGCAATATCTTGAACTTTATAAGTCTGTCTAGCACATATTGAGGAGGAGTGAACCAGTTTTTGTGCATCATCCCACTGGTCCAAACAGTGATATTTTGACAAGAAAGATGAGTAATTTGCATCACTTATTACTTTGGTCATTTACCATTTCTATCTTAACAGTTGTCAAATATTAAAGGTTTAGCTACCAAACTTGCACTCTTTCACTCTTAAAACTGAAGCGTTGAGCTGGCATTCACGTTTGGCTTCTGTGAACAGTGAACCCATGCCTTCTTTGATTTGGTTGGACATTTCAATCATTTTGACATCAATGAATGCTGTTAGACCAGTCTAAAACACTAACTTTTAACTTTACACTAACTTTCTGTCATCTTAACAGCAAACAGAGCAGCATCAAGAATATCAAATATTGAGAGGACAATTTGACAATGTCTGATTATTGAGAACTATGGTGGTTACAGCCCTGCAGCTGTCTGACACAAGCTCCATTTTATTGCTTTTCTGCAGCTTGCTATTAGAGGTCTTCACGGGTCCAAAAATGTGCTGCGCGGGACCGACCCGGACCCGTATTTTATTTGAAAGTGGGACCCGAACCCGTGTAGACCCGAGAAATGCCTTAAATGTACTACCTGGACCCGACGCGGACCCGACCATTATTCGAAAGTTGGACCCGAACCCGGCTGGGAAGACACAGACCCGACTGTACCCGTCCCGATCGGCACATATTGCACAGCAAATGCTATGAAGTCAATAAACGTTGCGAAGAAAAAAAACTTTTTGCCTTAACTACTGTTAGTAGCCCTCTCCCTGACTGCGATGCATACAATCCTCCTTGCCAATACATTTCCATCCATGTTAGGCTGTTCCTCTCTCTTGCCATCTGAAACAGCCTTCTTAATCCACTCATTATTCCAGCTTCAAAAGTACTTGCTGTCACGGAGACGGATGACTAATGCAACTTCGCAGTTTTTTTTTCATCTCGAGTCAACTTCGACTGTTACGTTTATCCTTTTGAACTACAATAACGATACTTTTTGTTGGTTGTAATAAAGACTCGGAGCAATTATTTTTTTTAGCAAAAAACGCACAGAATTAGAAGTTCGTTACACTCTACTGCGTGCGTGTTCAATAACAGGTCTCTTCACATAATAAATAAATAAACAGCGTCTCTTCAGTTTTGTTTCAGCTTTTTTTTCACATCACTCATGAAGAAATCCATGATCACCGTCCGTTTGCAGTACTAACATTAACTCCGCCCGCGCTCTGCTTCTGGCGGCTGAGGTAACGCGTGTGGGGTTTTTTTCACCTTATTTCCCGCTCACACTTTTCTCATCCTAATTTTACAAACTGCAAGTTACAAAACACACGCATGCTGACTGACACTGATCACTCGCGGGTGCGGTGTTCTCCGATTGACTCGGGTATGTTAAAAAGACCCGGGACCCGAAGTAATAGATTCGGACCCGGCTGACCATTTAAAATATAGACCCGAACCCGTCCTCGGGTCTCGGGTCCTCCGTGAAGACCTCTACTTGCTATGTCTCACCATTCCTAATATTCATCCACTGATCCACAAATGCAATTGTGTTTTATTAAAAAATGTATTAGGGCAGACTGAACAAAATCCTAGTACAGACAGTGGAAGATTAATGAAGTGCTCAAATTAAGTTTGTCTCATGATTTCATTCAAAAGAGTAAGATCATGTTTTATTCATGCATATGTATTTACTATTCATGAGATAATGCGTCATTATTTCATGGCATCATAAGCAGCATGTCTGTGAATGACAGCTGTCCCCACCAGAATGACATGCATGATGACGTGCATGACACAGTCTGTCATTTCCTGCCCTGGAGTTTAATGTCAGGATGTGATGAGGTACTTTATCCCTCACTGTGTTCTTTCAGCTAGTGAAAGAACAGCTTGAATAGCTCCACAATAGTGTAGAAAATGCTGCCACCTCATTTGCTGAGACTGTGTGTGTTCGAGCCAGACCGAGATGCTGCGGGATGCAGTTTTTTGATGTGTGTGTGCGTTCTTAAAAAGTTTATTTTATTGACTGTGTTTGATCCTCCTTCACCTCTGCAGTTTGCAAAGTCAAATATGTCAAGTCAGAATCTTTTTTTATCTTGGTGAAAGTCAAGGTCTTCATGCAAATCATTATGTGCCGCTCCTAAACTGATGATGTGCTCCAAACGAGGACTTTGTTCCTTGTATCTGTCCGACAGACTTACCCAGAACCAGGCCCTATTGTTCCTCACATAAAACCGTATAGATAATGCAACATCGCCGGGAGCCGCAGTAAGTGTGTGCACATACACTGTGTGTGTTTTAAGTTTAATTAACGTTTAATTAATTTAATTACAGCTTTCCTGTAGCTCAAATGGTAGAGCATGGTGCTAGCAACGCCAAGATCATGGGTTCGATTCCCAGGGAAAGCAAGAGCTGATAAAATGTAAAAACTGTAACTTGAATGCAATGTAAGTCGCTTTGGATAAAAGCGTCTGCTAAATGCATAAATGTAAATTAACGTGAAAGCAGCGATCCGAGCGAGTCAGCGTTTAGCTCTAAGTGAAGCCGCTGGCGTTGTTGATAAGATTATTAATGAGCCATTAAACTCTTGTGTCTGGACACGCGAAAATAAGAGACAGGCTCACCTTAGGAGGGTGGTGTGTGTGTGTGTGTGTGTGTGTGTGTGTGTGTGTGTGTGTGTGTGTGTGTGTGTGTGTGTGTGTGTGTGTGTGTGTGTGTGTGTGTGTGTGTGTGTGTGTGTGTGTGTGTGTGTGTGTGTGTGTGTGTGCGGGTTTATGTGGTTTATGAGGACACAAATTTGTATAATAACATGGGTATGACAGAGGTATTACAATTTGAAGGTGGTTTATGAGGACACTGCCTATGTCCCCGTAATTCAAAAGGCTTAAAAAACATACTAAATGGTGTTTTTTTGAAAATCTATAAATGCACACAGTCTCCTGTGAGGGCTAAGTTTAGGTGTAGGGTTGGTGTAGGGCAATAGCACACACAGTTTGTTCAGTATAAAAACCATTACGCCTATGGAGAGTCCCCGTAAACCACAAAAACCAACATGTGTGTGTGTGTGTGTGTTAATGTGGAATGTGTGTGGAACCGAGACAGTGGGCCACGCGTCTCAGGGGCTAATCAGCACTTCCTGTCTGGAGGAGAAAGCCAGCAGACACCAACAAACAGCCCACTAACAGACAGATAGGGCGAGAGAGAGAAACAGATGGAAAAAAAACTAGATTTTCACAAGAGTTATATGTCTAATACATAACATAGGGGTTTGTTCAAAGTAGTAATGATGTTTGCCTTAGCAAACAGCACTAATGTGAAAGATAAACTAAGACAGACAGGCATTTTATCCATTGAAAGGGGATGATGTCATTGTCTGTGTGTGTATGCGGTCAGTATTTTGTTTAAACAGGTAACAGCTGTTACACCTGTCACACGTGCACACCTGAGTGGGTGGAGCTGCACAGGCATTTGAGTGTTGAGACGTTTCATTCCTGATGTCTTTCTCTGCACTCACACTGAGAATGAATGTACAGTGGCCCCAAAATGTATTTGGTCACTTATACATGTATAAAAAATGTATGAATGGCATTGCATTAAAGGTGCTGTATGTAGGATTTTGACTCTGCTAAAGCATAAAAATACCATAATATGCTTGCAGACATTTAGGAAACATGTTAAGTTAACATACTTGTTTATCTGAAAAACAATGCTACAGTAGTTATTCTCCTTTGAAAATGCTCCGGCCCGGATCTGTGTTTGTTATGGTTTGTGAAACCCACCCACTGCCAGTTTACCCAATTGTATTTCGGCACCCCGGGTTGCCAGTTGCCGGAAAACACAGCGCATTTAATTTAATTAATTGTCATGTGCGCTCGTTCCTGTTGGTGTCGTTAATCTGGCATCCTGCGCGTGCGTCAAATCTGAGGAGGAGGGGCTGGGTCTCCAATATTTTGAATTTGGACTGCAATACTTAGTTCAACCGCTAGGTGTCAATCCTACATACAGCACCTTTAAGTATGTGCTGATATTAAAATTCTGTCTGATATAAAAAGCTGATCATATTTATAGGATATCTTCCATAAAATGGAAATAATTCTTAAATATTAAAATGTATTATTTAAATATTAAATTTAAATAATTAGAAATGTTATTAAATATTACATTTCTACAATATTTTGTCTGAATAAATAAAAAACTAAAATCTAAAATAATTTTTATTGTTTTAAATAGTGAATTTAGACATTACAGCATTATAATGTACTCTTTTAGAATGCATATTCATGTTAAGATCTATTAAAGATTTATAATTTGAAAATGTATATTACATTACTAGTGTTTTTGAAAATTAACTTTTTAATGGAGTGTTAAATGACATCAAAGGTAATCTAAGTGTAATTTGTTGATTTCTGGGTAAACTATTACCTCTTTAACCCTGTAAAGCCTACTCTATCATATTTGATATGCAAATTTCGAAGGCCTCTAAATTATATGATCAAATATGATCAGAAGTTTTCTGATAATACAATCTACTACATGCCTTCTATCGCCTGATTGAGAGTTTATACTTGGTAACACTTCAGTATAGGGACCAATTCTCACTATTAACTATTTGCTTATTAGCATGCCTATTAATAACAAATTGGCTGTTAATTAGTAATTATAAAGCACATATTCTGCACGACAATATTCTACATCTCTAATTCTACCCAATACCTAAACTGAACAACTACCTTACTAACTATTAATAAGCAGCAAATTAGGAGTTTATTGAGGCAAAAGTTGTAGTTAATTGTTTGTTAATTGCGAGAATTAGAACCTTAAAATTAAGTGTCATCGAACTTTTAAAGGCCTTAAAGGGATACTCCACCCCAAAATGAAAATTTGGTCATTTATCACTTACCCCCATGTCGTTCCAAACCCGTAAAAGCTTCGTTCGTCTTCAGAACACAATTTAAGATATTTTGGATGAAAACCGGGAGGCTTGTGACGTCCCATTGACGCCAAGTAAATAACTGTCAAGGTCCAGAAAAGTATGAAAAGCATCGCCAGGATACTCCATCTGCCATCAGTGGTTCAATCGTAACAATTAGGCACCGTAACATCTCCTCTGCGTCAGCGTAGCTCCATTTTGGAAATTATCCCCTGGAAGCAAAATGCGTACACTCTTCTGTATCAGCCTCGACACAGGGATGCGTCTTATACGCATTTACCTCTGATTTGAACGCAAACAGGACCCCTGTGGCCCAGCTGATACAGAAGAGTGTACGCATTTTGCATCCAGGGGATAATCTCCAAAATGGCGCTACGCTGACGCAGAGGAGATGTTACGGTGCCTAATTGTTGAATAAAGTTGTTATTTTTGTTTTATTTCCGTACAAAAAGTATTCTCGTCACTTCATAACGTTACGATTGAACCACTAATGTCAGATGGAGTATCCTGGCGATGCATTTCATACTTTTCTGGACCATGACAGTGTTATTTACTTGGCAGTCAATGGGACAGTCACAAGCCTCCCGGGTTTCATCCAAAATATCTTAAATTATGTTCTGAAGACGAACGAAGCGTTTACGGGTTTGGAACGACATGGGGGTAAGTGAAAAATTACCAAATTTTCATTTTGGGGTGGAAGTATCCCTTTAATATTTGTTTATTTATTTATTTTATTTAAAAAAAGTAATTCTCTTCTCAGATTGTGGTACACATGTCTTTTTGCACTGGTATTTAAAGATTTTTGAGTGCCCACTGCCCACATACTTTTTGGGGCTGCTGTATGTATTTGAGAGATGTTCTATAAAAACAGTTTTCACTATAGCTGTAAATAAACAGGTCATTTGCTTGGCTTATGGGGGAGTTTGTTTGTGTATATGCGTGTGTCTCGGACCGCCTGATTGTTTGTAGGTTTTCTGGCATATGTAGTTGCTATGGCAACCCCACGACGATGAGCTGAGCTGTGCTGTATTTCACACCAGAGAGAGAGAGGAGGAAAAGAAGGAAAGAAAAGGAGTGAAACAGAGGGTTAAAAAGAGCTATAATGAAGAAATATTTGTGGTGTAGGTGTGAGAGGAAATGTAGCAGCATTCCTGCTGAGTGAGCAGAGATCTGCTGCCTGTGTGACTATATTTACATGCATTTGTATATGTGAGTATACATTTGCATGCCTCTGCATAGATATGTGCATGTGTGAATGTGTCTTTTTGTTTTGTACATTGTTGTGCACATAGGCTTAGTGCATTTTATGCTTGGTGTGAATTTCTATATATACATTTACATTTACATTTATGCATTTAGCAGACGCTTTTATCCAAAGCGACTTACATTGCATTCAAGTTACAGTTTTTACATTTTATCAGCTCTTGCTTTCCCTGGGAATCGAACCCATGATCTTGGCGTTGCTAGCGCCATGCTCTACCATTTGAGCTACAGGAAAGCTGTATATATATCTTTAGCAGTAGAGATATATATATATATCAGCAGTAGAGCTTTATTCTCAAAAATCGAGCTAAACTGTATGCATGTTCATAATGTTTATATTGCTTAAATGTTTGGGTTCCATAATAATGCATTTATTTTTATGGCGCCTTTCAAAACACCCAAGGTCACCTCACAAGCAAACAAATAAAATACAAAAAATACAAATCACTGCAAAAAAAGACAAAAACACACAACAAACACTGCGCATATACAGAAAAGTGCAGTAGAGACTCAATAATACATATTATAAAAAAGCCTGTATAAAAAGATATGTTTTAAGATGTGTTTTAAAAGTCATCAGGCAATCGCTATTGCGAATATCAAGGGGAAGGGAATTCCATAGGTGGGGGGCAGCATAGCTAAAAGATCTGGCACCCATGGTAGTAAGTCGAATCCGAGGTACCACAAGAGAAATTGAAGATGAGGATCTGAGAGCACGTGAAGGTTGATTTAAGGTATTGAGGTGCAAGATTATGAAGTGCCTTGTAAGCAAGATCTAGAATTCAACTTGATACTTTACTGGAAACCAGTGCAACTGCTGAAGAACTGGAGAAATGTGCTCAGTAGAAGGTGTTCTAGAAAGAACACAAGCTGCAGAATTCTGAACCAACTGGAGCTTATGTAGCAATTTAAAGGGAACACCAGTAAAAAGAGCATTATAGTAGTCTATACGTGTAGTAGGGATGGCTCGATACCATCATTTTGGCTTCGGTACGATACCATAATGTAATACCTCGGTATCGATACTAAATCGATACCATAGGTGACAAATAACCAGCCTCAAATGATTAGTGAATTTAAAACAATTTTATTAATATTAATAATAATAATAACAGATTCATATCTTAATACCTTTGTATCAAACTGTAAGTTTTGAGGCACGTTTAAAACCTACAGGGAACATAGGTTACATTTTGATGTTGGAGAGAATATAAATAGGCTAACTGAAGTTCCAAAACTCGGAGATGAAAAAGCCCGATCTCCCATATTCAAATCTTATCTGGAGGTTTCAGTGCAAACAAAATGTCTCAAAATGTAACAAAAAACCTACCGGGAACATAGGTTATATTTTGACTGAGTTTGAAGCAAAAAATACAACTGAAGTTGCGATATGATGGGGCAATGGATGCACTGATGGGTATTAATGCAGCAAATGTTGTGTAGTGATTTAGAATGGGTTGATATGATCGTATTTCCGCAGTCATCAGGATCCTAACAGCACTTTCTGGATGTACTGCATTCTAACAGAGGAGATAAAGTCAGCTTTTCCGCATCTGCTAGAGTGAGTAATATTCAAAAAAGTCTTGCATTGTTTAACATGAGTTTCACGTGAGATGAGAGTATTAACACCAAAATTTATAACTGTCTCCAGAAAAGGTCTCTCAGATTGTTTTCAGATTTCAGACTCAGCCAAAGAAAAAGCATTAAATATAAATCTCACTCTCTCGCTTGCTTCATATTAGCAGAAACATTCCCTTCATATCATTGATACTAAAATTAATATAGCAAAACTCTTGCTCAATTAAAATCCAATTAATATTAGATTGTATGAAATGCAAGTGCATATATTACGTGACCAAAACTTCACTGGTTATAGCATGTCACACAAGGAAGTTTGAGCTTACTGTATCACATCTGTATCTGCGTTGATCAGTTGTAAATAAAAGTTCAAATTAAATCTGAATTTATGAATGATGCACTCACCTGTCGAGCTCTTAATTCTCTGAAAAATCAGGATGAGCAAGCGACAAATGAAAAGATTTGATGTGTCCCTGTAGCAACATGATTTAGGCCTATAGCAACGCTTGCATACAGGTGCAGTAAGGTCAGTTCGTTCACCTTTGTCATCTGTTTTGTATCCAAAGTAATGCCATATTTCACTTCTACTGTTCTCTGTTTATTCATTTCGGGTGCGCTGCTAGTTTCATCTGTTTGATCCATCGCGTTGTTCTGTTGTCACATTTACCGGCTGCGCAGCAATTTGGGAAGCACTGTCACCTACAGGTGCATTTTGCAACTGCAGCGTATGAAATACCGAATTGAGCAAAATTATGATATCGTACTGTTTGAATTATAAGAAATACAGGTACTTTTCCAGTGTAGTAACTAATACGTGAACAAGAACTGCTGTATTATTGGTAGAGAGAAAGGAACGGAGACTATTAATATTACGCAAGTGGAAGTATGCAGTCCGTGAGATATTATTAATTTGAGTTTCAAAGGATAGTGTGCTATCCATGATAACACCCAAACTTTTAACCTGTGAGGAAGGAGAGATTGCATTATTGTCAATGTACAAGGAAAAACAATTAGATTTAGACAAAACAGATCTAGTGCCAACAAGTAGGGCCTCTACAATTAGCTGAAAGAAACCATGTTTCCTCAAAATGTAACCAATAAGGGAGTATATAAATAATGAAAAGAAGCGGGCCCAAAACAGAACCCTGGGGAACCCCAGTGGTGAATTTTTTTTTAGATTAAATTTCCTAAAATAACTTTGGACTAATAACTAAAAAAAATAAAAATAACTTTGGAAAGAAATTAATACTTTTATTCAGCAAGGACCCGTTAAATTGATCAAAAATGGCAGGAAATGCTGTTTTTTGTTGTTGTTTTTTTAGAAAGTTCTTTCTCATCAGATTCCATGTTTCCAAAATTCCAAGATTTCATGTTTTCAGCATGGATAGTAAAAGTAAGAAATGGTTCTTGAGCACCAAAGTAAGAAATGGTTCTTGAGGACCAAAGTAAGAAATGGTTCTTGAGGACCAATTTAGCATATTCGAATGAGTTCTAAAGAGTCATGTGACACCGAAGACTAAGACTGTAATGGCTGCTTTGACTTCACAGAAATAAATGACATTTTAAAATATTAAAATATAAAAGTTATTTTTAAATTGTATTAATATTTCACAATATTACTGTTTTTCTGATTTATTTGTTGCAGTTTTGGTGAGCATAAGAGACTTCTTTCAAAAACATTAAAAAACCCAAAACTTGTGAATGATACTGTGTGTGTGTGTGTGTGTATTAGTTTTGAAATTTTAGCATTTAATTAGCCTGCAAACAGCATCCTGTGCTTTAGCTGTTTGCATGGTGAATCCCTCTTAGAAAAGTTACTTTAAATTCATCCTTTCATTACTCTGTGTGTGTGTGTGTGTGTGTGTGTGTAATTTTGAAATTTTAGCAGTGCTCTGTCGCCGTTTGCAACTGTTACTTTTAAATTCATCTTTAAATTCATCCTTTCATTAAATTCAGTGCTCTGTCGAACTGTTCTTGAACAGAAGAACGCGTCTTATGTAAACGCCCCCTAAGAAAACCAGTCAGCCTAATTACACAGGACTTCTTTAAAAAACTATTAGTTGAATAGTCGCTTAGGCAGCCCGGCAGCTAGTTAAAAACATGTTGTTTTGCACATCTCTCAACTAAAAGCGTGACATGCTACAGTGGGCACATTCAGTGATTTTTATGGGAATAAATCTAGTTTTGTCGCATTGCTTACAGAAACTTATGGTAGCTCATACTATCTTGAGTGTTTATTGTATCTCTCTAGTTTTAGAGTTTGTCTTCATGTTTAAGTGTGTATAATTGATAGCTTCAAAACTTTTATTCTTTCACATTTTGATTTGCTTACTGAAGTTGGAATATTGCAGTCGTGGCTCTCGTGTGTGTGCTTGCCAACCAGTGTCTCCACTTCCTCTTGAATGAATTTATAATCCTCCTGCTTGACTCACATTTACCTCCAGATATTCCCATGTTATGGCATTTCCTTTTAGTAACTGCCAAATTCCACAATGTTTCTCACCCAACCTGTGCTCTATTACCCATAATCCATCATTAAACTGCACACCCCAGCCCACCCGTGGGTATCGGCTGTATCCCATCATGTAGCAGTACTGTCTCTCCTCATGTCCAGATCTAGAAATTTTTCCTCGCCTCTCAAAGTTCGAACAAACTCCTGCATTTACGTGCATAAGCTGAAGTGTCTCTGATTCTGTTAAGTGGCATATCAATCGTATTAGAGTGTGAGTGTGTTTAGCTTCTGTTCTGCTCCACAGCTGTTTCTCATCAGCTCGCTAACATACCGAAGAATCCTGAAGCCACAGATACTCAGCGCTGCCATGACAACCTCTGTCGAGTGCTTACCCTCCCCTACTCTCTCTCTCACTGTCACAACTCAGGCATGGTTGTAGATGAATACAGAATTATTCAACAGAAGTATTCAAGCGCTTGCATAGCGCAGGTGTATGAAATAAATAAATCTGGTTAAATTGGTCATATCATCAGGAAATTACGTTTTTATTGATATTTTAAGAGTATTGTACTATCAACATAACTTTCGTGTGCTCTTTCAGGCTTTGTGTAGCACCTACAGCTTGGCAGATTCTTCTGAAATGCTTACATTTGGTTTTCAACAATGTTACTGATCATTTCAGTCTGATCTTAACCATTTGAGCTGCACATTTCAGTGTTTATTTTGTGAACCTATTGAAGTTTTATAGAATTTTCTGCCAAGTCTTCTTTGCACATTCCAGGCAATTTAAATTTGCATTGTGTTTTGGCTGTATTTCTCGTCTAAACTTATAAATCACTCTTTTTTTTTTTAGACGTTTACTGCATGGTGCAATTCTCATCTACGAAAGGCAGGGACGCAGATCGAAAACATTGAGGAGGATTTTAGAGACGGACTCAAACTCATGTTGCTCCTAGAGGTCATTTCAGGTCAGTGACCTCTAACCACAGTCCCACCTTGAACCCAGTCCACCCCTCTACCTTTTAAAGCTTGTATCTTCTATGATGATATGAAAATTAGTTACACAAAGTTAGTTACACAAAGTGTATAATTTACAGCATTAGCCGATAGAATTTCTTTCATGTGCAAGCAAAATAGACCGAAATATACTTAAAAGAATTAAAAACAAGCCTAATTTAATTGAATCAAGAGCTTGTGGATCTAATCTGAATCAGGAAACTCTTCTTTCATCTGTGTTCATACAAATTTGCAAAAAAAAAATATATATATATATATATTTTTTTTTCTCAAAATAGAACTTGCATACTACAAGTTAGTTGATAACTGTCAGGAATAAATATGTGATACAAATATTTATGTACATGTTTAAGTCACCTGAGGGCAGAATGTTGTGTGTGATGTAATATTATGTAATATTTAAATTCTTTCTCTGTAGGAGAACGCTTGGCCAAACCAGAGAGAGGAAAGATGAGAGTCCATAAGATCTCCAATGTGAATAAAGCTCTGGACTTCATTGCAAGCAAAGGAGTCAAACTGATTTCTATTGGAGCAGAGGGTAGGTCCCCCCCTTCAGCAGTGACCTATATCCTGCAGGCTTCCAGGGTCATGAGTTCAGCATTTCAGCATGTGAGATCAATGACTATCAGAAGCTCTGCCTGTATGTGATATGTACTTGTATCTCATGTCATATAAAGCCCCTCCACATTACATACAGTTAAATAGGTTAGACATGATGTTTATAGCTGACATATATTAGACCAATCTAATAGTGTGCGTGTGTGCGTGTGTGTGTGTGTGTGTCTGTGTGTGTAATTTTCATGATAGCTGTTCTCTCTCTATGTATAATCCAGAGCAGCATTCCAGACAGATTAGTCATCTACCAAAGGCTTTGCCTTGGTCACATACTGTTACCAGTTTGTGTGTGTGTGTGTGTGTGTCTGGCAGAGCCGGGATACACTTACACACACATACTGGGATGTGTGTAGAGTGTATTATGAGATTAGCTTAAGAAGAGGGAGAGGAAACGCATGTTTACCTAGATATTTAAATGGGGACTTCCCATCCTCATCTATGTGTAAAAAAAAAATAATTATAATGAAACTTTTGGCATATTTAGAAATGAATTCATACATTATTTGGTCTTTATATTATTTAGCCTTTATAAACCATTTGTCCATTTATAAATGTCTCCAAAAAGGCCCTTTTGGGTACATGTTCAGCAGTTTTGTTTTATAAGTATAACAAAAGTTTAGATCAAGTCAAGTCAAGTCAAGTTGAGCTTTATTGTCATTCCGCTACATGTGGGGACATACAGTGGAACGAGATGTCGTGCCTCACAGGACCACGGTGCTACATAAATACAGACATACAACACTATAAACCTATACACAAACTAACCTACTGACAGATTTTGACTAAGTATACTATATATAAATGTTTACACAAATAAAGATAAAAGATAAAAAATACAAACTATACGAATGCTTCACATAATACTGTACATGTGCAGAGAGAAACATTGTGAGTCAAGCAGCTGGCTGGGGAACAGTACAAGATGATTTGTAGTGCTGAGCATGTAAACATACATATATTGCTGAGTCTTTTGTGGGATTATGTACACACGGCAGTGTGTGAAAAGTGTCTAGTGCGCATAGAGGAGAGTGTTACTACAGGTGGTTTGTATAGGCCCACTCACCTGTGTGTAGCACACTTTGAATTGCACAGAGAACAAAAAAACAAAAAAAGTTCAAGTTTTTCTTTGGTGTGGTAAGGTTGGGGGGGTGTTTGGAGAGGGAGGTGGGGGTGAGATGGTCCATGTTTCAGGAGGTAGGGGTTTGCGTGGGGTTTCAGAGGGGGGCGGGGTAATTTGAGTTCAGGGCTCTCACAGCCTGGGGGAAAAAAGCTGTTGAGCAGATAGTTTAGTTACATTGATAGTTTACATGAAATATTTAGTTACATTGTTTTCATATCAAAGAAAATAACCTAGCAAATCTATTCTAATGCACTTTAGACTCTATAACTTTGCTAAACATTCACTAATGTTCACAACCTGCTCTTTACAGTCCTAACTAATAAAGCTTAAATTATATTTAAGATATAATTGAAATAATGAAAATAATGTGTATTTGGGTTGGTGGAGGGATGACAGAGGAATTTTCACAGTAGTGAAGTAAGCAGAAAATCAAAATAGAAAAATAAGTAATAATTAATTAATGAAGCATATTTGTAGAACTGATTTTTGCAAGTGTCATTATTTTCATAATAAAGCATTTTTCACAAGATGTCAAAATGTAATGCAAAATAAAGTGAAATTATAAAAAGAAATAAAAAACATTTATAAATAATGATGTATATATTTCTAGAAAATTATATAGCTTTATGTAAATGGTAAACTGTCTGCATGTTTATTATATTTGCAAGTCTAATTTCTTGTCAATGGAGAATTATCTGAATTATATAAGCTGCTTTCTGGTTCTGATATGGCTTTAGTTTGTAAAATGATCTCATTGTTGAGCTGTTACAGTAAATGTGATGCTGGTGTGCGTGTGTTTGTTCTGCTCAGAGATTGTTGATGGGAACGCCAAGATGACTCTGGGGATGATCTGGACCATTATCCTCCGCTTTGCCATCCAGGACATCTCAGTGGAGGGTATATATAAATAACACAAACACACACACACACACACATACTTTTCAGTTTATAGCCTAAGTGATGCATTAGATCTTGAAGAAAAAAGGCAGCAGGCAGGCAGTTAATTTGTGTTTATTAAATAACATGAGAGTGAACAGAATGGCTGACTAAAAATACAGTTCTGCTCTTTTGGATTTCTGAATATTCATTGTTTAATACAAACGTAATGTCAGGAATGTCATTTAAATGACAATTTTATCTTTCCACTCCTGAGATTCCATTTCATACAAGTGTGTGTGTGTGTGTGTGTGCAGAGACCTCAGCTAAAGAAGGCCTGCTGCTGTGGTGCCAGAGAAAAACAGCTCCCTACAAAAATGTCAACATCCAGAATTTCCACATCAGGTGAGCAGACAGGAAATAAGCATTAGAGAGAAGCAGAGTGAATGATGGGAAAAGATCAAGACTGACAGAGATACTGCAACTGAACGCTGAGCTACAGCATCATATATTACATTTCTCTTTCTGTCTCTCTCCCTGTCAGTTGGAAGGATGGATTGGGCTTCTGTGCACTCATTCACAGACATCGTCCAGAGCTCATTGATTACGGTAAACTGCGCAAGGTGAGACATTACCAGAACCTCTGACCACATACAGAAACCAGCAGTATGAAAGACCATGACCCATGCTTTGATGTTTGCTCTCGTTCAGGACGACCCAATGACTAATCTGAACACCGCCTTTGACGTCGCTGAAAAGTACCTGGACATCCCTAAGATGCTGGATGCAGAAGGTGAGACATGTAGAGGACAGGTTTCTTTCTGTTCCACTTCACTGTGAAATTAGGTTAGACCTCTGTCTAAATATAGAGCTGTAGGAGGACTGCAGGTATGTGTGTAGGTTGAATTTCACCCCATTACTGCAGGCGTGATTGTGGATGTTTCCTTAACATAGTCTGTTCGAAAGGATTTTTAGGATATTATTTGTGACCCTGGACCACAAAACCAGTCATAAGGGTCAATTTTTTGAAACTTCCATCGATGTATGGTTTGTTAGGATAGGACAATATTTGGCCGAGATCAGTGATGGGAATAACGGCGTTATAAATAAACGGCGTTACTAACAGCGTTATTGGTTTCAGTAACGAGTAATCAAACTAATTACTGTTTCCCCCGTTACAACGCCGTTACCGTTACTGACAACAAAATGCGGCGTTACTATAATTTATTATAATGTTATTAGAATTTTATTTTTCAGTTCATCTGAATGGATGAGCAGTGTAGCTGTATTTGACGTACCGTAAACTCTAGTGTGAAGCGCACGGCTCGCCGTAGCTTTGTCTCTCTCTCACACACACACACACACACACACACTGCGCGCGCGATACAGAGCGAGAGAGTCTTTCATAACATGCAGAATTGACGCGCTACATGTAAACGATATTCTTTGTTGTATTTTCCTGTCAAAATAACGGAGTTCCTTTGGAATTCTTCAGCTTTTAAGAACTCCGCTAGTGGGCGGAACTAATGCGCAAACAACAATCTCATTGGCCGGCGCTCACCTATTATCATCCCTGTTTTGATTTTAGCGAATCAATTCGAGCGAACCCATACAACGTGATTAATATTCATGAACCCAGCAGCTCATTAATCCTTAGTGCGTTTTATATTGTTATTAGTGGTACAATTCGTAGTAGTTTTGTTATCTTATCAATTTTTTCCCCCTTTTTTTTATAGAAACACTAAATGACAAACAATATCTTAAGCACCACCACCAGTCCTAAGTTCAGTCAACATGACAAATATGAATTCATTCTTGGTTATTCTAATTACTAAAGATCTATCATCATATAATGCTAAATTATCATAATATCATATTATAATGCTTGACTAACTGATGCTAAGTGTCAGTAGATAAATAGTGTTGATTAATGTACAATGTTTTATAATAATAATTTATTCTATTTAGTGTCCATTTCATTAATTTAACATATTTAATATTTGGGCATCCAAGTTATTTGACATTTGATTTTTTTTTTTTTTTAAAGTAACGCAATAGTTACTTTCCCTGGTAATTAGTTACTTTTATAATGATGTAACTCAGTTACTAATTCAGTTACTATTTGTGAGAAGTAACTAGTAACTATAACTAATTACTTTTTTAAAGTAACGTGCCCAACACTGGCCGAGATACAACTATTGGAAAATCTGGAATCTGAGGTTGCAAAAAATCATAATATTGAGTAAAACGCCTTTAAAGTTGTCCAAATGAAGTCCTTAGCAATGCATATTACTAATCAAAAATTAAGTTTGGATATATTTACGGTAGGAAATTTACAAAATATCTTTTTTACAAAATAACATGATCTTTATTATCCTAATGATTTTTGGCATAAAAGAAAATTCTATAATTTTGACTCATACAATGTATTTTTGGCTATTGCTACAAAAAGACTGGTTTTGTGGTCCAGGGTCACATTTAGATTGTTGCACTGTTGCACTTGATTGATGTTCCTCAAACATTTTTAAATCCTAAGTATTAAGCTTGTGCAATGAATTCAGCCCGAGCCGCTTGACACACAGCTTTGGTGTTCTGTTCTTAAACAAATTTAAGATCAAAGTTAAAAAATCTTTCACTGATTTACATTGATAGAATGTTTAGCATGCGAGATGGGAATAATATTTGCATAATGAATTGAAATGGGTCTTCGTTCTTACATCTATTTGCATACTGAACCGGCTTTTCTTTCTTGCAACTTTCTATTTAAACATAAAGCCACTTTACACAGAAAAACAGTGTCAACATTTTTTTTTTAGTTCACACAGATAGAAAACAATACACAAATTCACATTTTTACGGGCCCAAACACAAAAAAATAATATAGTGTAGCAGTCCCAGAAACAGTGTAATGTCCCAGAAAAAAAGATTTATACTGATAAATATATATTTTTTATATTTATAGTATTTATACTAATATACTGTATATTTACTATAATTCCCTCTTAATATTTGTTTATTTATTATAATATGTCATGTTTATTATATCAATACATTTTCCTTTAATTGAACTTTTAATTTGTAATGAAAAGCTGGAAATCTTACAGCTGTAAAGTATCTCCACAAGCTAGATAAAATTGCCTTGGTGACATTTAAACCAGCATAATTTGCATCTGAACATTTGATTTATAACAAAAGGAGAAAAGTAAGTGGCTGTACTGGAACATTTTATTTACACACAAACCTAAACTTACCAAAAACTATAACAGCTATTTTGTTGCTCAGAAGCATTTGTTGCTTAAAGTATTTCCTTCAGTAAAGTCAAAACTTGTTCAAACATTTTGATGATTAGCTTAATTTTAGGTTGATTATAATAGTTTCATATCCATCCACATTAACAATGCTTTCTTTACACAGGAAGTCACCTCAGATGGGCCTCTGAAGTCTGTGTGATGTGCTCTGATTATTAATTTATTCTCTCATTACTTTAATATCACCCCCTTCTTTCTCTACAGATATTGTTGGTACAGCCCGTCCTGATGAGAAGGCCATCATGACCTACGTTTCTAGCTTCTACCATGCCTTCTCTGGGGCGCAGAAGGTATCGCAGGGCACCCCATCCAATGTCATGAACTTCTACACTCACCCAATACGTCCCTCCCCTCACTCCGTTTCTGCTCACTGGGTTTTGTGATCCCCAGTAGCAGTGATTACTGGCTGTCGTGGGTTCCTACTCTCCTAACAGTCTGCCTCTCTCTGACTCTTTGCAGTGCTAAGCTCCGCCCCTCAGGGCTCATGCTCCTCCTACAGTTGCATGAGTCTTTCCACCTGTTGCATGAAGGAAATGAAGTCTTATGATGAAGGCATGAGCGTGTCTCCACTCCAGTCTCCTAAAAAAATACTCAAAGGTTCCCGGAGTCAATGAGACTTGCTGGAGACCTCTTCATGCCTTGTATCATTTCTGTAGAACTGTGCCCCGTTTGCCTTTGTGTCTATGCAGTCTTTTACTCTGTGCTTTTTTTCTCTCCCTTCCTCTCCACCTCCTTTTCTCTCTCTGTTCCTGCTCCCTCTTTCCCTGGGCAGATATCGTTAGTACGTTGCGTCCCGATGAAAAGGCCATCATGACGTATGTGTCATGTTACTACCACGCCTTCTCAGGCAAACAGAAGGTGAGCGCAGACAGACATCAACCAATCAGGACACAAGCTTCCACATCACAAACCCAGTCAAATCTAGACATCCAATCAGATCTCTGCTTTCATCAGAACCCTAAAAAGCAGTGGTAATAAAGAAATGTAGGAGATGTGTTCTTCACTAACCTGAACTCCTTTTTGAAAAAGAGGGATATTTTAGCATACTTTTATAAAAAGTACTTATTACGGAAATAATATACCTTTAAAAATAATATTCTTAAGTGCAAACTGCATGAAATGTTTTCAAACACTTAATTGCATGTTATTTTCAATTAAATGAAAATGATTTACAGTTTACATTTATATTAAATGCAATTTGATGCAAAGAGTGTTTCTACCCACTTAAGTAGGCATTAAGTACATCTTTATATGTGATTTCATAAGTACTTCTATTGATTTTCTTTGAAATATGGTGAAAGTGTTCTGCTACATGTGCATTTATGGTAAACTAAAATATACTTTAATGCCATTTCAATTGAAACTTCAACAGAATAAATTTCTGTTCCGTTGTATGTTATGTATTTAAACATATTTGTAACTATAAATTTGCAATGAAGTTGGAATTTAGTACATTTAAAATATAAACTTCAAATGTGATATTCAATAACACTACAGTTTAAAATTGCAATCAAGTATTTTACATTTGCATTAGTTTGTTAGTCAACACAAACATATACGTTAAAGTAAACATTTTTATTTACAAAGTTTTTAAAATTGTTTTTAAGTGTGTTAAGAAACATAATATCTTTAAGTACACTTAATTTCATTAATATTGCAAGTATGTTGCTATCTGCAAGTACAGTTTTTTTTAAAATATACTTTTAAGATTTGATGTGCATATTACAATTAAGCAAACTTCTTTTTCACAAGGGATATTGTGGTGAGGTCAGTCTTGAATAATGTCACTTACAGGTCAAGAACGCACCTGCTCTTTTTATGATCTCACTGACGGGTCAGAACCTGTCTGCTCTGAAACTTCATTGTGATTTCTTACTTATTTCTTGTTTGGCTGTGATATTAATTTCTTTCTTTCCTGGGTTTTGTCTCAGTTCTGGCTGTTTCCATGGCAACCCTGCTGTAATATTACATAACACACCTTGCTCTGTTTCTCCACACATCTGTACGCACACACAGGGCCATCAAACTTCTTTACATATCAAAATACACGTTGACAATCATTTCCAGCTAAAATTCAGCAGCAGGCTTCAATGGAGCGGTCGGCTCATTCCTATTCAAATTACTTTTATTGTTCATAATTCATTGTGTGTTAGTACAGACTTAGTCCAGAAAATTTGTTTAAAATCAATAGCCATTTCCTCAGCAGTAAATCAGCTTAGACAAGCTCTTGAGCCTTAAGCCAGATCAGCCACATCATAAGCAGCATATACCACAAAATAATGTTTACACTTTTTAATTCTGAATCAGTTTAGACACTCATGTATTTGAATCAGTTCAGATAGACTCACTTTAGAAAGTAATAGTTCATTCAGAGAAAGCATGTTCCTCACTGACAAGGTGAAAGTTACTACTTCATTGTGCTGATTCATCACATCCAGCAGGGTTTCCTCAACTCTTTGTGAGTGTTTCTGAGCTGATGACTAACATCCCTCGATAAATAGTTTCTTTATGCTGGGTGTGTGTTCTCTGCACATTCAGATCCTGTCAACTCTTATAAGGCATGAGTCGGACTGTAAACCTACCAGACAGTTCTGCATTCAGAAAAACTTCCTCACATCCACACCCATGCACGATTGTTGCATGCAATATTTAGATTTTTCTAAAAGAAAACTTGTCATCATGGTCCAGTAATTGTATCTTGACCAAACTATCTAATTTAATTAGAAAAGACAATATTATATAGTTTTGGTGGCAGTCACAGACTCTTTGTTTTCTACAGGATTAAAAAAAACTATTAAATCAAAAGTTGGGTTTGGAGTGTCATGATGATGAGTGGATGATGACAGAATTTTGATATTTTGATGGCCAGTTCAGTATTATTTGTACAAAGCAATATCATGTTTTTGTTTAATTAATTTTTGAATTTAATTTAATTTAATCGTAATTTAAATTTAAATATAATTTTCTATAATGTGTTTTTTTAAAAATATTTTTATTTTAAATACAAAATACAAAAATAACATCAATAGTAAAAAAAAATGTCATAGTTTTTTTTTTTCAACTGAACAATCGAGACTGAAACTGTGCAGTTCGTATTTTCATTGATTTTTGTATTTTTTATTAAAAAGTTAAACCTTTGCACTGTTCAACAGAAATGGTAAAAGAAAACGCTTTTTCACAGCAGCTTTTCCAATAAAAAAGTATAACTTCTTAATCCACTATTGATAACAATTTTGTGCCAACATAAGCAACATTTCAGATTAGCATTCATAAGATGATCATAAAACTGAGAGTCACTGCCTGAACTCTGTCTGTCACTGACAGTGCTAAACTGAGTTTATCATTGTTTTCTACTCTTCCTTTCTGGCTTTTAGACATGCAACTCACTTCCTTACCTCCCCCCCCCCCTCCCCCTCCAAAAATACACACATTTATAATTAAACACGCACAGAAGGGTTATATGATATTGACAAAGCAGTTGATTGCATTTGGTTAACGCTAATAAAGTGACTTGAGCACCTCCACACACAAACACACAGAACCTTAACGGCGTTGCCATGGCGCTGATGTGGTTTCCACAGAAACAGAAGCAGATTCACTCTGTCCTTTACCCCCTCAGGCCGAGACAGCAGCCAATCGGATCTGCAAAGTCCTGGCTGTCAATCAGGAGAACGAGCAACTGATGGAAGACTATGAGAAACTGGCCAGTGATGTGAGCACATTCATTCATGTTCTCTCCTGTTCACTCCCATCCTCCTCTCCTCTTGTCTCCCCACCTCTCTTCTCCTGTTGTCTCAACCTGTGCTCATTTAGGGCCAGTGAGAAATTTCAGTAACCGAAATGCAGCTAATGTCTAGCACATTTACTCTACAGTGTTGTTAAGGTCATTGAAAACAGGGCATTTAAAATTCTGCTTTCCAGACCATGCAGATATATGCAGATATATGAAAATTAAGAAAATCTTAAAGGATCATTTTCAGTTAAAGGATCAGTTTTTGTACTGAAAATTAATTGTTTTAGTAATGCTCAGCTTTAAAATATTCAATTAGCAAATCAATATTCGTGAGAGGAATCTCTAAATTAAATAATTCTACAATAATTATATAAATAAAAAAATAAAAATAAAAAAAATAAAAAAAAGATAAATTAAAAAAAATAATAAAATCCAGAATGACCGGAAAAGTCATTGAAATGTATTATTTAAATTATGTGAACCCTGTGTCAAATTCATAATAAAAAACAATATATACCATATTTAAAACTTTCTCTTTTTCTCTCTCTACCTCCTTGATCTCATTCTGTTTGCTCCCAACTTTTTCCAATGTTTTATCCTCTTTTTCCCCCTGTTTTTGTTGTTTCCCCCCATTTTTTTCTGTCGCTTGCTCTCTTCAGCTCCTGGAGTGGATTCGCAGAACAATCCCATGGTTGGAGAACCGCGTTCCAGAGAACACTATGCAGGCCATGCAGCAGAAGTTGGAGGATTTCCGGGACTACAGACGACTTCACAAACCACCCAAAGTTCAGGAGAAATGTCAGCTGGAGATCAACTTCAACACACTGCAGACCAAACTCCGCCTTAGCAACCGGCCTGCGTTCATGCCCTCAGAGGGGAAGATGGTCTCGGTGAGAACCTAACACACTTACAACTAGAGATCGACCGATATATCGATTTACCGATATTTTTCCCGATATTTAAGCATTTTTCCATAATCGGATATCGGTTTTGTATTCGGATTTTCCGATAAATGCCGCCATTTGTGGGCGTTTTAAGAATTGCACGCATGATCCCATTAAGCGCATTGGGGGAGACGAGACAACGGCGTCACAGGTAAAGTATTACTTGCTTTGCTGTAATTAGTAAATTTTATTTAACATAACAGCCATTAATCACAAATTAGATGTGATACTATGCGTATGTGTAGCAGCTTGGCTCTAAGAAATAGACGAGTCACGTAAGATAATCCGTCAATCCTGCCCAATAAAGACGTAACTTTGCATGAATTAAATAATACAGCCATGAAGAGCGCAAGTTGGAAGTAAAAGCGCTGAATTAAATTCTCTCTCTGTTGTATATTTGGGAAGCCGCTTCATATTGCTGTTCACTCAGTGGGTTGATGCTCAGGAAATGCTACAGCACGGCCACCGCATGTAACTTTTAAAAATATTCACGATTAAAACACCGTAATTATATAAACATTTACTATATAACCATCAATTCCCTAATAAACATCCTAGTAAACACAACTCCAGTGCTTTCCCACACATAGACTTTACCTGGGCGGGCCGCCCAGGTATATTAACGGCTGCCCAGATATTTGGTGACACATTTTTGTTTTTATTACTATTATTATCTTACACTTTTTTTTTTTTTTTATCCGCCCGAGATAATGAAACCATCCGCGATCGATTAACTAGTTGAAAATCTCCCCGCGCCTGACGCGTGCTCGTTCTGTGTGCTCAGAACTGAAATCCCTCAGACAAGCTCTCTCTCTTTATTTGTGGCGGGCTGCAACAATATCCACCGCCGCCATCCATCTCACACACAAGAGGCCTTTCAGGACAGACCCTTTTGGCGGCTTTTTTCCCAAACAGGTACATACTGCTTCTTTTTAAAAAACCTTGCTATCGTTTATTTGTCTCCAGTAGACTGCCCCGCGATTGAGTTCCTCTCTCTGCGTCTATTCTCTCGGCAGTAAGCGGCATATGGCCGTGAGCAAAATTTTCATTTACAAAACAGCTTTCCAAGCTGTCGCTTACTGTGTTTGGACTTTTAAATATGAACATAATTCGTCTGTTAATATGGATAGCTTGACTCAGACGCAGACAGTGCGCTGGATGAGACAAAACAGTAATACAGAAAACCACCGATATAGTCGCTTTTTAGTGTAAGTTAGATGTATATTGATTTTATCGAGATGTTGCGATTATAAATCAGGATTTAAGGAGTATAGTGAGAGTGATTCCTGGTTAACATGTAAAATTAATGGTTCCTGTTTACTATTTATACTTGTTTAATGTATGACAACAGAAAGATAATGTGAACATTTATTGGCATTGTTGTAAATTACAGTATGTGACTTTGAACAGATCTTAAGAAAACTCGAAGCAAACTGACACAATGACATGCAAATTAACGTGACGTTGCCGCCAGTTTTATTTATTTTTTAATTGTGAGAATTACTTTTATGTGCTTTATTTATTTTACCTGTTTGTTTTTTTACCTCAGAAGATTTTATTTTTAAACAAAAACTGTTTAGTAACATGAACTTTTTTATTTTTTGTACTCTCAGACATTTATTGGTGTATAAATAAGTGGTTTTCTAAAGGAGGGAGTGATTGTTATAAATAAAATGGTTTGTTCAGTTCATGGTGTTGTAATCATTGTGTCAAAAACACAAGTATAACAGTAAATAAATATCGGTTCTGCATATCGGTTATCGGGCACATAAACAAACAAATTATCGGTATCGGTATCGGTTCTAAAAAATCAATATCGGTCGATCACTACTTACAACCTAAGTATCTCCCCAGGATTCAGAGCATTTAACTCCCTTAATTGGATCTGTGATGTTCAATTAATCATCTGCGTGTGTAGGATATCTCCAATGCTTGGGGAAGTCTTGAGGGAACAGAGAAGGGTTATGAAGAGTGGCTACTAAATGAGATTCGTAGACTGGAGAGACTCGACCACCTTGCAGAGAAATTCCGTCAAAAAGCCGCCATCCATGAGGCCTGGACAGACGGTAATGCTTCTTTTTATTGGTTTATAAGAATTGAGTTCCTCATTCTCTCTACGGTATGGCTGATTTTTGCTGCTCCCTGTAGGTAAGGAGGAGATGCTGCAGCAGAAAGACTACGAGACAGCATCCCTCTCGGACATCAAAGCTTTGCTGAAGAAGCATGAGGCGTTTGAGAGTGACCTTGCAGCTCATCAGGACAGAGTGGAACAGATCGCTGCCATCGCACAGGAGCTGAAGTCAGTAAATGCACCAAAAGATCTGATCCAGACATTGCTTCATGCTTTATAGTTTAAATGTTTTGTTCTAAAGCAGAATACACAGAACATTTCATCTGTATCTTACATAATCTGTAATCTTTTGTTGAAGTAGTTTAATAGTTTCACTCTCATTCTCTCTCTAGTGAGTTGGAGTACTATGACTCTCCCAGTGTAAATGCTCGCTGTCAGCAGATCTGTGATCAGTGGGATTCACTGGGGGTTTTAACTCAGAAACGCAGCGAGGCCTTGCAGGTAAAACACTTCTATCATACACCCCCATGGAATTAATCCTTTCTATTCTGACCCGCAGGAAAGGGCAGTATTGCTTCTTTGGTGTCATACTGTGATTTTGTGCTGTAAGTGCAGTGCACTCATATGTGTGTCTTGGCTCTGTCTCTTTCTTCAGAGGACCGAGAAACTGTTGGAAACGATTGATCAGCTGTACCTGGAGTTTGCCAAAAGGGCGGCGCCCTTTAACAACTGGATGGAGGGAGCCATGGAAGACCTGCAGGACACTTTTATCGTCCACACCATTGAGGAAATACAGGTATTGTACATTCATCTTTTATCCATCCATTCACATGTTCATTGATTCATGCAGAATATCTGTTGATCTGTCTTCCCATTTGTTCTCTCATTAGGGCCCTATGAAAATAACATTAAATATTTTTAAGGAATATTAAACAATATCAAATTTAAACTGTAAACCTCTGTTGTTTACCAAGAATTTAAAGGAATTATTACATTTTTATTTTATTACAGTTTAAAAGATTAATTCGTTTTATGCATTAATTTGACCACTGTTTTTGATAATACATGTGTATTAGAATCCAGAAAATTCAGAATTTAGAAAAAAACTATGCATATATATCATAGGGCACTATTGTTACACTTTTAATACATTATTAAATTGTTTGTTTTATGAGTTCAATTGATTAGACATTCTTTTTAATTATTATAAATTTAATTAACCCATTAAAATGAAAGGGACAACACAGAATTATCTCATCTGTCTGTCTCATCCGTCCATCCATGAATCTATCCATTTGGTGGATTTCAAATGTGACTGTGAAGTGTTCTGGTGCTTTTCACATAAAAGCTGATATAAGAGTGAAAATTGAAAAGTTGCAGAGGGGGAATGTTGTGGAAAGTTATAGCACCTCCCTTTGTGTGTGTGTGTGTGTGTATCAGGGACTCAGCACAGCCCATGAGCAGTTTAAAGCCACACTGCCTGAGGCAGATAAGGAACGACAGGCCATCCTGGGCATCCATAATGAAATTGCTAAAATAGTGCAGACATACCACGTCAACATGGCTGGCACCAACCCCTACACCACCATCAACCCCCAGGAGATCAATGCCAAATGGGATAAGGTCAGAAAATACACTTGAGCAGGACAAACAGAAGGGAATCTGAGTTTTTAGACAAATATGTGACATGTTATATATAATTATGTAAGAAAATGTGTACAATGAGAGTTGTTTAATTCACCTCCACACTGCTTTCTTCTAATCTCCCTTTTCTCTCTGTCCTCTCAGGTGAGGCAGTTAGTACCCCAGAGAGATCAGGCCCTGATAGAAGAACACGCTCGTCAGCAGAATAATGAGAGACTGCGCAGACAGTTTGCTAATCAGGCAAATGTCATTGGGCCCTGGATCCAGACCAAGATGGAGGTGAGACATGAGTTCTACTAACAGAAAATTAATCACATTCTCTTAGGGTACTTCAGAGAACTTCAGAGAAAAAAAGACATCAAAAATGTCCTTGTTGATTAGCTTACATACATGATGACACAAGCAAATTTGGTTGATTTACATTACCATTTTTTTGGAAGGAAATTTATACTTTTATTCAGCATAAATGAATTAAATTGAAGAAAAGTGACAGTAAAGACTTTTATAATGTTATAAATTACTTCAGTTAATCAAATAAATATAGTTATTTTAAACTTTCTATTCTGAATCCTGAAATATTAATGTTTAATATGTTTTTGGTAACTAGGATATATTACAGATCAAAAAATAACCTTATATAAGTAGGGCTAGTCAAAATATTACTATAGCCCTAACTTGGCCACATTAAAATTCACCATATGTTAACAATCATCTTAGAGGAAAAAAATGCATCAGATACTGCTAAATTAGCTCTGAAAACCATTTGGGTGGCTGGAGAAAAAATTTGCAGGAAAAACCTTGGGGCAAAGATTCAGGAAGGACTGTGGTTGGCCTCTTATTTTAGTATTTTTTTAATTTTCTGTGCAGGAAATTGGCCGAATCTCTATTGAGATGCACGGGACCCTGGAGGATCAGCTGACCCACCTTCGGCAGTATGAGAAGAGCATTGTAAACTACAAACCAAAGATCGACCAGCTAGAGGGAGACCATCAACTAATACAGGAAGCACTTATATTTGACAACAAACACACTAACTACACCATGGAGGTATACACACATATAAACTCTCAAATGTTCACATCCAAACCCCCAGTGCATTATGTTCCTGAAGTCTCTTTTCTTCTTCTAGCACATCCGTGTGGGTTGGGAGCAGCTTCTCACCACCATCGCTCGCACCATCAATGAGATTGAGAACCAGATTCTGACCCGTGACGCCAAAGGCATCAGCCAGGAACAAATGAATGAGTTCAGAGCCTCGTTCAACCACTTCGATCGAGTCAGTATCACACCGCACAGTCCAACACCACAGTTTAACATCATTAAGAGCAGTAGGACGTCTGAGACCGTAACTCGGTCACTTCATCTGGGTGGGAACCGACAGAGAATTGCAGAACTTTTTGTTATTTTGTGATTGGCTGCTGCAACATTTTGTGTGGTACCTTGCAGACTTGGGCAAAATGTAAAGTTTAAAGGCCCATTCATACAAAGGATAAAGATATTAAAGTAGTTTTTAAAAATTGTTCTACATGTAAAAGAATAGCAGAGTCCACACCACAACTTAAACTTAAACTTATCCTGTTATTTACTCACCCTCAAGCCATCCTTGGTGTATATGACATTCTTCTTTCAGACGAATCCAATCTGGGTTATATTAAAAATTGTCCTGGCTCTTCTAAGCTCTATCATTGCAGTCAGCGGGTGTTTCTGTTACACAGTCCAAAAAACGTAAAATAAAGTGCACGAATCCATAAAAAAACGTGCCTCACACGGCTCCGGGGGATGAATAAAGGCCTCCAGTCTCTCGTGAACATGCATATGACAGATAGCGGAAGTTACACAAAACTGTGTATATCGTTTTAAATATGGATTTTTTTTTTTTTTACAAAACCGCATGGATTCACTACAGGAGGCCTTTATTCATCCCCCGGAGCCGTGTGAGGCACGCTTTTTTTTATGGATTCGTGCACTTTATTTTAAGTGCTGACTGCAATGATAGAGCTTAGAAGAGCCAGGACAATTTTTAATATAACCCAGATTGGATTCGTCTGAAAGAAGAAAGTCATATACACCTAGGATGGCTTGAGGGTGAGTAAATAACAGGATAATTTTCATTTTTGGGTGCACTAACCCTTTAACAATAACGGCACAGAGGAATGATATAACTTGAATCACTTTCACAATGATTTTTTTCCAGCTAAAGAATGATAAAAACATTGAATCGGTATTCCAGTCAGTAATCATCCTTCTTTAAAGAGCTTGACATTTAAAGCTGCAGAGAACAAATTTCTAGCACTTGCTTATGATAAACACACCATTATCGTGCATTGGTGTGGGTGCCAGTATACTTCTTGTTATAGGTATATTTCTTGGTGTGAACAGAAAAAAATTGTTCCCTTTTAGCTGATAAGTTATATGAACGAATTGGGCACAAGTTATAGGAAGTTGAATTTGAATGACAAAAAGTAGAACTTAATAAATTACACTTCAGAGAAATTCAGCAGGTTCGTTCTGGGAAATGAAATGTTTTTCCATCCTGGTCCAAGTCTGTAAGGCCTAAAAGCTTTGAAACTTCAAGCCTTTTTTAAACTTTCAGACAAGTCCAACAAAGCTTATTTTGCCAGACGTAATTTTTTCAGTTCATTTTAATTCTACCTCCTTTAAAATCTAATTTCAGCTCTACTTCATTTTTGCGACCTTAAATAATATTCAACTAGTATTTAATTGAATTTAAAAAAAAAATTATCATTTTTTAATTTTAAGTGGAGTACAAACCTGTACAAAATGCGTTTGTATAATTGACCTGATGTGCATAGAGTGGAATTATGGTATATGTCACCCACAAAAGTCTCAGATTGCAGGCTGCCACGCTGAATCCTAACGCTGCACTAAAAACCCACACAGTGCCGCCCAAGACACCTTAACATCGTTAAAACAACACAATATAGTTAACCGAGCACAGCGGGCACAGTTTTTAGCAGATCTGTCCTCACAATCACTCTCTGTCCTCACTCACGGCACAGTACTACACAGTTTGTCCTAACGTTTGTGCACTTTTCTCTTCTTTTGTCTCGTTTTTCACTTCTGCATGGACCCTCTTCCACCCCTCCACATGTCTGCATGACATTCCCTCACCCCCCCATGTGTGTACTGCATGTCCACGCTGCTGACCTCTGACCCTGCCCACGGCTCTGACACCCAGGACCACTCGGGCACACTGGGCGCTGAGGAGTTCAAAGCCTGCCTTATCAGTCTGGGCTTCGATATCGGGAACGATGCACAGGTACACACACCAACACCAGTTAGGGAGTTCAACCATTAACCACACTCTTTTTGTTTTTTTTTCCTACTCTATTTTTCTTTCTCCTTTCGCTCTCTCATTTTCTCTCAAACCTTCCTCTAAAATGATTTCCTTCATCTATACTCTTCCCGTCCTCTTTCGCTCTTCATCTTTCTCTCTACTACTACCTGGTTCTGTTTGTCCCTGGTGGGTTCCTGTAGAAGAGAACAGGCATGATGGATGCAGAAGACTTCAGAGCCTGCCTCATCTCCATGGGTTATAATATGGTAAAGCAGAGAGTTCAAATCTCCATGGGTTGTGATCAGGTTAAACTAAAAATTGTAGTCCCCATGGATAATGTCCTGGTAACACGTGTAATCTGAATCTGAAACTGATATTAATAATCCCTATGGATTAACCTGGAAAATCACAGGTTTATGATCAACATGGGGTATAATATGGTAAAGCAGTTTTAATCTTCATGTTTTATCTGGTAAGTCAGCGTTATCATCTGGTTTCAGATTTAGATCTGGTTGACAGATTTAGTTGGGTTAGTTATATCTATGTGGGTTATTATTTTAGTAAGTATTTCTGGAAAAAGTAGCATGAACTATTAAAAAAGTCCATGTATTATAGTCAAGTTATAATCCTCATATGACTCATTATAAACAGAAGATATAATATACATTTTTATATCTATTACATGGGATAACTATGGATTTATATCTACTACATGGTATATCTTAGAAAAACATATTCATAATCAACAAGCCATTTTTAACTTGAATGTACAACGCTTTAGTTTCAGCCGCTTCCACTTATTTTAGCTGTACAGTACAAAAACAGTCCATAATGCTGCTTGATGCAGCAAACTGGTGTAGGTTATTAGTCATATTATTTTGATTTATTTGTCTATTCATAAATGTACTGGTTTGTTGCACAAATAGTTTTTCCGTTTACTGCACTTTGTTATTTTTGTAGTTATTCATCTACAGCGGTGAATGAATCGGAAGTCTCACACATTTACAGGAAATAGCTTACTTCTACATTGAAAAATAATGTGGATAATATGGTAAAGCAGAAAGTTAGAATCATACCCCCGGTTTCACAGACAAGGCTTAAGCTAGTCCCAGACTAAAATGCATGTTTGAGCTGTCTCAACTGAAAAAATCTTGCTCTGACATATCTTAAAATAGGTCAGTGTCAAGATGCACATTAATGTTTTCTTCCAAGGCATTTTTGTAAAAGTTGCTTAAATATCTTAATTTAACTAAGGCCTAGTCCTGACTTAAACTGAGCCCCGTTTGTGAAACTGTATTATCTGGTAAGCCAGAGTTATGTGGTTTAGAGCAGTTTTCCTGAACTCTTGATTAGTCTGGTTCAGTGTTATTTTAGTATTATTTATATACTATTATAATATTTATTAAAATTTTGAATGATGTATATATATTTTAATTTTAGCTATACGTTTTTATAATTTTGTTTGTTTCCCATTTTTTATTATTTTTTCTTTATAGCTGTATTTTTTTAGTTTTAGTTTTATATATTTTAATAATACAAAATTTCTATTTTTTGTAAGTTTAAGTTTTCATGTAATATACTCTATTTTACTTCAGCTTTATTTCAGTTACTGAAAGTGATTTTTTTTTTTTTAAGTTTTAGCATTAGTTTTAGTTAACAGTAACAACACTAATGTGGTTATTACTTGAGAAAGTTTCTTAAGTATTCATAAAGTAGCATCAACTGGTGAAAAAATAATTGAGTTAAACTGTTATAATCCACATGGAACATCACACATAAGCAGAAAGTTAACATGGTATATAGTCTGGAAAAGATGAGGTTTACATTTATTAAGATGTAAGGAAACAGATAGTTTTGATTTTCATGGTTTAAAATCAGGTATATTAGACCATTATCTCTAAATAAAGCAGTTATTGAAAAAGATAAGATTAGATAAAAAAAAAAATCAACTATGCTAACCCAGTGAAGAACGATCTTTCATACTGTTTTCATAGTGATTTTTAAGACCTGTTTCTCTGTGTGTAGGGAGAGGCGGAGTTTGGCCGCATCATGAGCATTGTGGATCCTAACAGACTGGGAGTGGTCACATTCCAGGCCTTCATTGACTTTATGTCTCGCGAGACGACCGACACGGACACCGCTGATCAGGTCATGGCATCCTTTAAAGTCCTTGCTGGAGACAAGGTACATATACAACATCCAAAAAATAATTTCCCAGTGTTAAAGTGTCTAAATTAATAACCAAATGAATAACTCTCTCCTCATGCAGAACTATATCCTGGTGGATGAGCTGCGGCGTGAGCTCCCTCCTGACCAGGCCGAGTACTGCATCGCCCGCATGACGCCTTACACCGGCCCTGACGCCATCCCGGGAGCTCTTGACTACATGTCCTTCTCCACCGCCCTCTATGGGGAGAGTGACCTCTGAACCGTGACCCTGCCTTCTGATACAAACACACAAATATGCGTATTCATACACACACATAGCTCGCGCACTATGAGAGTAAAAGTGGCTCTTCAGTGCTGATCTAGCACCAACAAGCAGAGCAAGCAGAACTGGTCCCAGATCAGCCCATCAGAGCAGCTTCCACCCAATGACGTTCGGTCATTTTTGTATCCTCCTATCAGCCCAGGTCCTTCCTGTGTGTCATATACAACTTCCTGTTTTTTCTCCAGCTGTGTTCATGAAGCCTGTCTTGGGGTTTGTGTCACAAAGATGCAGCCTTCACATGCTTGTCAGAAGATCCTACTTCTAATTATGTGTTTGTCACATTGAAGGAGAGAATAGGAAACGGGACAGGAAATCCTGATACTCTTTTCTCTGTGTAAATGTACAATATGCAACAAACGGTTACAAATATAATACATAAAGCATGTGGTAGGCAGCATCATTGTGACCTCTGACCCATGTGATACTGCATGACCATGTGTTACGATTGATCCGATTTTTTACATACAGTAAATTCTTGTTGATGAGACTGTTTTTTGAACGTTTTCTTGTGATGGTGAGTCAGACTTCATGAACAGATCTTCCCCTTTCTGCTTCCAAGCGCAACATTGAAAAACTCCCTTCCAGGAGGAATGTTTTCTGTATTTTTACTTCTTATTTTGTTTGTTTTCCTCTTCATAAAGGAATAAAGTTAACATATTTTATTATACAGAACAAAAAAGGTATTTTTCTTCACCTTATTAAAAAAAACTTTAAAAATTATGAAATTTTAAATAAAGAAACAATCACAGTTGTGTGTTTTGTGTTTTTTTAATTGCTTGTATGAAGGAGAAATGTGTTATATTAACTGAAGGTAATTCATTTTAATGTAAAGTGGAAAGTTAAAATTAATTTGAACATTTATTCATGTTATTTACTCAACTTATCAATACTTAAATTATAATTTGCTGTATATTTCCTAATGGAACAGGAAAGTGTACCTATAGATTATTTATTTTAACGGCTTCAAATCTGACAGCATTTCCTCAAAGGAAAAGTGCATTATGTCGAAGTTTAGAGAGTACAGCAGCATATAGATAGAAGTTTTCAAAGCTAACAGATATGGACTAAAAGCCACAAAACTCGAGATTTGATTTCTCTAGATTTGTTTTCTGCTATGAAGGTCCTTTATGATTTCTAAGATATAATATAAGTTCTAAAATGTAAAGTTAAGAGATCTATTGTGTTCATTTATAGTGTAACTAAACTAACCCTGAAAATGTGCTTAGTTGTAATTCACACAGTAATTTAGCTTTTATACCTCATTTTTGGTGTGGAACCAATAACTCGTTTCTTAGTTCTACACGGACGCAATATGAGGCTGTACGAAGTCGGGTTTACATGGCGGCGCCCAGTGGAGTCATGTTGAATTATGTCCTACTGACTTTATTCTTAGTAATGTGAAACTGTAGAAGGACATGCCTTAACTAAACATGTGGAATCAAGTTCGTAAACTGCAAAAGAACAGGACGGTGAAATATGGGATCCCGATGCTGGTGAGCGCTTTAATATTTGTATGCAGGATGAGCTGTCATTCATCATCAAGTGTTTCTAGTTACGATTAAAAAGTCGTGTAACATAAGCGAGCCTTAGCAATAACTAGACCGAAATCATGGTTTAAATAATAGTATTGTTTACTGTAATAATAAATCTGTTGTTTAAATGACCGTCAACTGTTATTTTGAAAATTGAGTGTGATACAATATTTGTCCAATATTACTAATATATAATTAAGGTTTGGTACCTTTTTTTCTTTTGCTTTTTCAGTTATAGGTTTTATCTGTGTATTTCGTAGTGTTCATTTTTACGAGGTGATATGTAAACATTATGTAAATCAAGTTATTGATGCCTAAAACAATGAAAAATAAATACAGTTAGTGTGACAAGAGAGAATTACCTGGTTTCACAGACTGAGTTTAGACTAAACCAGGATTAGATCATAGTTCAATTAGGACATTTAAGTCATTTTTATAAACGTGCCTTAGAAAAAAACATTACTGGTGTGCATCTTGAGACAAAACAAAGGCATTGATATGTTTTAAGATCAAGTGCAAGTTTCTTTCAGTTTAAACAGCTCAGACTTAGATTTTAGTCTGGGACTAGGTTTAAGCCTGGTCTGTGAAACCGGGGGAATATGTGTTCTTAGATAATTCAGTTCTGTTTTTTTCATATTGATGGTATCACACTTGTTGTAGTGGCAATGTATTTACAAGTTTTCTTTTTCTATGTTAAACACTGTTGTCAACTTTCTGCCTTTGTAAAATCAATAATTTTAGTGCTCATATTTCTGCTCATATTTAATGTTTGTATAATGTTTGTCTGAAGCTGCTGGTTGTGGGAGGGTCGTTTGGATTGAGAGAATTCACTCAGATTAGATATGATGCACAGAAGATAAAAAAGAAGGTATGTAAACGTCATATAATCTTTTCATGTACTGGCCAAGTGACACTGACAGAACTTCAGCCAGAACTGATTTATGCTGTTCAATAAAACATTATAATAGTTTCCTTCTTATCATTTTTTTTTTTCTTTTGCATGTTTGTTTTAGCTGGACCCTGCACTGGAAACCCGGGTGAACACTAAAAAACAGTCAGCCGTCCTTCAGGATGAGTATGAGGTAATGAGAGAACGAGATGAATAGATGGAGAATCTGTGTGTGTGTGCACTAATGTTTTATAGTGCTGCTATAATGTTTTATTGAGCCATCTGCTGTTTTGCTGCGGATAGGAAGTTATGTTTACTTGCTAGTGAGGTTGTGGAAGTCTAATGGTTAAGCATCTGGCTTGTTAAATACAATCGGTGCAGGTTTGGACCTGACACAGAGTGACTCAGGAACTGTAATCGCAATTTTGTCATGCAGTTTGTCAAGCAGGACACATAACACTAGGTTTTTCCAGGGAGACTGACTGACCCGGCAATTAGCGTGCTGTAAGCTATTTTGGACGAAAAGTGTCTAGTTAGCTGTTTAGTCTCGACTTAGTGCACTGGATGGCACTTGGTTCATTTAGCATCTCCATTTCAGGCTGTGGGTGGTTGAGACTGTCATTATACTGCGACGGTGATTCTCCTTGACTTTAAAAACTTTATTTTTAGCCTTGCAGCCATTATAAGAAGTTACAATGCTATTAAATCTGACCTTCTGCTTCCAGACGGTAGTAGAAGAGCGCCCTCAAGTGGAACCAGGAAAATGTAGTCATCTCTCAGCTGTTCATTAGATGATAAATATTAACTCGTGTCATCTTAATTATTTTATTTTAGATCTTACATTAACCCACCATGAATCATAAAACAAACAAACACCCCACTGTATCTGACTCATCTTTGGTAACTAGTGTATGTAGTTTAGTGTTCTGTTTGGGGTCATGAAGATTTTATTCAGCAAGGTTGATCGAAAGTGACAGCAAAGACATTTATAATGTTACAAAAGATTTCTGCTGTTCTTTTGAATTTATATTCATCCTGAAAAAAGCTAGCATGGTTTCCACACAAATATTAAGCAGCACAACTGTTTTCAGTGTTCATAATAATAAGAAATGTTTCTTGAGCAGCAAAGCAGCATATTAGAATGATTTCTGAAGGATCATGTGACACTGAAGACTGGAGTAATGATGCTGAAAATTCAGCTTTGCCATCACATGAATAAATTAAGTTTTAAAACATATTCAGATAGAAAAGTGGTATTTTAAATTGTAATAATATTTCACAACATGACTATTTTTACTGTATTTATGATCAAATAAATGCAGCTTTGGTGAGCATAAGATACTTTTTTCAACAACACTTTTGAACTTTAGTTTATGTACCATAGCGTCCAGGCCATTTATCAAATTAGCAACAACTTGATTCAAGTTTAATGCATTTGCCATAAATATCTTTGTAGCTTTTGAGACCTGATAATTGTTATTACATATCTGTTTGTGCATTTGATTTGTGGCTTTGAAAAAAAAGGTAATTTAATGTAGCATAATCTCTTTTGTTCCTACAGAAATTAAAGGAAGCAGACTTGGATGGATGGAAGAACATTCGTGGCCCACGTCCCTGGGAGGATTCGAAGGAGTACCAGGAGCAGCAGCGAGCTCGACTCGATAAAGGCACATAGAACTCTAAAGCCTTAAACTACCCCTGCTGGCTCAAAGATGTAAGACACCCATAAAACCAGTGCAGTTTACCATGGTTGCCACTGTATAATAAATCAGCACTATCACATTATATCTAGATCAGAAACTACCGATTTGGACTCTACTGTCTGGCATATGGAATGCCACTTTGTTGTCTTTTTTTTGGAAATACACATTTTTTGGTATGTGTGTAGCAGGCTCTCTGTCCACTTTGGAGCTCCTATATTTTTATGGCATCAGGAAGGTTGTAACCTTTATTCCATGTCAGTTGACATTCACAGTAATGCATAACTCAAGCCCCAGTACTGAATTTTAGTGAATAAAACCCCTTGTTCTTTCAGTGGTTCAAACAGAACCGATGGTGCCTGTGCACATGGTGGGTGAATGGTACAGTCTAAAGGCAGTAGGCATGAATGACCTTCTGTACATCTGTGCTGGATCAGCCTACTGCTCACTGTACATCTCATTCCAGCAAGCATGTCATGGAGTGTGTAGAATATGATGATCAGCAGTTTGGACTTTATTGTCTTTTCTGCAACAACCTCCGGAAATCCAGGTTTTACTTTCTTTATGAACTTATTTAGGCTGTTGGTCTCTAGTAGTGTCTCTCTGGGATCTTGAGTGAGTGAAAAGCTAATAATTTAATTAAATGCAAAATATAAATAAATGTGAATGCATAATTAATCAAAATAAATCTGAAATTGCAATTATAGCTTAGTGTGATTATGAAATTAAAAGCTGAAATTGAAGTATATAGTCTCTTGTGCAGTATGTTTCAGAGTGAAGATTGTGATCACTGTGTTTTCAGCACCTCAATTCACACTAAATGCTGCTTCTCACAAACTCCATCTCTGTATGTGCATGAGTTTAATGTGCATCTTGGGAACTCAATGTGTGGTACGTTCTCTTTATTTACACATTTGCACAATGACCAACACTTCGGTGGAAAGATTTTAACGTTTGACAGTGAAGAATTTAAGACATAAATATTACCATTGTAACTTGTAAAACAATCATTATTAGGCCTTTAATTGTCATTTTATTATTTTACAGGGCAATTGAAATTTAAAACAGTAGTGAATTTATGTCCTAATTTTTCAGTTTAAAACAATTACTTGCATGCCATGTGCACCATTATCCAACATCAGAGAACCATGAACATGTGAATGTGCCTTCTTGTAAATTGCTGCTATATTCTTAGTCCATTAAAGCCTGTTGTGAATGTGATTCCCCATGTATTTGTATGAATGAATCTCCATGTCTCAGCCATGGCACATTTACCTCTTGATGTTTCCAGTTTCTTTTCACATTAATTTGCGGGAAAACAGGTTTGCAAACTTGTTTTAACGGTATTTATGCTAATATTCATATCTATTGTAGCTTTAGAAATTAAGAGATATTTTACAGTGTTCAATACTACGGACACCCCCCCCCCCCCCCATTTTAGAATAATCAATGCTATTTTTAGCAATGCGTTTTTATGCTTAATATTTCATTTTATGTAAAGTTTCTTTACAAAAAAACACATGGATAAGTTTGCAAGGCATAAACCTCGATGTACATGATCAATGAATGCAAGATTTTTGATGGTATTGCAGAACTAGCCCAAAAGGACCAGTGACTGTCAACTTCTGTTCACTCAGCCAGCCCAAAAAAATCTCTCTCACTGGTCCCAGGCCAGCCGGCCATTCTTAGTGTTGAGCCGAGTTTGAGAAATATTATCATTTATTGTGATAATCCTACCTTTAACCCCGAAACTTGCCGGTTGACTGTGCTCACTTTGTGATTGTGGTTTTATGTACAGTACTATGCAACCTGCACATCATCATCCATAAATGCATCAGTGAGATGCTACAGAGCGAGGATATCACCTCCTGCTGCTTTGATCAATGCTACACCTATGGTTGTGTGATTTGAAAAGGTCTAATCTTTGGTTTATCTTGCGTCCAGCTGTGGAGACACACATGGCCTTGATTCAGACCTGGAGTGCATGTGTATTTCCAAACAGGATCCGGGCACGGGCTGCCGCTCTCAGGCTAATGTTAACGCCAGCACTGACTCATCTGTGTGATGTGAAGCTTTGTTCGGAGGCACATTTTAACAAGCCCCTGCTGACTTTCCTTCTTCCCCCTCGTCACTCTCCTGCTGGAAATTCCAGCACTGTCATATCATGTGCTTCGTCACTTTAATTGCTCAAGTGGGAATGATCCTCAAGGGCCGAAGGGAACACGTCAACAAATCTGATTTCAGGAGTCCAGATATCCTCAGGGGGCATTAAAGCCACTCATGTGTCCAGTTCGAGTCAAAACACTGTTGACAGGGAAAGGCTGTAGTATGTTTCAGTAAACTTTTGAGATGTTTTGGCTGGTCAGGTGAGGAGCACAAAAACAGACTAATTAATTTGCCATGACAAGTGTTGCTGTAGCAGAGAAGTGCTTCTATAACAGTGAATTCATTACAGGACATTCATTTGATGCTGGCTAAAAGTGTTTCATTTATTATTAATTAATCATTCATTTGTTATTAGCCTATCATTAATTAGTATATTCATTTATGTAATAAAATGAGACATTTGTTCTGTATTTTGCACAGTGAACAATTATTTGCTATGATTTGGTCTTTGAATAAGGTAATTAAAGATGTGGTTAGCTTACATTCTCACTTAATTGTATATTTCTTATTTTTTGAAGTAATGTATGTATGTATGTATGTATAAGTGTGTGTGTGTGTATATATACGTATATATATATATATTCCCTATATGGACGGAATTTCTTATCAGTGTTAAAAACAGTGGAAATTGTTCACATTTTTCTAGGATTTTGATGAATAGAAAGTTCAAAAGGGCAACATTTATTAGAAATCAATGCCTTTACTGACACTTTTGATCAATTTAATGCATAAATAAAAGTATTAATTTCTTAAATAAATAAAAAATGCTAAACATTAGCAAAGAGTAAAATGCCTTGCTTAAAAACCCAAACATGACAGAGCTAACCTGTCTCAACAACTCAGTCACCGCAGCTTGACAAGTAGTGGGGACTTGAACCCGTAACCTCTTCCACCCAGATCCTTAACCATTAGATTAACAACCCACAAACAGATTTATGTGGCCAGGCCTCCTTTACTGCAGTGTGAGGAAGCCACTTCTCCCTGAAACACTGAGCAATTTATCTGACTCTCCACTAATTTAAATTAGACCTCTTGAACTACAGTCAGACCTCCACTACAGAGCTAGAGCCTTATTGATGTTAGTAAACATCTTTATTTTTTATTCGTCATTGCAGAGATGAACGCGTGTGTGCGTGTGTGCGTGCGTGCGTGCGTGCTTCTAAGATTAGTTTTGCAGTGTGGCATTGTCAAGCTTCACACACTGATACATGTATAGTGTTAATTCTCAATTCTGAGGGAACATTTTGTAACCTTATTTTCCTCTGTTATTTGCTATTATAATGAAATTTTTACGTTTTCTGAATAAAACATGGGAGTTTTTGTTTGATGAAACTGACCACTACAACACTAGGGCTTTGTGGGCTGTTGCCTGGAAGTTGCTAATGCTAAGGTGCTCAGAGTGGTTTTAACGTATTGTTTTGTGGTTGCTAATGTGATCTGGTTAGTATCATAGGTTAGAATAGTAAAGCAACACTTAAGGGGGCGTTCACACAGAACACGTTTTTCCATTCTCCTGAGCTACTTTTCCACTGTTCTTCTGTGTAAACACGAGTAGACGGACGTCTTTGACTTTGTGTTCGCATCTTTTGCAACATCTCGAGGACGCAGCGCTTCAGGTAAGTTCAGCTTTTAAAAAATGCATCTCGAGATCTTGTTTTTTTTTTGTTTTTGTTTTTTTCATTACACTACCAGCGTCTCACGTTTTTCAAAGATAAACTCGTTCGGTGTGAATAGTCACTTTTGCATTTTTGAACATTTTTCTCCGTTCTATAGCCTACCACTTTGTTGGTTGTTGACAGTGTGTGTATTGTATGTTTGAATTTAAATGCAAATTATTTTAAAGGGGTCATCGGATGCAAAATTCACTTTTCAATAAATGTGTGTTGGAAGTGTGTGTACACATCCATCCTATAATTATAAAAATCCACCCAGTGTTTTTTTTAAATCCCCTTTCTGAAATCAGGCTGTTCTGAGATTCCTGTCAGAATGACGTAGTTCTGTACAGACCGCTCCCACGATAGTTGATTGACAAGACCGTCTTACCTTAGACCCGCCCTGAGTGAGCTGAGAGCTGTCTGCCATTGTGTCGACTAGTGATGGGAAGTTCGGATCATTTTACTGACTTGGACCTTTGAGTCTCGTTCAGCAAAATGAACGAATCTTTTTTCGAGTCATTTCGTTCATTTCGTTCATTTTAGCAAAATATAATTAAAATGTTACGTGCTACTTCCCTAACAAATCTACTACTTGTGCAAATGTTGAACACACTACAAACAATACAAAACTATAATGGTATAAGAAACAGGAAAAAAAATATTCATTGTTTACCTGGGTCTTTAGTCTATGATTAGCTCACCTCACCTCTTATCTGACAAGATCGGGTTTGAGTCGCTCGTTCATCACGTGACAGCCTCATGAGCTAAACATATGAGAGCCGGAAAGAGAATTGATTAGTTCACCTCCCGAGTCTTCGGGTTTGAGTCGTTCGTTCATCACGTGACAGCCTCATAAGCTAAACCTATGCAGTCTGAGCCGGAAAGTTGATTAGTTCATCTCTCGAGTCGTTCGTTCTTTTGTCACGTGACGTGACAGCATTGGATAGAGAAATTAGTTAATTTACAACCTTCCTTACAAACGGCTGCATAGTTATTATTATTATTATTATTATTATTATTATTTACTCTTACTGTTACGTGATTCGTTTCTGGTCTCAAATTGTAGCTTTTTATTTCTTACAGTTTATAAATGTGTGAATTTCTGTCATGATGGTTCTTTTCCATAACACTGAATGTGGTAACAAAGGTAATACACTAAAGAGTTGGTTATTATTATCATTATTAAGTCTTTTTCCCTCAGACTGCATAGTTTTAGTTTATGGGGCTGTCACGTGATGAATGAACGACTCAAACCCGAAGACTCCAGATGAACTAATCAATTCTCTTTCCGGCTCTAACTATAGGTTTAGCTTATGAGGCTGTCACGTGATGAACGAACAACTCAAACCCGAAGACTCGGGAGGTGAACTAATCAATTCTCTTTCCGGCTCAAACTCCATAGGTTACGCGTATGGGGCTGTCACGTGATGAACGAACGACTCGAAAAACCCGAAGACTCGAAACAGGTGAACTAATTCAGTGCAGAACCTATATGTTGCGCATGCGCGACTTAACGAATCACTCCCCGAGATGACTCGTTCTTCCCGAGTCACATTAAAGATTCGTTCAAAATGAACGAATCGTTCAAGACCGACCCATCACTAGTGTCGACTCCGGTGCAGGGGAAGACAAGAATGTCTCCGATTAAGCGATTGAAGTGTTCTGTTGTTGGATGTAATAATGAATATAGCAGTCGTCATTTACTCCCGACATCTGAGTCGCTGAAGACGCAGAGGATTAACGCTACTTTTGCTTTGAAGGGAATGCGCCGATCCCCAATCTGCCTAAATCCGTCTATGTTTGCCCGAATCATTCGTGATCCAGCTTAATCTACAGAAGAAGTGAGTATAAGGGTTTTTTATGAATCTTTGCAAATCGCCTTTCCTAATAACGTGCTAGTTAGCGGGGTCAGCAAAGCTCATTAGCATTTAAAGCAACATGGACTAAAAAACGGCTTGCTGAAAACAGAGCTGATTTTGACAGGGTAAAAAAGGTGTTTTTTACACTACCATTGAGAAATTTTAACTAAAGTATGTTATAGACCAGGGGTGGGGAACGTTGATCCTGGAGGGCCGGTGTCCCTGCAGAGTTTAGTTCCAACCCTAATCAAACACACCTGAAGCAGCTAATCAAGGTCTTCAGGATGCAGTTAGGTATTTTTTTCCAGGGTTTTTCAGGGTTGGAGTTAAACTCTGCAGGAGAGTGGCCCTCCAGGATCAATGTTCCCCACCCCTGTTATAGACTTTTAATTAAGACTCTAAAGAATCATATCAACTTGTGCAAAATGGGCATCCTATGACCCCTTTAAGATTTTAGGAAGCCAAATGAGTGTCAGAGACCCAGAGCAGACATTTGAAAGCAGCCAGGGAAAGTATCTCCTCCCAGTTTCCTTCAAAATTGGACCAATCCAGAAGTCAAAGGTCAGTGGAAGCTTTGTGACTTGGATGATGGTGGCACAAATGAATCAGTTCCCACAGAAAGCTAATCCAGCAGCTATTGCAATGCACAAAGAAGACTTGTGGAAGATGCTGTGAGACTCGACTTGTCAACTGTAAATATGACTCGGTATGTTTGGCTCAAATCCATCAGATCTCACCTGCAGAGCCTCATCACAGAGGAGACGTAAGTGCTCTCTTCTACGCTAATAGGGCCTAAGGTTCCTGTTCTAATAGATTATAATACATTTTACTTAATTAACATTAATTTAAACTAGGTTTATGCATTCTATGAAGGCACATGTATGTTTAGCGTCAGTAAGATTTTAATCTGTAAGACATTAATACTTTTTTTTCAGCAAGGAATGCATTAAATTTATCAAAAGTGACAGTAAAGACTTATATTGTTACAAAAGATTTCTATTTCAAATAAATGCTGTTCTTTTGAACTATTCATCAAAGAATCCTGAAAAGAATCACAGTTTCCACAAAAAAACTGCAAAAAACAGCACAGTTTTCAACATTAAAAATAATAATAAATGTTTCTTTAGTAAGTCAGCATATTAAAATTATTTTTTTAAAGATCATGTGACACTGAAGAGTAATGCAGTTATTTCTGCTATCTGTAGTTTAAAATTTAAGATTGAAGTTTTAAAAAATCTTACATTGATTTACTTTGATAGAAAATTTTTAGAAATTAAAACCAAGTTTAAATGATATCTGTATATTAGGCGATTGATTCAGAAGTTTAATAGGGTTTGGGGTTTAGAACAAACTCTGAAGACAATGTTTGTAGATTATGTATAATGTGCTGTCTTGCAAGTAATAAACTGCCTTCTGCAAGTAAACATGCCTATGTGTGGCATATGTACTTGCATACGTACAGTATATAGGCCTGTACTGTATGTTACACGTGCATGTGTGTGTGTGTGTGTGTGTGTGTGTGTGTATTTAAGCGTTTCGTATTTGTAAGTGTGCAGTCGTGTTCTCAGACTGTGGCTTGAGACTCCCTCACACGTGTGGTTAAATTTTTCATCACAAACTGCAAGAAAACGGCATCAATTATTAATCGCAGCACTAAGAAAAGAAGAAATCAAATTCAATATTTACTGCATACTTCCTGAGCTAGCAAATCACATGGCAGAGAGGATAGAAAGGTGTGTGTGTGTGTGTGAAGGTTACACAAGGGGCTTTGGCAACGTTTAGAGGAAACCCCCTTTTTCCCCTCCTAGAACAAACACCCACATGATCTCTTAGTATTGTAATTATCTTTTAGAGCTCGTACTGTATAATTAGCGTGACACACACACACCTCTTTGCTGAAGCAGATAACATCAGTATCACACACACATAAACCATTATATCCAACAAAATTATACTCGCACTGCACCGTTACTGGCTGATAATCCTTTTCATGCATGTGATGCTGTATATGCATAGCTTATTGTTTTTCTTTGTCATAATTCTGTGTTCTATAAATATCCTGATGCTCTGCAGCAGAAGGACTGTTCAGGCAGAAAATACACACATACACACCCTCTGGCAGAACTACGGCACAGCACACACACGAATGCATTATCTCGTAGACACACAACCTCAGATTCATTCATACTTCAGCACGCACACACACGTTTCAGCTCTGCCAATCATGTTTGCACACACAAATATACTGGCACTAACAAACCATCTGGGCATCTACACACAGAGCACAGACTTACTCCATCCCTTTACTCTGTGGCATCACTACACAGATATACAATATTGTGCTGATGTTATGTCACAAATACACATATTATTACACTTTTAAATAAGATTTTTCTATTTTCATTTATTTTAAAATGTTATTTCTGTGATGCAGCGCTGAATTTTCAGCATTCATTACTCCAGTCTTCAGTGTCACATGATCTTTCAGAAATCATTCAAATATGCTGATTTGCTTTTCAAGCAACATTTCTTATTGTCAGTGTTGAAAACAGATCTGCAGCTTACGATTATGTAGAAACCATGGTGCATTTCCCCCCAGAATTCTTTGATGAATAGAAGGTTCAAAAGAACAGCAATTCAATGCGTTCTTGCTCAATAAAAGTATTAATTTCTTTATAAAAACTTTTGAATGGTAATGTTGTTATTTCTATTTTATTTCAAATGTGTCTTTTCAATTTGAGTTTAATTTTCATGTTCTCACATTACTCTTTTTTTTCAGATTTTCTTTTTCAGAATTTTCTAGCTTCAATTTGTTTTCGTTTTTGTTTTAAATGTTAGACCTGCTAAAGATGTTTAATGTTTGTTAATTTCTTGCATTCTAGTGTAATTGCATTACAATTTAATGCAGGTGGTTTGTCTAGGTTTCAAGTTTTACCATGTTTCAAAAACAAATTCATTTTCATTTTTATTTTATTTTAGTTCATTTTGGTGTCATAAAATGTATTTTAGTTTAGTAACAGTTTTCTTAAATGATGATAGCACATTATGAAAGTTATGGGATGTGAAAAATGTCTCATGTTAACTACTTTCATTCCTCAGTGCAAATGTATTTACACTTTGTAAACACTGAACTTATTTATCTAGAAGCTTTTAAGCCTTGCTGCATGCCTGTAGTTTGTGTGTGTGTGTGTGTAGTGTGTGTTTGTGTAGTGTGTGTGTGTGTGTGTGTGTACCTGGTATTCCCTAAGTTATGGAGACCAGATGTTCCCACAAGGACAGTAATACCAGTACATTTTTATCTTGTGGGGACAATTTTTTTGGTCCCCATGAGGAAAACACCAAGTTTTTTACATTTAAAAATGCCGTTAATATTCTGTGAGGGGTAGGGTTAAGGTGAGGGAATACAGTTCATGCAGTATAAAAATCATTATGTGTATTGAATGTCCCCATTAAACATGGAAACCTATGTGTGTGTTTGTGTGTGTGTGTGATGTTCTAGATAGCTTTGGCTTTGGAGCAGCTGTGGTTTTGAGAGGAGAGGGTGAGGATACACACACAGTTTGACCTCTGTTAAAGCTGACAGAAGAGATGAATGTCCCTTCATTTACTGTGTGTCTGTGTGTTAATTTCCCATCAACGTGCATTAGAGCTGGCTACTATAGGTGTTGTCCCCAGTAGGTAAGACGACTGAGGGTGGACAGACGTGCTGAGTCAGCTGACGGAGCTTTTGCCTGCCACACGCCTGTCTCACCTCAGGAGGAGGCAGACAGCTGAGGTCTATATCTTCTGTTCTCTGGCTCTCGCTGCATCAGCCTCTTCGTGACTGCTGTGGGCACAGTGTCCGCCAGAGTCTGCCCGTTGATGAAAATGTGAGTAGCTTGTGCAAAACTCGCCACCACAAGAGTGTTTTGAGGAGTCAGAGGAGAGAGTGAGGATACACACACAGTTTGAGCTCTGGAAAAGCTGACAGAAGGGATAACTGTCATTTTACCTTGAAAAGCAAGGACTTTGAATGTTGGCTTGACAAAGACTTGTTTGAACATTTTGAAAAATGTCTAAAAAGGCCTTATAGATAGATAGATAGATAGATAGATAGATAGATTAATAGATAGATAGATAAATATTTGTATTTAGTTCATACACCACCTTACAAACGTTGGTGGTCCATATGATTTATTAATGTTTTTAAAAAAGAAGGATCACTAACATTTTATTGTACCATGTCCTTATTACGTTACATGTACTTACTATAGTAATAACAATAGATTATGCATAATTATATGCAACTAACCCTAAACCAAACCCTCATCCTAACCGTAACCAGTACTTAGATGTTTTATTACACTGTAACAAGAACACTGTGTAACAAAAGTATCTTATACTCATCAAGGCTGCATTTATTTAGTCAAAACAGTAATATAGTGAAATATTATTGCAAAGTAAAATAACTGTTTTTTTTTATTTAATATACTTTAAAATATAATTTATTTCCTGTGATGACAAAACTGAATTTCATCAGCCACCTACTCCAGTCTTCAGTGTCACATGATCCTTCAGAAATCATAATCATATACTGATTTGATGCTCAAAAAACTCTTATTATCAATGTTGATGCTACTTAATATTTTTGTGGTAACTGTGATACATTTTTCAAGATTTTCTTTTGAATAAAAAGTTTATTTATAATAACATTATTTAAAATGATGAACTTGATGTGCATGATGAACTTGAACTTGAACTTGAATGTATTTTTTGTAAAATGACGAGAATGCATAACCTATGTTATATGTCTTTGAATTGTAACTCAGTGAATTGCAAATTCTCTTCCCGCTGTTCCAATTCAAATTCCAGTTCTACTTCCTGTGGGTGTGACACAATTTACACTCTTGAACTGAAAGGAAGTGTTGCGCAACCCTGTGATCTGAATTGGTTGAATATGTAGTAAAAATGGCCACTAGCATCCAGCAGCACTGATTTAACTGGTGTCAGTGTGAATGAGGCTTTAGAAACCGAGTTACGTGCCATTGTTAAATATTTAAGATTAGTGGTTTGTTCAAATCCCTGGTTTGCGTCTGTGTAGTGCTCGCATTCATTTAAATTATTATAAGACTCACATTAGGCAGCCAATTGAGCATCAAAGATCCAGAGATTTGGAAGCATCTGGGAACGCGTGGCAAAAAATGTTGTTTTATTACCAAACACCAGAGAGATGTTTGACTATCAGCTCGGCAATGATTGATTCATTCATTGATTCACTCCTCAGCTGATTTGTCCTTCACTCTAAATATCCACAATCCTCCTCAACAGAACAGCTGGTGTGTGTGTTAACAGGTCATTACGTGTGTGTGTGTGCGTCTGTGGTAATTTGTTTTAGCTTTGTTATATGTGTGATAAATGATTTGGTCATGTGAAGGGCAGCCATAATTAGAAGAGGCTGTTACAGTGAGCTGATTACCCTGGGCACAGTCTTTCTCTCTCTTACACACACACACACACACACACACACACACTTTCCTTGGCTGGAAGTAGGACTGATAATATCAGCATTAATGATATCTGCAGGAACACAGATTAGGTGACTGATATGTTTTGGATCTGATTGTCAGTAAAAGGTCTCATAGATTTTCACTTGTAAACAGCTGATCTGAGATCATTTGTTAACCCTGTACAGCCCTGTATGTCAACACAATTGAGTTTAAATTCAAAAACGTCTGTTACATTTACTTATGTCCGTAAATGTTATACACTCAGAGTAAGTTGTGTAGGTTTTATAGTGTGTTTGCAAACCCGCATGCTAACAGCAGATGCTTTTATTCAAAGCAACCAGTTCAACTTTCAGTGTATAATTTTTATCAGTATATGTATTTCAGTTGATCTTGGCACTGCACTAGTCACAGGAACAAATAGTTACATAAATGAGGCATTCCAAGGTAGGATAAAATAGGATAGTCAATGAGAAAAAACAAGATTTTTCTCATTCAGACAAGATTTGATTTTTCTCTCTGTGACCGGTGGTTTGGGAGAAAAGGTTTGAAAAATAAGAGGGTTTGGTTATGTTGGCTGAAAAAAAATTTTTTTTAGTGGAGCAGGTTTTTACATTTTGATTCAATATTATGAAAACATTTTTTTTCTTTTGAATAACATACACAGAGAAATAGTTCACAATATTATAAGGGTAGTTTAATGGTTGACATGCACTGATAATCATAGCAGGCTAAATGAAAGCTATAGAAATGCAATAGCATAGGTAACCCAAAAATGTAAATTTTGTCATAATTTACTCATCCCGATATCGTTCCAAACCTGATCGTTCTTTATGAGGAACACAAAAGATGAAATGTTGTTTGGTCACAAATGTTCCTTTATATTCCACAGCAGAAATAAAATCATACAGGTTTGGAAAGACATGAGGGTGAGTAAATGATGACAGAATTAAATTAGATCACACTATCTATAATCATAAAATTACACATTTTATGGAGTATAATTTTAGGTGCACAGATGTAAAGGACAACGTTTGGCAGCATGCAGCATTAAAGACTGAATGCTTCTCTATAGACCAAATGAGATATTTTTGACCTCTTGCTCCACGCAATTATTCCACATATGGTCTTGCGTGGTATTTTAAACGTTGTTTCAAGGCACGCGCGCAGATGTGATATTACATGCACATGAATTATGGTGCATCTTCTCGTCCCAGCTGATGCGATGACGTAGACGCGTGTGTCCGCGTGTGTCCGGCGGAGGGTGTGTTTCCAAGGCGAAATCTGGAGAAGGGAGGCGGAGATTGAAGTGGGGGGAGAGAGAGGTGACTTTAATTCTCAATATTTGCCATCTTAAAATTCGCCCTCTCGTGATGCACGGAAAAACGAGCAGGACAAGTCGCGCAGTCTCTCAACTGCATGATCAAATGAAGCCTTAATTAAGCAAGCGGGTTAGTGATGCCTGCAGATGAAATGCACAGATGCTGACGGATAGAATGTTGTAGATGCAGCGGTTGCACCGGTGCTGACTCGGGATGCTTGGTCATGAAATGATACGAGGCCCGCTCGGTTGTGAGAACACTAACTTGTTTCCTGCGCTATAACGTGAGACGGACAGAGAGAGAGAGAGAGAGAGGGAGAGAGGAGGGGGCGCGAGCGTTCGTTCGCCGCTGTTGCTCGGGGCTCGCGGAAGAACCGATCACATGGATTCCAAGGTTCCATTTTTCAACGGCGCTTCGATCTGAGCGCGCGCTGACAGCCCCGGTGACCGGCGCATCCATCAGAGCCGCGCGAGGGAAAGAGGCATCACTTCGCCGGTTCCATCGATCTGCCGGAACTGGGCAGGCACCGGAGTCGGTCCGTGTGTGCGTGTGCGCACGAGTGAGGAGGGCGAAAGCGGCCCTGGGGTATTTCTGCCACCGAGGAGCAGCCAGCTGCACGCTTAACGGAGAGGAAACCGATCCGGCTGCAATATTTGGCGTTGCCGAAAATCATTTAGGAGGAAAGCATTCCTCATTTGCTCAAATCACAGGTACGTACCTTCCGTTCAATGCGTTTGCGCGTCGCTATTGGTTAGTCAGCGATAATTAGAGCAGTTCGAGGCGCAACCGGATTTATTTGGGGGTAGTTGGAATGTAGCGAATGTGCCTGGGTAAACGGCAGACGCTGTTCGGAGTGGATGTGATCAGCGCGATGTGGAATTGCTGTGGAGAGAGAATGTCTCCAAATTTGCGTCACAGGATCATTTCCACCATAATGCCACTCAAACGTAAAATAATCATTGGCAGTGCTGAATTCGTCATTGTAGTGATTACAGAAAGCACCATAATGATCTCGATGATTTTATTTTTATGATAAAATATGTGGATTTAGTTAGTGATTTAGAGACTCGTATGGATCATTTGGGCAGAGAACCGAAAACCGGTTTCGTTTTTTTAAACGAATGTTTTCCTGACGTTTCGGTCAGCGGTTTCCGACAGTAGCTTCATCTGCGAATGCGGACAGATCACCGTACTAAATACTCTGGACAGTGTTTCCTGCACTACTATTCAGCGGCAACACCGCTACCGAATCTAGTGATCAGTATAGTTCGATTTCCAAACGAGTGACTCTTATGAGCCGGTTCTTTTTGGGAATCAAAAACATGTATCAATCACTCGGAGCCGTTGGAGTGAGTGACTTACTTAGCCCCAAGTTATTAGTTTCATGTTCATCTTTTGACTGCTGTTTGAAGTAATTGTAATTAATTCGTATTTCCATTTTTTTGTATTAGAAATCGCTCATAGAAATGCATTGTTAAATGTCTTACTACTTCCATCCCTGTGGAACATTTATGAGAAGTGTCGCTCGAGGCGGGAGTGAAACCATTTATGATCTGTTTGTTCAGTCATTTGCCTTTTAAACGGAGGATGTGCGCGTTTCTACGTACGTTTCTGAACGTAATATCCTCCCGAGCCTTTCACAGAATCCCAGCATCCTACACGTCAAATTTGGTCCACCAGTTTTTAGGTCCCTCATGCTGTATTTCTGTCAAAAATGATGGTAAACTCACACTTGAGGCAGTGGGGATTTGTAATATGTGCATATGGGATTGTAGAGTTAGTCATCTGATGAGTTCCTCATGTTCTTTTGGGGGTCCGAACAGGTAAAGAGAATTTGCTGAGATATGTGATTAACTCAGGACAGCTGCCACCTGCCACACTCTCCTACACTGTTTATATCCCTATCAGGTGTCGCCCCAACTGGGGATTTCTTAAAATAGGGTAGGGGGAGGCTGGTGTTTGTGGGTGTCTCTAGTTCGCTCTGTCTCCTGTTACACTGAGAGACGTGTAGCACTTCTTCTTTCCTCACCAGGCCGGTGAAAGCCAGAACTTTGGGAAACAGATATGCTGCTGGTGGCAAACTTGCTGTTGTGCATTTGTGTGCTATTTGGCTTTATGGTGTCGAGTGTGTATGACAAAAATACCTAAATTTGTATACACACTCGCAGACATGACTGACTGCCTCCAATTTTTTCTCTAATGAGCACACAAAATTCGTTAGCTTAAAGGCCTCATTAGTATGTTAATTAGCCTGAGTTGTTCATAGGCCTTTTGTGTGAATATTTGTAGTCTATTCATTGTCTGAAGTGAGAACACTAAGATGCCTCTCAGCGGCAGTTGTCAACAGTTGCGTATGAACGGATTTGCTGAGGGTTCTGCGACGCAGGCTGAGGTGTGATATACGAGAAGCAGAGAGTGGAGGAGTGAAGACAGAAGTTCCCAAACATACTTTTTTTTCCCACGATTTACGCCTAGTGTGTTGCCCATTTGCTAGTAAGTCCTAGTCATGGAGAATGTGTGTGCTTCGAAAAGCATCGAGGCAGCTATTTGCTGTTTGCCCATTGATTACAGGTGCCAACGAGGTACTTTAACGCATGCTGATATCCACATGATCGTATTAGCCTGCAGCCCACAGGCATCTCATTGCCATGGGAACAGCTGAGGCGGTGGAAAGGAGGTTACCCACGATTGGCTCACCATCCTGAAACGCTGCCAGTCATGTTTCTTGAGAGGACTGACCTGATCTTGGTATGAATGAGATTCAAACCCACCATCTGTGTGATTGGATCAAGATATTGCCAGCGGCTCATAGTTTAACCTGTTGATTTCGTTGAGTTTCATTTCATTGAACCAGTGTTGGAAAAGTAGCCATAAGCTACTCGTAATTAAAAGTAGTTTACCCATAAATGATAATTCTGGCATAATTTACTCATCCTCATGTTGTTACAAACCTGTATGATTTAGTTTTTTTTCTGTGGAACTCAAAATATGACATTTTCAAATGTTTAAAAAAAAATTATACCATACATTGACAAAAAGTCAATGGGGTCCCATGAATTGTTGTTATTGTTTAAATTAATTGAAATAAATCTGAAATCAAATAAAAGTATAAATTGTATCTATAAACAGCAGAGTATGGTGTTAGCAACAGCAAGGTCATGGGTTTGATTCCCAGGAAAAGCAAGAACTGCTAAAAATGTAAATTTGTACCTTGAAAGTATTCTCGCAACTTTGTAAAATTACGGTTGAACCTCTGATGTCACATGGACTGTTTTATCGATGTCCTTACTATGTTTCTGGGCCTGGGAACATTTCAGTTATGCTGCTGTTTATGCAGGGTCAGAAAGCTCTCGGATTTCATCGAAAATATCTTAATTCGTGTTCCGAAGATGAACGGAGGTCTTACGGGTTTGGAACGACATGAGGGTGATTAATTAAAGACATTTTTGGGTGAACTATCCCTTTAAGATAGGAACTAAAATATAAAAGCTAATTCAATGTATTATATTATTATATATAATTATATATAAATAATAATTAAATAACACTGGTCTCATGTTGTTTGGACTACAGTATTCCTCAGAATGTCTTTTTCTTTCAGTCAGTCATACAATTCTTCTCCAATCCACCAACAGAAATAGTATGCAGATAGTCTTTAAATTTCAATAATCAGATTATTTCGAACCAATGAATTTGCTTCTGATAGAAAAAGAGTGAGAAAAACAGACCAAGAGTGGGAGGAGGATAAAAGGAGAAATGTGTAATTGTAAACATGGAACAGCTACTTGCTCTCCGACATATCTCTGTGTGGGCTTTCCAAGCAATGCTGTGTGAAAGCGTGTGTCGTCCCTTCTACTGTATTTTTAGTGCATTACTTTTTCACGCTGGCATTGACTCTGATGCTGAGAGAGTGAAAGAGATGGTATGCGTGTGTGTTGTCGTCTCTGTCAGCACTCTGCCATCTCATGGGTGTATTTGGAATAATGTATAAGATCTTTTTCATGTTCTGAAGTGTGTTTGCTTACTTCCAAGAGTGCATCAACACACACGCGCGCACACACACACACACACACACACACACACACACACAGACACGCACACAGGAGACCTGCACCTCGAGACTTGGAGAATCAAGTTGTGGTTTTATTACACAGTGCTTTTGGAGGGTCAAATTGGGATTACACTTTTACACATATGAGTGCATTTGACCAGAGCTGAAGAGCTCCTGAGGCCTTCTGTGTGGGTGTTTAGCAGAGAGATCTTTCCTTCCAGTCCTCTGAGTAGCTACACACTCCTAATTCACAATACAATACCATGACCTGGGGATTATCAGTTTATTTTCCTCATTATTAGCTTTAACAATCAAGGGATTTTGTTAAATTAGTGCATTTTAGTTATGTTTAATTAACATTAACTATAATGTTAGTTAATTATTGTTGTACGTTTCTGAGAAAACACTACTGTGTTTACTTCAAAATTTCATGTTTAAATCAATGTGTTATTTGCCATTTCTGTGTAATTTTTTTGTTAAGTTCGCTAACAGTTTCTAAGTGAAAATTGTTTCCACACCATTTTTGTTTTCAGTGTATGTAAAGCATCGGAGCAAATTGTGATTTTAAGGGTTTCACCTTTGTGTGTTTTGAAAATCTGCAGTCATTGCAGCCATACTATACCGAATGTGTCTTGAAAAGCCACAGATGAGTGCGGAGCTGCTCACAGAGGACATTTTTTGTTGCATTTCTGTCTTTCAGGATGTTTAATTTTCACATAATGGCCAGACTGACTCCAGGTTCAGTGTTGTATGATTTGTGAGCAGAAAACAAACGGTTAAAGGGATAGTTCACCCAAAAATGAAAATGATGTCATTAATTACTCACCCTCATGTTGTTCCAAACTCATAAGACCTCCGTTCATCTTCGGAACACAAATTAAGATATTTTTGATGGAATCTGAGAGCTCTCAGACCCTCCATAAACAGCAAGGGTCCTTACATGATCAAGGTCCAGAAACGTAGCAAAGAGATTGGTAAAATAATCCATGAGACATCAGGAGTTCAACCATAGTTTTACGAAGCTACGAGAATACTTTTTGTGCGAAAAATTCAAACTTTTTTTGACTTTATTCAAATTCATATTCGTCTCCTCCGCGTCACCGTAGCGCCATTTTGGAGAATATCCACTGAACGCAAACAGCATATGCTCTTCTGTGTCAGCTGCGCCACATGGATACATTGTTTTCGCTCAAATCAAAGTGTGCATTCAACGTAGAAAACGTATCCGTGTGGGGCAGAAAAAGTTGCGCACAAAAAGTATTCTCGTAGCTTCGTAAAACAATGGTTGAACTCCTGATGTCACATGGATTATTTTACCGATCACCTTGCTATGTTTCTGGACCTTGATCATGTAAGGATCCTTGCTGTCTATGGCGGGACTGAGAGCTCTCAGATATCATCAAAAATATCTTAATTTGTGTTCCGAAGATGAACGGAGGTCTTACGGGTTTGGAACAACATGAGGGTGAGTAATTATTGACAGCATTTTCATTTTTGGGTGAACTATCCCTTTAAGTTTAAAATGACCCAGAGGAAGGGCTGTAAAGTATTCATACTACTGGAGATGTTAAGCATGTGAAAATGTTCATGCTCAACAAAGCTGCGTTTATTTGATGAAAAATAAAGTAATATTGTGAAATATTATTAAAATTGAAATTTTCTGTTTTAGATAGATATTTTAAAATGTATTTTATTCCTGTGATGCAAAGCTGAAATTTCAACATCATTACATGATTTTCCTTCAGAAATCATCTTAATATGCTGATTTTCTGCTCAAGAAACATTATTATTTTTAAAGGGGTCATTGGATGCAAAATTCACTTTACATGTTGTGTGAACATAAATGTGTGTTGGAAGTGTGTGTACACATCCATCCTATAATGATAAAAATCCACCCAGTGTTTTTTTTTTTTAAAATCCCCTTTGTCAAATCAGGCTGTTCTGGGATTCCTGTCAGAATGACGTAGTTCTGTACAGGCCGCTCCCATGATAGTTGATTGACAAGACCGTCTTACCTTAGACCCGACCTGAGTGAGCTGTCATCAGTCCACCATTGTGTCGACTCCGGTGCAGGGGAAGACAAAAATGTCTCTGATTAAGCGATTGAGGTGTTTTGTTGTTGGATGTAATAATGAACATAGCAGTCATCATTTACTCCCGACATCTGAGCCGCTGAAGACGCAGAGGATTAACGTTACTTTCGCTTTTGAAGGGAATGTGCTGATCCTCAATCTGCCTAAATGTGTCTATGTTCGCGCGAATCATTCGTGATCCAGCTTCACCTACAGAAGAAGTGAGTATAAGGATTTTTATGAAACTTTGCAAATCGCCTTTCCTAATAATGTGCTAGTTAGCAAGTTTCGCGGCTAAATGGCTCAAGTTTACAGTCTGCTCATCACCCCACGGAGGAGAGGGGCGGGGTGAGCAGAGCTCATTAGCATTTAAAGTGACATGCAACAAAACCAGTTGCTGTAAACAGAGCTGAGTTTGACAAGGTAAAAACAGTGTTTTTAACACTACCATTGAGAAATTTTAACCAAAGTATGTTATAGACTTTTCATGAAGCCCCTAAAGAATCATATCAACTTATGTAAAATGGGAATCCGATGACCCCTTTAACATTCTTATTATTATCAATGTTGCTTAAATATTTTGTGTAAACAGTGATTTGTAGGCCTATTCAAATGTTCAAAATTATTATAATTATGAATTAAAGTATTTACTGTCATTTTGGATTAATTTAAATTCATCCTTGCGAAATAGAAGTAATGCTTACTTAAAAAAAAAAAAAACTTACTGACCCCAAATTTTTTAACCTTTGTGTGTGTGTGTGTTATATAAATATATAAAAAATGTGTATGTATACAAAATATTTGTAATGAAATGAAAGATTGTTCAGTAAAGAGGTCAATCTTTGAGGCTTAGATTTAGTTTTTGTCAAATGTCTTTTGACTACATAAATTCCCACAAAATTTGAACTTTGCTAAGCAGCAAAAGATACAAATTCTATGGGAATATTTGTGTGTTTTTGCATTTATATGAATTTAGCAATCATAGTGAAACAGTAGTAACTCTACATCCATGTGACTTCAACTGCATGTGGCGCTCACTATGCTTTGACGGTAATGTTGTGTGATAGTTTGGTTGTTTGGCATAAATAAACAGTCTGGTCACTGTGGTCCAGTGGATTGGATTCAGTTTCTCTGATGAGCAGATACAAACCCGCGCCGGGCCCCAAACGCACACACATCCGAGCTTTGTTTGATTTTTATGAGCATGATTTCAGAGACTCATAAAAATATTCCTGTCCCACGCGTTTCAGTGTGTTGCTATAGTAACAGGTGCTGACTTCATGTGCAGGGATAAGACAGATCTTTAGCTTCAGACACTCAGCGGCTATTTGGATATAATGCTACACAGTGCCACCTCAGACACACACACACACACTTTTGGTTACACTCTCTGAGGGGCAACTCTTCTTGTTTGGAAGCTTTTAAATGTGATGTTCTCATTTGAGATTATTTGCTGATCCTGTCCTGTTAATGTGAGGGACATGTCCTAAAAGTCAAAGAGTCGAAGCCGAAAAGATGAAGAGAGATTACAAACACAGACAAGTGTCTTTGTGTCATTTTGTGTAGCAGTGTGTTTGTAGTAAATTAGAGTTACACCAGTTATCACCCACAACCTGCTGACTAATTCTTCCCACATTCTCTAACTTATCAATAAGTAGGTTACAAACACACACACACACACACACACACACACACACACACACACACACACACACACACACACACACACAGTCTAAATCACATCAGTTTAAATCTAATCACCTGTAATCAATTGGCTTGCAAATTCCATAACTTCTACTCAATTACAGGCACATTCACATACATACATACACAACACAGGAAATCCTGTTTAACTGTGTGGTAGACCACTGCAGCCTGGTTTAGAAGCATCTCTGTAACTCTATTTAAATATTTCAGCTTCATAACATTTTAGTTCTTTCAACAGCATTTTGTCAAAGACTCGTTTTGGCTGTTTTGAGCATATAGCTGCAATGCTTAAAAGGGATAATTCATTCAAAAATGTATATTCTTTTAAAAAACATAAAAGGAGATATTTTGGGAAATGTGTCAGTAGGTTATTTTTGGAAGTCAGTGGTAAGCAAAACTCTTTGATTCCAGGTTGAAGGTCAAAATTGCAGTTAGTGCAGCTGCAAAGGGCTCTACATGATCCCAGCCGAGAAATAAGGTTCTTATCTAGTGAAATGATCAGTCATTTTCAAAAAAAAAAAAATTATATACTTTTTAACCACAAATGCCACAAATCTTCCACTAGTTCTGTTATGCGTGTCCACGACTTCATGCATTACGTAATCACGTTGGAAAGATCACGCGTGGTTAGTTCTTAGTTTGTGTACTTCAGTTCAAAAAGATTGGGTAGGGTGAAAAACTCCATCTTGTTTTCTCCTTCAACTTCTAAATCGTCCGACATCTTTGTTTTACCTTTTTTGTAAAGGGTGTTTGACTTTCTTTGAATGTTCACTTTGTAAACACTTTGTACATTCTCCTATGTCGCACATGTGCGATTATGTAATGCGTGAGGTAGAGCTAGTGCAAGATGAGCATTTGTGGGTAAATTTTTTACATTTTTCTTAGAAAATGACCAGTCGTTTCACTAGATAAGACCTTTATTCCTCGACTGGGATCGTGTAGAGCCCAATTTGGACCTTCAACCCATTGGCTCCCATTGAAGTCCACTGTATGGAGAAAAACCCTGGAATGTTTTCCTCAAAAACCTTAATTTCTTTTCGACTAAAGAGAGAAAGGTATGAACATCTTGGATGACATGGGGTGAGTAAATTATCAGAATTTTTATTCTGGAAGTGAACTAATCCTTTAACATGAGACAAGTAATAACATTTCATGTGTAAAGTTTGTGATTGCTAACACAGTATAACATACACCATGTGACTACAGGCTTCCTCTTCTTTTTCTCTTCTTTCTTCCTTCATTTATTGTTGTATATGGAAGTGTAGACAGAGAGGAGGGGGCAGCTCAAGGCTTCAGGCTGGGCTCTTTTGCTTTACAAAACAGTTTTTCCTCATTAGGCCTTCTGTTTCTACACTGTGCTGTTTACTTACAGCCCACTGCATATGTGTGAGTGTGAGAGGGTTTGTTTTACTCACTATAATCAGGTCTGGCCTGATGGCTCTTGCATAGTCCACTTATGCTCATCTGCATCTGTCTCGCAATAGCTTTTGGGTCTATGAGTTTTAGGAGTTTGATCATGCAACATATAGTTAAACTGCTTCCTGAATGTTAGGAAGCAGTTGCAGGAATCATAAAATATTTAATGATTCTGGTTCCTTAGCGGTTATTCTTACTAATTTGTAGAAATAAATAATTAGGATTAAATGCAGGCTTTTCACAAATTAAGACCTCAAATGTGTCTCCTCTAGAAACTGTGCTTATATTTGCCAAGATACTGAAGTCTAGTTAAAAAGTCAGAGAGTCAGTACAAACTCAAATATTTCTCATCAGATTCTCTCAAGACTAAGTTATCTGAAATATGCTGTATATTTATTTACATATGCATATACATACATTATACATACATACCCTTACCGTATCAAAACAGATTGTTTTTAATGTATTTGAAATAAGTCTCTTATACTTATCAAGGCTGCATTTATGATCAAAAATACAGTAAAACGGTAGTACTGTGAAATGCTATTAACATTTAAAATAGCTGTTTTTCATTAATATATTTCAAAATGTAATTTATTAATGTGATGGCAAAGCATTGCTCCAGGCTTCAGTGTCACATGATCCTTCAGAAATCATTCTAATATGCTGATTTTGTGTTTAAGAAACATTTCTTATCAACATTGAAAGCAGTTATGCTGCTTAATACTTTTGTATCTTTTTCATTATGAAATACAAAGTTCAAAATCTTTAGTTCAACAAAGTTCAAATCATTATAAAGGTATCTACTGTAGCTTTTGATCAAATTAATGCATCCTTGTTTTATAAAAGTATTAATTTCCTTCAAAAATTCTTGTTAAAAAAACGTACAGACCCCAAACTTTTGAGTCTTATTTTCATTTCTCCTAAGGAATTTGAAGAGAAACATGAGACATAGTGGATACTTAAATGAGACATCCATTCTGAGTTTTCAAAGAGCAACCCCTTGAGCAAAACAGATTTCCTCTGGGTGCATTTCTGTGTTAGAGAAAGAGCAAATGAACTGCACACACACCACCTCCATCTCCATGTGGATTCACCAGAGCTGCTCCCACACACTCCCACATACACACTCTGTTCTCCACTGGTGCAGAGGGATAAAAATGTAATGAAATAATCTGTGTCCATATTAGTTAATTATTCCCAGCTCTCTGGGTGAAACCTGCATACATTTCATTTCCAGAACAGACACACAGAAGCTTTGCTACAAAACCTACATAGGCATCATTCTAACAGTCATGTAACCTTCTAGTTAAAGACATATTTCACCCAAAAATGAAAATTCTGTCATCATTTACTCACACTTTTGTCGTTCTAAACATGTATAACTTCATTTTTCTGTGGAACATGAGAAGATCTTCAAAAGTTCTTCAAAATATCTTCTTTTGTGTTTCACAGAAGAAATAAAGTCACACAAGTTTAGTAAATAATGTATAAAATATCCATTTTTGGGTCTCTTTATCTGGTTTGTGACACTCCACGTAGACACCAGCTCTGTGTGCCACTCCTTATATTAAAGCTCATTTATTTAAACAGCTTTTGGCTTTAGCAGTTTGCTAAGGTGACAGAAGTATACTCTATAAATAAATACACAAAATGTGTATTACCCTGAACATTTTTAATAATTCTTTTCAGTGTTTAACTTCATCAGCCATCTTGTTTATTTTTTACTGAGGGCAAACCAATTTCCCCCCCAAAAAAGTATTTTAGGATTAAATAGCCTTTTGAAACAGGAGCCTTAAAATGCTACCTCAATAGGCAGCATGTTGGAACGGAGCAACACGCTGCCCTTGCTCTGTTGTTGATGTTTTCCAGTGCGTCATTTTGGACATTGCTTATTCTGGCAACATTCACACCTGCTGAGTGAGGCCTTTTATTTTAGCTTTCTGCTGTGTGGACCTTTAGTATTTCACCATATTATATCACACACATACGCACTGCTCACAAATCTAACACAGTATAATGGCTTTATTTGCTGAATTCTCAGATGGGTTTGCTTACATTACATTTGCACTGCTCATACTCCTGACCGCTGATGTCAGGTGTCTTTCCTCGGCCATTAGGAAGGTGTTTTGATGGGTTAAGTACCGGTTTGTTGTTCTCTGATTCACTCCCTGCTTTTCTTCTCTCACAGGTGGCGTGTGGAACCAAAGACAGCCCAGTGCTGGATTCCCGAAGGACAGCTAGAGATCACAGACCCTTGAGGTGAAAGAGGGTGCATGGATCGCTCAAGGACAAAGACTTCTGCCTACCTCTGGTTGGGCGTGGTCTCCGTGGCATCAGCCTTCCTCTGCGCAGAGGCGGGAGTCACGCCGAGCCCGTCCCTCTCCAATAACATCACATGTGTCGGGGATACGGGTCGATGCCAGCCTGGCATCATCTTACCCATTTGGTACCCCGAGGACCCTTCCATGGGTGACAAGATCGCCAGGGTCATTGTGTACTTCGTGGCAATGATCTACATGTTCCTGGGGGTGTCGATTATTGCGGATCGCTTCATGGCTGCCATTGAAGTCATCACCTCCCAGGAAAAAGAAATCATCATCAAGCGTCCGAATGGTGAGACAACGACAACGACAATCCGAGTGTGGAACGAGACCGTGTCCAACCTCACGCTCATGGCGTTTGGCTCCTCCACCCCTGAGATCCTTCTCTCTGTCATCGAGGTTTGCGGGCACGAGTTCCACGCCGGTGAACTTGGCCCATCCACCATCGTAGGCAGTGCCGCCTTCAACATGTTTGTGATCATCGGCCTGTGCGTGTCGGTTATCCCGGAAGGGGAGGTCCGGAAGGTAAAACACCTGCGTGTGTTTTTCGTGACAGCCGCATGGAGCATTTTTGCCTACATCTGGCTCTATATGATCCTGGCTGTGTTCTCGCCCAACGTAGTCCAAGTATGGGAAGGGCTTCTCACCTTGGCTTTCTTTCCCATCTGTGTCGTTCTAGCTTGGGTGGCCGACCGTCGCCTGCTCTTCGACAAATTTATGCACAAGAAATATCGCACGGACAAACACCGAGGCGTCATCATTGAGACGGAGGGTGACCGTTCAAAAGGTATCGAAATGGATGGAAAGATGATGAATTCTCATTTTGTCGACGGCGGAGCTGCTAGTAATTTGATGGGCGTGATTGAGGGCAAAGAGGTGGATGAGTCTCGCAGAGATATGATCCGAATCCTGAAGGATCTGAAGCAGAAACACCCGGAGAAGGAGCTGGACCAGCTGGTGGAGATGGCCAACTACTATGCACTGTCACACCAACAGAAGAGCAGAGCATTTTATCGTATCCAGGCCACGAGGATGATGACCGGCGCCGGGAACATCCTCAAGAAGCATGTGGCCGAGCAGGCCAAACGCAGCACTAGCATACAGGAAGTTCACATAGAAGAACCCGAGGAGTATGTGTCCCGCATTATGTTCGAACCTGCCATTTACCAGTGTCTGGAGAACTGTGGGGCCGTTCTCCTCACAATAGTTCGTAAAGGCGGCGACATTGCTAAGACAATCTATGTGGATTATAAAACGGAAGACGGCTCGGCGAATGCCGGTGCGGACTATGAGTTCACCGAGGGCACGGTGGTGTTCAAACCTGGTGAGGTTGTGAAAGAGATCACTGTTGGCATCATCGATGATGACATCTTTGAAGAGGATGAGCATTTCTTTGTGCGGCTCAGTAACGTGCGTGTTCTGGAGACTGAGGATGAGGTGCTGTCGCCCAGTAGCCTGCCGTACCCAATGGCCTTGATAGGATTCCCTGCTGTTGCCACTATTACCATCCTCGACGATGACCATGCAGGCATCTTCACTTTTGAAAGCGAGTCCATGCACATGAGTGAGAGTGTGGGCATCATGGAAGTGAAAGTGCTGCGGACATCAGGGGCGAGAGGGACGGTCATCATTCCGTTCCGCACGGTGGAGGGACTCGCTAAGGGCGGCGGAGAGGACTTTGATGACGCGTATGGAGAGCTAGAGTTCAAAAACGACGAGACCTGGTAAATATGCTTTATTTAATTCACATTTATTCAATTTTTTCAAGGCCAGAGATTAAAGAGTTTGGGATTTATAAAGCTTAAAGATACACAGTGGCCTCAAAAAGTAGTTTTTTGGAATGTCGTTGCATTAGACATCATTGCAAAATGTCAAACCATGTGTCACTTGCAAACAGATGATGAGACCTAGCTAGCCAATTTGCAATTCATTTTGCACAAGCTGGTGTCAAGTTAATGAATGTATGAAGTGATGATGCCCTAATACTAAATACTTCTATATCAAAATACTTTTTAGTCTTGATTTTGAACAATGCATCTATTGTTTTTTTTTATGAAATCCGATTAAAGTTCCTTGTTTGTGAAAAAAATTTGCAAAGACATTCATACATTTCTTAATGTATGATGCAATTTAAGGGCCACTGTAAGAATGTGTACACATAGTTGAGGAGTTGTGGTTTTATGTTGAGGAGTTGTGGTTTTATGTTTGAGATTTGTGGATACGTGGATTTGGTCATGTAATGCTGTGTTATAATGGCTCTAATAGAAGGGCACATGTGCCAGAAATTGCAAAGACTAATTTCCTGCTGTTTGTATTCTGTCTGTTTTGTCAATCTTTTGTGACTTCCAATATGAGGGATGTGCAATTAGATCACTTTTACATACATACATTTTCTCTGATTAAGCACACACAGTAACTCCATAGAGGTTGGGGGGGGGGGTCTAAGATTTCTCTCAGGAATGCTGATGTTTAATTAATCTAGTTCATTCATGTGAGATTTGGAAAGAGATCCAGTAATACAGTAACACACTACACACAGACCAGATAGAGACAGAGAGATGTGTGGTGTGCTGGTCCAGATATGCTGCTAGGTATTAATAGTTCAGTAAGAATATTCACAACACATTCCACATGACACTCCAACCCACCCACTGTCTATATGTAAGAGTATGTGAGTAGCGGACACATGTCTATGGACATGACTTTTTTTTTAATTGACATCAACATTTTTGGTTAGACTGCATGTTAATATTTAAGGGAGTGTGTATATCTTAGTTTCTGGGTATGGTCATTAAGTGTTTCAGCATTTTTAATCCCGTTTTTTTTTCCTTTTAAGTGGTCCTGTGGTGAGACCAATGAATTTTTAAACTCTAAATTTTGCAAGTAGTCTCTGAATTAATATGAGATTATAAAACATGCAACGATCATAATGAATAAAATAGTTTTAAATGGAGTATAGTGTCACATTGCAGAGCATGTCAACTTTCCAGAAGTATTTCGTGTCAATTACCCATGTGCTGTATGCATTAAGCAGAGTGTTAGGAAGAATTCCATTCATCCGCATTGTGACTGTTTTAAAACTTAAAACTTAAAACTTAAAAAAAAAAAAAAGTTATTTTTATTCATTATTATTTATGTATGTTTCATTTATTTATTTATCTTTTTTATTGTAAATTCAGTTGAACTTGGCTGTCAGTGGTCACCATGTATTTCTGTTGTATGATTTTTTTTTGCAATTTTAATAGGCCTATCTTGTGTTCCATGTAGAAAACATTTCAGTCAACATAAGGGTAAGCAGATAATGAAAGAGCGTTTAGTTTAAAGCAAATGATCCTGCATAAGGAGCAGCTTGATTGAACTGACCAAATTTAGACATGAATGCGTTATTCCTCTTGTGCTTTAGATAAACACATTTTACCTACTTTTTAATTATAAAAGATACACAAAAAATTAATTAAAAGTTTCATTCAAAGTCCATTGGGCTGAAAAATCTCAGGGGGCACAGACAATTTGCTTGTCATTGCAAACTTGCGTGAAGAACAATGCATCCAAACAGCGTGAGTGGTATCATGTCTAGAAAGTGACACTTCAGCTGGTGTCGTACAGTAAATAGTGATGAAGGTATCGTGACAGCCTTAGTACACGAATAGCAGGCACCATTCCTCAGTTACGGTTGAGCCTATGGACTGCTTGCAGAGAGAAAGTTGAGTAAAGGCATCTGCATCTATCATAACCAAGCACCTGCCGTTGCTACCAGCAGGGTTTAAATCACCGGCACCCTAACCAGTGCGCTAACTAACTAGATTATATGGAGCTATCCAGCCTTCTGTTCTGCTTTAAGAAAGGTCAGCAGTCAGCACAAGCAAGATATACACAATTTGTCTCTCTCTCTCCTTTGTAGGGGAGTTTTATATCACTGTGACCCCTCTCCACTGACCTTTAACCCTTTGGAGATAGAGACAGTAGATGAGAGACCAGGAAAGAAAGCTATTTAGAGAAAAGTGTATTCCTCAGATGACACTTATAACCTACTAAAGCTGACAGAGTAAAGATAATAGCTCAATCTCTCCGTCTCTTTATATCCATCTCTCTCCATTTTTTTCCTGTGTACACTATCATTGTGTTACACACAGTGTGTAAGTGTGAGTGTGTGTGTGTGTGTCGGGGATCTCCTTCTCGGCTGGTGCTTGTTATATTCCCATGATGCTGCAGCACGATGCACCAGAATGCACCAGGAACCAATTTTCTCTGTCTCTTTTTCTCTCAAGTATTTTCATTTCAGATCACCAGAAATGGTGTCTTACTGGCCTGGTTTAATCAGCTCTAATTTATTATACTACTTGTGTTGTTTGGTAGTAATGCTTTTTGTGAGTAAAACAGCTTTATTTGAGCTCATTAATAATTAGGTGTGATTTGAGTTGTTGTAATTTATGATCCTCTGTAATTTGAGACCACATAGTTTAAGTAGATGAAAGGCATGTTACTCTATGACCAAGTTTAGACACTGTAGTTTATGAGATAGTAGCTGTGGTTATAGTCTGGTTGAATTACTAGTTGTAATTTTAGACACTGTAGTTTATGAGTTTGCTGTAAATACAGTCACTGGGAGTTAAGTATTATAGTGTGTGTGTGTGTGTGTGTGTGTGTGTGTGTATATATATAAATTCATATGCAGTTTTGATTGATTATTCATAGTTCAGATTAATAAAATGCTGTTCAACGTTTTATTCATCAAAAAAAAATTATATCAGTTTCCACGAAAAAATATATTAATCAGTACAACTTTTTTCAGCATTGATAATGATAAGAAATGCATTTTTGAATGATTTCTGAAAAATAATGTGACTGGAAAAATGGATGCTAGGAAAAATGTTATAAATGTATAGTTGTAGTTAGTTGCTGTATTCTCTGAAGTTGTGTGTTAGTAGCTTTAATTATTGTGCCTAGTTCAGTCAGCGTTGAAAGGAATGATGAAAGGAAAGCAACAGTAGAAAGAGGATGTGTATCATTAGCCTTCTCTAATTCTTCTTTGCACTGTTTTTCTGTCTCTCGCATCCCCTTGGACTTTCAGACTTTTTTTTGTTGTAAATCTGTAGTTATAGCAGAGCTCCACTGTGTAATGATGAATCATTTAGAATAGTAAACATTATTCATTTATTATGATGAATTAACAGGTGCTTCTAGAGAATATGTTTTGATTTCTTCATAGAGCACAAACATAGGCAAACGTATCAGGAGTAGCTATTAGGAAGCGTAATAAGCTGCTGTCATGAGGTCTTTAGGCATGCATGAGGTTTACATTTACATTTACATTTATGCGTTTAGCAGACGCTTTTATCCAAAGCGACTTACAGTGCATTCAGGCTATACATTTTTTTTTTTCATCAGTATGTGTGTTCCCTGGGAATTGAACCCACAACCTTTTGCGCTGCTAACGCAATGCTCTACCACTGAGCCACAGGAACAGTTTATTGGTAATTGTGTAAAGTTCGAGAGATGCCCAGAACTGGGCTTAATGTAATGATTTTTATTTCTTCCTGTCAGCGCTGTATGGAAGCCCATTTCTGCCAATGAATAAAAAATAAGAAAGGAAATTGTGACTTTTTATCTCACAGTTCTGATCTTTTCTCACATTTCTGTGTTTATATTTGAATATAAAAATTCAGAGAAGAACTGTGAGATCTACGTTCGCAGTTGTGAGGAAAAAAGTCGCAACCAACTTTTTTTAATTCTGTGGCAGAAACAAAAAGTAAGAATTGTGAGATTTAAAACTCAGAATTACGAGAAAAAAAGTCAGAATGGTGAGATATAAACTCAGAATTGTGAGATTTAAAACTCAGAATTACGAGAAAAACAGTCTGAATTCTCAGTTTATATTTTGCAGTTCTGTGTTTATATCTCACAACTCTGACCTTTCAGACATGTTCTTATTTATAGATAATTCCATAATTCTATGTTGTATGTGGAATGGCAGTATTTTAAAATGGTCTATCCTCTATCATTTACATTTACCGCTACTTTTATTTATAACCTCCAAGCCGTCTGACAGTTGAGAGACAGTCATGCAAGGATCTAGGATTATATAGAGGGACTGTGCTTGTGTCCGTGTGAATTTGAGTTCGTTTCACTCTTGTTTTACTACATTCACTCCAGACATCAGCTTGAACATCTTAGTGACTCCTGTGAATGGAAAAATCCCTCGTGACAGGGAGTGAGAGAGCAGACGAGGAGAGCTGCTTGAATAATGGATTGAACAGCAAAGAGGATGAATATATGATGTAAATCATAAATTATTTTGGATTTCAAGGAATAGTTCATCCAAAAGTGAAAGTTCTGTCATCATTTATACACTCAAACCCGTGTGACATTCCTTTTCCAGTTTTGTGTGAGGAACAAAATTAAATGTAAGTCTTTGAAATATCTGCATTTTTATCAGTATTGGCAATATTGACCTTTGATTATACTTGGTTAAAAGAAGATAAGTGATATTGTCCATGCCTAATGTTGAATTATGTCCAGGAGGCGCTGCATGGTGGCATGTTGTTTGTGTATGTGTGCGTGTCTTTCCTCGGGGCTCCAGGTTAATATGTAGGAGTGTAAATTCAGTTTGATCCTAGCACACTTTGCTCATCTCTCTCTCTTGAGCCCTATCGGACTGGACTAGTTTTCCCTGAGGAGGTCAGGTAAATTTGTGTTTCACAGACATACTTTCACGTGTGATTTCAATCCTGTCAAAACGCATCTGTGTTTTTCTCTCACAAACTTGGTGAAGAGTAAATTACCTGCTGTTTTTGTGTAAACCTGCTGGTTTTGTGAATCCTCTGATAAATGTAATTCTGTCTGCACAGTAATGTCACTGATTGAGGATTATATTGAGAAGATTATATTGTTTCTTTCACCACATGTCTCGTATTTTGATCTTAATTGTTACTGTAAGGCTAAGTGACATTTTTGCTTGCATTTCTGCATGGTAATTTTTTTTAATACTGTTTCAGTAATTCTGTTTTAAAATTTCACATTTAGTTCAGTGTGTTTCTTGCCCTTTCTTTGTAACTATTAGAAAGTTTCTATTAGTTTCTTTCTAAACCATTTCAAACCGTGGTTAAGTACTTCTCTAACTAAAAAAGAAAACTAAATCAACTAAAAAAAGTAAATTAAATCATGGAGAGTCTGAGCACAGACTGCTCAGAAGAAAAACTCATTTATCCTCAAAGTAATTAGTTTCTTCTCTATATTATATAGTATACATACTGTAATTTTCTGTTTGATTGTATTTTAAAATGTAATTTATATCTGTAATGGCAAAGCTGAATTTTCATTAACCCTTACTTCAGTCTTCAGTGTCTCATGATCCTTCAGAAATCATTCTAATTGCTGATTTGGTGCTCAAGATTCATTTTTAATTATTATCAGTGTTGAAAACAGTTGTGGCGCTTAATACTTTTGTGGAAACTGTGCCCCCCCCCCCCCCCCCGCAATGATCATCCTTGCTTAATAAAAGTATTAATTTCTTTAAAGAAAAACATACTGACCCCAAATATTTGAAACGTAGTGCTGTTTACAATTGTTGTAGTCGTTAACCGAGGACACAGTCAAGACTTCAAGACTGAAGTATGCCGCACACATTCATCAACGAGTTTCATTGAGTTTCTGACCACTGAGCCGTTATAATTAACATACACAAAAAGAGATGGAGGAGCCCTTTGGAATTCCCTTTGTAATCTAAAAGACAGTTCGAGTGAACGCCAGCAGTAACATTACAGACAGAGATCGATCAATGAAATGATTACAGCACTCTCCACCGTGAATCAGAATCCCATCCGAGAGTCCCTCTATAGCCATTTTCCACAGAGGAATTGCTGATTAAGAACATGCTTAAATAACAAACACCCTGTGGCGACAGTGAATCACTGTGTGGATCAAACCAGTAGCGCACTGGGATATTTCCCTGGGTACCGTGTCAGGGTCTAAGGATCCAATCTCAGCATGATAAAGCTCAATTCAAAAGTTTGGGGTTGGCAAGATTTTTTATGTTTCTTATGCTCACCAAGGCCATCAATTTGATCAAAAATACAGTAAAAACAGGAAATATTGTGAAATATTATTACAATTTAAAGGGATAGTTCACCCAAAAATGAAAATCCTATCATTAATTACTCACCCTCATTTCATTCCAAACCCGTAAGAACACAAATTAAAATATTTTTGATGAAATCTGAGAGCTTTCTGACCCTGCATAGACAGCAACGCAAATGACACGTTCAAGGCCCAGAAAGGTGGTAAGAACATCCTTAAAATAGTCCTTGTGACATCAGTGGTTTTTATGAAGCTACAAGAATACTTTTTGTGCTAACAAAAAAAAAACAATTCTTCCCCGAGTTACCCTCTTTCACCTTTTATTGAGAGTAAATTTTTGGGTGAACTATCCTTTTAAAATAACTCTTTTCCATTTTAATATGTTTTATATCATCTTTACAATTGATTTAAACCATGTATCACACTGCAGCTCCAGCCACTGGCGAGTAACCATTTTATTAGCTTGCCAAAGCCATTTTTACCTGCATTTGGCACTTAGCGAGTGTTAATACAGACCCTGCCGGTAGGCTGCAGGTTAATCAGAGGGTAATACTCACAGTTGAGTACAGAATTGGCCCCATCTGAGTCTCAGCGTCACGCTAGCAGCTAGCTAAGCATGTTATTAGCGCCACTAGCGCTGACCACCCTGGGGTATGAGGTTCCGGTCTATTGTTAATAGCCGCCAGTGGAGCATTGCCTGAGGTGAGCTCCAGGAAACAACACTAACAAGAGTAAGTTATCTTATGTAGACATTTTCACACACAAATGTGTGTGTTAGCATACCGATTTGAGAAAGTATCTGGGAAGGCTAAAGTGTGTGTGGGGAGCCAGAGCTTTGCTCCTTTTCAGCTGAAGGAAGCTGTGTCTCCTTGGCAACCACAGCGAGCACGAGCTCGCAGGCATGTGTGTGTTTGTGTTTGCGTTGAGTCAAATTAGTCTGTGAACGTGTATCTCTGGTTGTGTGTGTATTTGCCCATCAGTGCAGACATGCATGCACTCACACAAACACACGCGCACACACACACACACACACACACACACACATACACTCTTTTCACTGCAGGGTTTATTTTTAGCACGTGTCTCTTATATAATCAGGGTGACACTGGGGAGAACATAGACTCTCTCTCCTCTCCTTCCTCCTCACTCTTGATTTGGATATCTATGTGTGTGTGTTGTACGCAGATGAGACAGAGGTTTTCTTAGTTGCATATTTCTGGTGCAGTAATGATGCTCAAGAGTGTCTCTGTGCCTGCAGGTCTGAATTACTGAATATAGACGAAAAGATGCTGCATAAACACAACCAATATGCACAGAACACCTCACAGACACACAACACTACTCCATTCGCACAGAGAGCATGTTGGAGAGAGAGTGTGTGTGCAAGTTTGTATTAGTTTTAAATGAAATTGATGTCCATCAATCAGCTCAGGGCCTGATGATAATTAACTTCAGCAGTGTTGTTGTTGTTAATTGAAAATAAACTGTTAAAATAATCAATTGAAAATTACTTTCATTAATTGAAATAAAGTCTGTATTTATATATTCTGTGGAAGACGTAGGACCAAGAAATGTTCGTCCAATCAAAATGCTCAGAACGAGCATTTTGATTGACTTTCCCACCTGCCTGTCAACATGTATTTGTATACCTCTGCGCACCCGGTTCACACAGACAGGATACGTCATCCTTCACATACATTCACATACGCTATGCACATTTCACATATTTAATTTAAATATAGCTAAACTAACATAAAATTTAAAAAAAAACATATTAGATGTAAAACTTAAAGGGATACTCCACCCCAAAATGAAAATTTTGTCATTTTTCACTTACCCCCATGTCGTTCCAAACCCGTAAAAGCTTCGTTAGTCTTCAGAACACAATTTAAGATATTTTGGATGAAAACCGGGAGGCTTGTGACTGTCCCATTGACTGCCAAGTAAATTGCACTGTCAAGGTCCATAAAAGTATGAAAAGCATCGCCAGGATACTCCATCTGCCATCAGTGGTTCAATCGTAATGTTATGAAGTGACGAGAATACTTTTTGTACGGAAATAAAACAACAATTAGGTGCCGTAACGTCTAATTGTTACCTCTGTGTCAGCGTAGCACCATTTTGGAGATTATCCTCTGGACTCAAAATACATACTGTCTTCTGTATCAGCCGGGCCACAAGGGTGCGCTGTTTGCGTTCAAATCAGAGCGTAAATCGACGAAGAAGACGCATCCCTGTGTCGAGGCTGATACAGAAGACTGACACACAGAGGAGACATTACTGTGCCTAATTGTTGAATAAAGTCGTTATTTTTGTTTTATTTCCATACAAAAAGTATTCTCGTCGCTTCATAACATTCAGATTGAACCACTGATGGCAGGTGGAGTATCCTGGCGATGCTTTTCATACTTTTCTGGACCCTGACAGTGCAATTTACTTGGCAGTCAATGGGACAGTCACAAGCCTCCCGGTTTTCATCCAAAATATCTTAAATTGTGTTCTGAAGACTAACGAAGCTTTTACGGGTTTGGAACGACATGGGGGTAAGTGAAAAATGACAATTTTCATTTTGGGGTGGAGTATCCCTTTAAGCGAAAGTGGTAAATGTTGCCTTGGCAATTAACTGAAATGCAATACATTTAAGTTTGAATACTAGTTTTACTAAAACTGAAACTTAAATAAAAATAAATTAAAGTGAAATATAAAAAAAACAATAAAGATGCATAAAATTACTAAAACTAAACTAAAACTAAAATGAAATGCGCATCCAAGGACAGTCCATTGCATGGAATATGTATCCCACAATCCCAAGCACTCAGCTTGACCTTTCACTTTCAGTGTGACAAATGAACCGGAAGCAGCAGTAAATGCCATTTAAACATGTGCTTTTTGACTCATTATTTAGTTAGATTTTTACGTGAAGCTGGATAAAAAACAAATAAACAAACAAACATAACAATATATATAACATAACATAAACAAATATAAATGTTAGCAAGTTTTTTAAAACCTTTTTCCCACTCTCTCTTTCCTTCATCCATTTTATCCTTTCTTTTCTTTTTTTAGCTTCTTTCTCCCTCTCTGTAGATCTGCTAACATCAGGAGTTTAGCCTCAACTGTATTTTCAGCTGAACCCTTGATTAGCTTGTTCAGGTGTGTTTGATTAGAGACGGCACTAAACTCTGCGGGAAAATAGATCTCTGTGTGCGCTGAAATATCTCAGGTTTTGATTTGTATGAATAAATTAATTAGGAAATTCGAACACAAAATGTCTCACCGCCGCTTATCATGGGCACAGCTGTTTAGGGCAGAAATTCTCATTAACGTGAGCAAGATTTTATCATTTGTTTCTGTATCACGCTTGGTTAGGACATGGTGTAAAGCTGTGTTCAGACAGGGAGTAAAAATTCATTTTTTTATGATGTATGCAACAAACCCATGTAAAAAAAAAAAAATTAATCTGAAAAGCAATCAAAAAGCATATGAATTCAAAAATTTGCCAATCTAAATCTCATTTGCCGTCTATGTGGTTTTTATGATCAAAATCCATTTTTTGAAAATGTTATTTAGTCTAAATAGTCAAGTCATATTTCTGGTGTTTTTTTCGCTTTGTCTCTCAGGAAACCGTATTACTGTAACACCAAGCACAATGTTCATGGCTGTGTCTGAATTCATTTATTTCCACTCACATGTGGCATTCACTATGTGTGAATGGTGATTGAGTGAATGAGTAATTGGTCTTGAAGACAGGATATGCATCAATGTAAATGCATGTTCCTCACGCAGTCCATACCATAAGATGAATGGACTTGTCTTGAATGTCTTTCATCTTTTCTTTCCACTATGACTACTACTACTATATTGTCTCTTGGCATTGTTTTGACTTTATCCAAGATAAATATACCAGATATTGACTACACGGTTTGCTCCAGTTTTATTTCTTGCAAAATGAGTGTATGAAATGAGTACAGAAGCACTGGGGCAGTGTGAACAAAGCTTTTGAGATCAGAGCATAGTTCTTTAATATTGATACCATTAGTAGTCAGGTGTACTTAGAAATATTTTGATTGTGTGTTTTGTCAGTGTGACAAAATTGTAGTAACATTGGCTGAAGTGGGCAGCATTAGTGCAGATAGAAACAACAAACCTGTATAATTTAGTAAATACTGTGTAAAAAATATAAATTTCAGCAATTGTTCTGCATGCGTTTTCACTATTTGTTAATGAAATAGTGTGGTATTATACTGGGCCACCATACACTTTAAGATTTTGGACATTGGACATTGGACTGTCGACCATAATTTTTTTTATTGGTTGACCACTGATGTTAACTAATGTTTACTTTAAGGGATTGTATGGACACTTTAGGTTAATGGTCTTAATTTTTAAACAGTATTGGAACCTAAAGCTGTTAAATTCAAATCCACTTGTAACATTCTAGTGCTTGTACTTTGTAGGATGGCAGGGAGCAAAAGCAGCAGCAAGCGCCTGGAGTTGTTATGGCAACCAGATACATTCCAAGCAGATTTGCTGATAGATGTTCTAGAATGAAAGTATCGGCAAATCAACTTGAAATGGCAATGAAACAGCTCTGCAGTGTGATTCTGTTGAAAATCACGAACGATGCCAGAGAATGTAGACAGCTGAAACTTGAAGGTATTTATGTATTTTTAGTGCATTGTCAAGACATCAGCACACACCTTGTGAAACTGGCATCGTCTCGGGTAAATCCTAGATCACATTTTGGAATGCAGCGGTCCGTGAAAGTGTGTTTCAGGCTTAAGATTCAATTTAGTTCCCAGAATGGTAAAAGAACAGAGGAGGAATGTTGTCTTTTCTGATTTTGAGCACACGTTCAAGGTTTAGATTCATTTGTGGTAAGCTCAGGCAGTCTGCCGAGTCACTACAGCTCGGAGCAGGTGGAGGAGCCACTGTAGGGATTTTTTTCACTATACAGAAATAAATCTTGTTTGCTGTATATCCTTTATTTTAGCCCTGCACACTCAAACACACACATACACATATACACGTGTCTTGGTCCAGGCAAATGGATATAAGACTATATTAAAGCTGCAGTCCGTAACTTTTTTTTGGTTAAAAATGATCCGAAATCAATATTTGAGCAAATACATAACCAGCCAGTGTTCAAAACTATCGCCTTACTTTAGCCCGATTCACAATGTTGAGCTTATAATAATGTTTTCTAATTTGAGTGGTACGGGTAGGTTTTCGCGGGAAATTCGAGCATGGCACTGCGTCATTACGTCACGTCTGTAAACATAAAGAAGTTGTCCAGGCTAGTAGGCGATCGCATGTGAGGATCCTGCAGGTGACGGATCATTTATAGCCTTTTCTCACAGCAGCTAGAATAATTAAATTTATCATTTTGATGGCGGATTGTAATCCAGAAAGGATTATGTGTTTATGAAACTATGTAAATGAAATTAAATTATATTCCAGTTTTAAATGTGCTTCTGATTACAGATAGAAAACCAGTTTGAAGGGAGCATAATATGCTTAATTTAATCGCATAATTTTTTCTTAATATTAAATTCGAATGGCATGACAATTAGATTAGACTGTACAGAAATTGAAATCTACATACTAATACACACTATAGGCTACTCATAGTCACGCAATGCTGATGTTGCTAACAATAATAATTTTAGAATAAAGTATAACAATAATAATAATTTGCACGGTTTGATGTGATATGAGCTAACTGATCTTTAGATTAAATCACCATTGGTAGCGCGATTTATGGAAATGCTTTTTCCTCATTTGTTCAGAACAAACGTGGCTGACTTGTTACTTACTTGTTCAGATGGCAATATACGGTAAAAATTCTTATTTGGGTTTATATTCCAAGACGTAGGCTAGAATCTGTGATTATGAAGTACAGTGAACATTCACACCGGTGCGGTGACTGACAGCTACTCATTCACCTCAAAACATTAGATTCATCCGCTCTGAAGCTGTGCCGACACACAACCCACGCAAGGAAAATAATTCCGCGCACAGCTGCAATTCCAGGTTTTCAAACAGAGATGGCGACAAAGAGGCAAAACTTACGGACTGCAGCTTTAACCACAGCACATGTGCCATTCCTTTTATGCAGCACTTCAATAACTTTGTATTTAAATATAAAGTCATGTAATTTAAGGAAGTGTCTCTATACATTCTTTACCAGTCTGGTCAAAATCAGCATACACAATGGCACGAAAACAGAATTTCTAGCAGAATGGAAATAAGGAGCTAGTGAAACTTGCTTTTTTTTCCTGGTATGATACTGATTTCTGTAATTTTATAAAAACAGGATGTAATGTAATGTCTTTGAGGATAATGTCATTACCGGACTGTTTTGAAAGGATTGAGAGACCTAAGTGAATAGAAAACTGGGTTGTACGATATACATTTTTTGTATTAAATGTGCTTTTTTATTTTTTAGAATGACCTTTAAGCTCTTTGCAAACCAAATTTCTTACAGTTTTATAAATTACTTTATACATAAACCTTTTGGAACAAATTATAAACAAAAAGCACTTAACATGTAATATTGTAAAAGATGGGAAGTTAAAGTTTAGCCTTACTTTACTTAATTGTGACATTCTAAAAAATATTTTATAATTATTAGTCCAGCATAAAATTATGTCATTATTTTCTTAGAAAAAGCATTTATAAGGCATTGAATGACTTGGAATATAAGTCATACAGACCTCTTTTATTGTACTTAAATGTTTTTTCTTAAAGAATTAATACTTTTATTCAGCAAGGATGCATTAAATTGATGAAAAGTAACAGTAAAGGCTTATATTGTTACAAAAGATTTGTATTTTAAATAAATTATGTTCTTTTGAACTTTTTATTCATCATAGAATCTTGGAAAAGATGTATCACAGTTTTCCACAAAAATATTAAGGTGCACAACTGTTTTCAACATTGATAATACCAAATCAGCATGTAAGAATGATATCTGAAGGATCATGTGACACTGAAGCCTAAAGTAATAGCTGCTGAAAATTCAGCTGATTGTACAGTTCCTTTAAGACATGGTGGAGACACCAAAATGTACTGCATGGTAGGAATGACCTACATCAGATCACAGACCAAACGCTGCCCTGTCACAGTCTCTTTTTGTGTGTGTGCGTGTGTGCACGCGTTGTGTGAGAGAGGCTGAGGACGTTTGAGTATAATGTGTCCGCTAATGGAGGGGAAACAGGGCAGAGCAGAAGGGAATGAGAACATGAGTATGTTAGACTGAAAGACATATTAGAGAGAGATGAAGCGGCGTGGGTCTGCGGACAGCTGTACTGTGAGTAACTGATCCGAATGGAGGGAGGGAGGTGTTCACAGGTCGAACACACACACACACACACACACACACACACACACAGGAACTCTCATTGAAACACAGCTGAAACAGGTGTTATTCACAGTCACAGAGAAACCAGGTCAACATCAATCACACGCAGAGTTATAAATACACACACACATGCTGAGAATTTAGCAATGAAAGAGTGACAGAGTGTGAGAGAGAAATGGATGTTACAGATAAGAGGTGTTAAGAGATTGACTCTTTAAATAAACACTCATGTAAGCTGATCAACAATTTGCCAATGTTGCTACCGCTGTGTTGCTAGCTAAGATACCAACTACTCTATAGGGAAATGAGCTAAGCTAAGGTGAAAGCTAGCCTTTAGAGAATTAGCTTGCTACATTCAAGATACTTTATAATTCTAAATATAATTTCATCTAGTATATGTTTATTGAAAAACCAAAACATCTCCAAAATACAGCAGAAATTGTATTGGCTGTTTTTATCTATGTACATAAACTACCATTCAAAGTTTGGTGTCGTTAACATTTTTTTATGTTTTGAAGTCTCCTCAACAAGGCTGCATTTATTTGATCAAAAATACAGTAAAACAGTACTATTGTGAATTATTTTAAGTGTTTTCCATTTGAATATATTTTAAAATGTAATATATTCCTGTGATGCAAAGCTGATTTTTCAGCAGCTATTACTCCTGTCTTCAGTGTCACATGATTCTTCAGAAATCATTCTAATATGCTGTTTCTTATCATTATCAATGTTGAAAACAGTTGTGCTGCCTAATAATTTTGTGGAAACCATGATAGTTTTTTTTTTCAATGAATTAAGAAGTTACTAATAATTTTTTATTTGAAATAGAAAACTTCTGTAAGATTAAGCATCTTAAGTCTCAATAAGTAATAATGTATTTTAAAAAATATTACTAAGCCCAAACTTTTGAACTGCAGTGTATGTATGTGTTTACCTGTAGTCTTTCACAAGCTTCATATGCAGTTGTTGAACCTAAAGACTTTCTTAATATAGCTGTAAAATGAGGGAATGCATTTGCACTGGTTTTGTTTCAGTTGACTGTATGCTCAAAAGTTGGGCATCGATAATTCTGATTCTTATCTCTAAGCTTGATTGAGATATTGTCAGGGAGAAACACGTTTGTCAACAGTACAGCTTCCTATAATACTACTTAATAAAACAACTTTGCAACTGTAAAACTACATGATTTCAAGTAGCAGTGTTGCAACCTCACTTGATCAGTGACCCCTGATGTTTTGTTTCTCTCTCTCTTCCTCTCTCAGTAAAACCATACAGGTTAAAATCATCGATGATGAGGAGTATGAAAAAAACAAAAACTTCTATTTGGAGCTAGCAGAACCACGCATGGTGGACATGAGCCTTCAGAAAGGTAAAACACACACACACACACACACACAATATACACACAGAGAGATCACATCCTGTGACCGTCGTCCTCTTTTGCTATTAATTTAATCTACTCTCTCATTTCTAAATTCATTTCCATTCATCCAGTGGCTCTTTATCAGGACATGCTTTATGTCTTCAATGTTGTTGTTTTATTGTGAGTAGCGAGTGTCTTGTTGTTTGAGATTCACTATATAATACATTCACATACAGTACCTTTCAAAAGTTTGGGGTCAGTAAGATTTTTTTTTTTTTAAAGAAATTAATAGTTTTATTCAGCAAGGGTGCATTGAATTGATCAAAAGTCACAGTCAATTCTGTTTTTCTCTAGTCATCAAAGAATCCTAGTCATCACAGAAAATATATCACAGTTTTCACAAAAATATTAAGCAGCACAGCTGTTTTCAACATTGATAATAATAGGAAATGTTTCTTAAGCACCAAATGATTTCTGATGGATCATACATTAAATTCTAAAATATATCAAATAGAAAACAGATATTTTACATTGTATTATTATTTCGCAATATTACTGTTTTACTGTATGTTTGATCAAATAAATGCAGCCTTGTGGACCATAAGAGACTTATTACAAATACATAAAAAATATATATATTCCAAACTTTTGAATGTGGTCTACATCTGCTTTCACTGTATTATGCATTTTTCCCGACTCTATGAATGGATGCTACCAGTAGAGGGCACCTCGGATGACCCCACAGGTTCAAATAGAGCCAGTATAAAGAAATGGACTCGTCATAGAAAATAAATGAGAAAAAATGTGTTTTGCCTACTTTTAGCTGAAGAAGCAACACTTAAACAATTTTTGTCAGATTTTACTTTTTATATACATTATTGAAACACAAGGCTACCCAACAGTTTCTGAGATTTCCCAATTCAAGTAGATAGGATGCCTATTGCCTAGATAAAAAATAGCTACCCAGCGGCATGGCCAAGATGGCCGCCGAGTGGACCGACTTGCCTTAAAGGGACATTAACTCAAAACACATGAATTCAATGAAGACCCACAGGGCGCAGCTCTCAAACTGACTCATCTCCAACAAGAAATGCTGCCGTGACGTTTTTTTATTGCTTTAAAAATAGCAATGTTACTGTATTTGTCTTCCAGTTTTTATATAGTTTCCTAAATGTCTTGAGATTATTGTTTAGGAAACTATGTGAAGGATTAGCTGGCAGTGTTGCTTTTTTCACTGACTTCTTTGGAGTTTCAGTACACATTGACCTTAAACGCCAGTGTGGGATCTCAAAGAGTATGAGAAATGAATACAAACACACACACACACACACGCACTCCAAGTAGTCAAGTGTGTCTCTCAGTATCTCTCCATAAATCAGGCAGACGTGGTCAATGCTACCGCAGTGCTGCGGTGCAGTGTACGTGTGTGTATGTGTGTGTGTTTGCATGTATGCATGTGTCCTTGTCCCAGTATTATACCCTTCAGAAAGAATGAGAGATGAAGAACAGCTGGTCCTCTCTGTTTGAGCTCTCAGCTCGCCTGGACAACATTAAACAACCTACTTATTAACTTACCTAAGCCACAAAAACAACATGTTGGCTTGTCTCCTCACTTGTGTGCTTGTAAACAAGCAGTTTATTCATTATTCATTAGATATTTCTTTATTTTCATGCCAACATGGATTCGAATAAGATTAAATTTTGATATTCAGAGAAATCAGAGGGGGGGGGTCCTCAAAGTCAGATATATGCGCATTCATAATTTGTTTGACAACCAATAATAAGCAAAATATGAACATTCTATGTTTGTTTCCATGGAAAAATACACTGTTAATTGCAGGGATTTTATCTACAGCAGTTTGTAATTTAATGATTGTGGTTCTAATTCTGATTCTTTCTAATAATTCTGGATCATTCTGGAGTTGTTCACCCAAAAATAAAAAAAATCGGTCTATCTTCATGCCTTTCCAAACACTTTTTATTTTTATTCCTTAAATTTAGTAACCAAACTGACTCACTCATAAGGGTTTTTGATTTGCTTAAAAGAAAGTCTTTTTTGTACACTATTTGCACTGGTATGATTCACGCTGTAGATTCAGTAACACAAGTTGTTTTTTTCTGTGCAGAGAGATAAAACATTGTATGAATGGGTTGTAGGTGTTTTTGACACTGAACCTGTAATAGAAGACACATCACTTGTCCTACATCAAAACATGACTTTAGAACTGCTGATCCTGTGCTGTCGCTGCAAAATATGAGAGCGGTTGAGGGATCTAAAGAAATATTCCCAGCTTTATACATCTGAATGCAGGATGCTTTCTTTGCCATTGAACCCTCTTATACACCAACTGGATAAATATAAAAATGTGGTGGTAGAGACAGTTGTGGAGAAGGGGGTGAGACAGGCAGGAAAGCTGTGAGACAGGAGAAAGAGATAGACAAGTAAGCGATGAAAAAGACAGGAAATAGTGAGGAGAGAAAAACAGGAAAGGGAGAGGGTGAACATTGTTCATTTTACATAGTATTTTATAAATGAATGGTTTTTTTTATTTGTTTTAGTCATATTTTTTGTCTTGACAAAAGATATGAAAAAGATAGGAAATATCTTATTTTAGTTTAAAAATATTAAAAAGTATTTAAAAAAAATATTTAAAAATATTACTATTTTGACAAAAAATATTCATTAAATGTAGTTATATTTATTGATTTTAGTCCATTTTACTAGTGCTTGACAAAAAGTAATGCAAAATTTGCAACATTTTTTTTTGTAAAAACAATATTTTTAATTTCAGATTTATTTAAATGTGTATTGACATTTAACAAAAAATTATTAACATTGTACAAATAAAAACTATGGATTCCTTTCAATTTTCACATTATCTATGAATAGCTCATTTGATACAGTCATATTCTTCATATTTTCTTCAAAAACATTGCTAGCACTTTAATATCTTACAATATTTTTTCTCATCATGTTTTCCTCAACAGTGTGTTTAAAATTAAAATTGCTTAATTCTCGTCATGATCCCCATTTTTCATCTCATCTTTGTTATTAAAAAATATTTTTAATAAAACTTTGTTTACTAACATTTTTTTTGTAGGACATTAACGTTGAGGTTTTGTTTGGTATTTGGTAAACAAAGACAGTGAGAGACAGACAGGATGGTGATAAAGATGAAGAGAAAAGGACAAGCAGAAGAGGTGTGAGACAAATAAGCAGAGAAGGGTGAGACAGGCAAAGAAAGACAGAAAGGGTTGAGCCAGGTGAGGAGAGAATGACAGACAGAATAGAGTGAGAGACACATGAGAAAACTAGGAGAGGGGTGATACAACTGAGGACAGAGAGACAGACAGGAGATCTATTGTGCTGCATCTGCGTGCGATTAATATCCCATAGAGCCCAAACCAGCAACACCCCTACCACATGTCCCAGATGAGTGTGTTTAAAGAGAAGATCATCAGCAGTGAATCACTCATTGTGAGTGTGTGTGTGTATGTTAGAAGATGAGATCTCTGCATTCACATGTGTGTGATGATGGAATAGCTGTGAATGAGCCAATGACAGGGGAGTTTTCATCTGAATATCGACACCTACGTCCCACGATCCCATTACCTCAGAACGCAGGGAGGAGAGAGCCGTCTGGTATCTGTTGCCAGGGTACCATCAGCTGTTGCTAGCGCTGATGTGCAATAGATTTACACTGAACTGTTGAATCGAAGCTTCCAGGAAAGAACAGCGAGAGAGAAAATGTGGCCAGTAGATTAAATGAATTCTTTTGTGTGTTTGACACGTCTGTGTGTTATCATGAAGCAGACGTGTTGAAAAGCCTAGAGCTGACGACGCTACACAAATTACAGGTTAATAATGTGCATCAAGACACAACCCCTCTCCACCCCCAACCCTACTCGCAGACACATTTGAGCATAAATTATGGGCTTATTTACACATCCAGCTTCTCATTATAGGTCGATATTTTCATCTCAGCACACAAACACACACACACACACTTAATCAAAGCTTGTTTGTTCTCCATCTCATTCATCCTCAGCAACAGAAAATTACAGCACTGATTACAGAACTATTAAAGTCATTATATACACACAGAGAAAGAAAAAAAGAGTAATGGAGAGACAAAGAAATTGATTCCTTTAGTTAGTGCTATTTTTGTAAATGTGCGTGGGTCCGGTTGCTAGATTAATAAATTATGTAAAAAAGTATTTGTTGTTAATTCAGGAAACCTGATGCATTAACTAATTGAACTTTATTGTTATAGAGATAGTTCACCCAAAAATGAAAATTCTCATATTCATTTAGTCCAGTGATTCTCAGGAAACATCCAGGGGACCTCAAGATTCCTTAAAATAAGACAGAACTAGCATTAAATTGAGCTAAAATCAAGAATTTGAAGAACTAGAGCTTTTGAAAAATCTAGATATATCAGGAATACTACTTTTAAAAGTGCGGTTCATAGTCATGCAAAATAATAATATCTTAAAGGTGACACATCATGACATATCATGAAATTCTGACTTTTTCCGTGTTTAAGTGCTGTAATCGTGTCCCCGGTGCATCTACCAACTCAGAAAACGTGAAAAAGAACAACCCATTACATTTTTTTGTGTAAGCCTTTCTCTGCAAGCTTGTGAAAAAAAACGAGCTGCTCAGAAATCTAAAATGCAAAAAGGGTTTTCTGAGGTTTAGGGGACACAAAATATAATTAGCACACTATAAAAGCATTTGAAGTCAATAGGAAATCAGCATCATGATAGGAAAGTAAACGTGTGTGAATAATCAGTGTAGCTTTAGCACCTCTTTGTTCTGTCGCCACATCTCAAATGCTACTACGACACTCCCGTTGCCAGGGGCAACTACCTGCTCCGGCGCTCTGGATCGGCCCACGCTATCACATCTGATCACATCTGCTCGGTCACACCTGTCGCACCTGTCCAGCTCAGAGATTCCAGGCAGGGTGATGAAACACCGGAGGCTGCGAACATTTTTATTCATGTTTATCTGAGTAAATAAATCCTGTCCAGCATCTCATTGCATTTCCCTCCACCATTATCTGTCTAATGTTTTCTTCATGTCATTCCACCCCCTCCCTCGCTTTTTTTTTCTCCACACACAGCTCTGTTATTAGCTGATGGTAAGTTTGAGTGAGTGTGTGTGTGAGGTAAGATGAGGCCAGCTGCGGTAATTGTGGTCTCGTCTGCCTCACACACGTGTGTCTCCAGGTTTGTGTGTGTTTTAACACGTGCACGAGAAGATAAGCTTGGGGTTGCAGGGGGTTTTGAAAGTTCATCTCAACTTTCAGGCTTTTCTGTGTGTATTTGTGGTGTGCGTGTGGCTGTTGTCCTTCTGAATCACTCAGTTTTGCAGCACAACTCACACTTGGTTCAGTCAAACAAAGTTTGGCTGTTAATCTGTGGTGTGTGTTTGCATGTGCAGTCTTTCTAATAAGAGAAACTATAGTGACAGTTGGCCTCGTTCATAAAATAAAACCAGAACCGATTTCTGCATGAAATTGTTTGTAAAAACGGTGTTACGTAAGTAGTCACATTCGATTCAGTGCGACAAGTTACGTAAGAATGACATTATGAATGTTTTACATGACTTCGCTGTGCTTGTGTTTCATGAATGAGCTCCGTTGACCCTACATATGCACATGAATTTAGTGCAGAGACCATAAATGAATATTTATGAATATTCAAAAGAATTATTGCAAGTGTATAAATCACAAGTCATTTAAAAGTGACAAAAAGCCCACTTGTAGAGACTGATTATAGGGTGCATGTGAATGATGTGCGTTTACCACTGAGTGTGTGTGTGTGTGTGTGTGTGTGTGTGTTTAATGTACTAATATGACACACAACACAACACAGAAGTTTCTTTTCGTCTCTTTATCTCTTGTAGATATTCCAAACAGGAAGTTGTCATCAGAAGAGGAGGAAGCCAGAAGAATAGCAGAGATGGGGAAGCCTGTATTGGGCGAGCATGCAAAAATAGAGATTATCATTGAGGAGTCATATGAGTTTAAGGTACAAACACACACACACACGTACACAAAATTTCAGAGACCATGAGTCTTTTGCATTATGGAAGAATTTTATTATGCGTATTTATGTTAAATGTAATACATTTTGTGTGTTTGCTGTAGAGTACAGTAGATAAGCTGATTAAGAAGACTAACTTGGCTCTGGTCGTGGGCACAAATTCCTGGAGAGAACAATTCATGGAGGCCATAACTGTCAGCGCAGGTGATTATCAACACTAAACAACACTGAACTAAAAGTGAAAAAAGAAAATTGTGTTCAAATGTTTTGCTCTTATTTAGCAATTATACTTTTTTCCTCTTTCTATTCTATCTACTTGTTTTCTTTTTATTTATTTATTAAAAACAAACAACAACAAAAACCTTGACCCTCTAACACTAGTTCTCTATTCTTTTCTATTCTGTCTACTTGTACTTGTTATTTAATTATTATAAAAAAATAATAATAACTTTATAACCCTCTAACACTAGCTATATCTATTCTATCTCTTTTCTCTCTACTTTTTATTCTTTTTACTTACTATAAAAAACCTTGCTACGTGTACTGCGTTAGACTAACTGGGACTTATCACAAAACGTATATATTGTTGCTCTTTTGTTGTTGTGATTGCTTCTATTACCCTCATTTGTGAGACGCTTTGGATAAAATGCTAAATGATTACATTTAAATGTTCTTTTTTTTCGGAAAGGATGTATTGAACTGATTAAAAGTGTTAATAAAGGCATTTATAATGTTACAAATGATTTCTATTTCAAATAAATTCTGTTCTTTTGAACATTCTATTCATCAAAGAATCTTAAAAAAAATAATTATGGTTTCCACAAAAAATATGTTTTCGATATGATAATAATAAATGTTTCTTGAGCAGCAAATCGGCATATTAGAATGATTTCTGAAGGATCATGTGATGCTGAAGACTGGAGAAATAATGCTGAAAATTGATTTGCCATCACAGGAGTAAATTACATTTTAAAATATATTCAAATAGTTGTTATAAATTGTAATAGTATCGCACAATATTACTGTTTACTTGATTCTTGATCAAATAAATGCAGCTTTAAAAGTCCTACCGACCCCAAATATTTGAAGGGTAGTGTAGATCACCTCAAAACTCACAGAAATATACTAAAAGCAACGAAAGTCAGTTATTATATACTGTAAATATACACTCATGCTTATATTGCTCACACACAAATATTTCTCTCACTGTTGTGACACATTCCCCGGCCCACATGAAAACTGAGCCCACAGAACTCCTACACACTTCTCCTCATCCTGCAACCTTTGTCTTCTAAACATTTTGACTAATTTGATCATTTTAGATATCAATAAGAATGTAGTATTATCAGCTCTGTTTGTTACGTTTCACTATGTTTCCTAAAGATCTCCCCCAAAAATAAAATGGAAGTATCCTGCATATTAGTCTTTTATGACCCTGTGTTTAAATAAAAAGCTGCTCTCACGGTATGTAGCCTTCAGTTACCGTGACTATCAAACAGCCTGTGTTACCAAGGCAACAGGACCCCTAAATCACCATGGTGTCAAATGGCTTTGGTCAGGTATGGAAGTTGACATGACAATACTAACATTTTTCTTTTCTTTTTTTTCTACTCTCCATTCTGCTTTCCTTTCTTTCTTGCTTTCGCTCTTTATTTCTGTCGTCCTGTCTTTATCTCAGGAGATGAGGACGAGGATGAGGGGGGAGAGGAACGTCTGCCATCTTGTTTCGACTATGTCATGCACTTCCTGACTGTGTTCTGGAAGGTTCTGTTCGCCTGCGTCCCGCCCACGGAATATTGGAACGGGTGGGCGTGTTTCATTGTTTCCATAGTGATCATCGGTCTTTTGACTGCTGTGATCGGTGATCTGGCCAGTCACTTCGGCTGCACCATTGGCCTAAAGGACTCAGTCACCGCTGTGGTGTTTGTAGCCCTGGGAACATCCATCCCTGGTGAGTTTGCGTATGCTTTTATTTGCCTACATTTTTATAAATACGTTTTTAATGGGGTCACATCTTATACACAACTTTTCAAAAGTTTAGGTTCTGTAAGATCTACTTCTATTCAGCAATTGCATTAAACTGACCAAAATAACAGTAAAGATATTTGAAATGTTACAGGATTTCTGTTTCAAATAAATTCTGTTCTTTAGAACTTTCTATTTATTAAAGAATCCTGGGGGAAAAAACTATATCACGGTTTTCACAAAAACAATATTTAGCAGCAAAACTATTTTCAACATTATTAAAACAAAGAAATGTTTCTTTAGCACCAAATCAGCATATTAAAATGATTTTTGAAGAATCATGTGACACTGAAAATTCAGCGTTGTCATTACAAATATAAATTACATTTTAAAATATATTAAAATAGAAAACACTTATATTAAATTGTAATAATATTTCACAATATTGCAGTATTTTGGATGAAAGTTTGTTTGTTTTTTTATACAAGATTTCACTTTAACTTTCTATTTATCAAAGGAATCCTGGAAAAAAAATCTTGGTTTCCAAACAAATATTCAGCAGCACAACTGTTTTCAACATTAATAAAACAAAGAAATGTTTAATGAGCACCAAATTAGCATATTAGAATGATTTCTGAAGGATCATGTGACACTGAAGAATGCTGAACATTCAACTTTGCTATTACATGAATAAATTACAAGTTTATATATATTAAAATAGATTAAAATTATTTTAATTTGTAATAATAGTTCACAATATTAATGCTTTTACTGTATTTATGGTGAGTGCAATGTTTTTCTTCCAAAAACATTAAAATAGCTTACAGACCCCAAACTATTGAACAATAGTTGTGAAGTTTTTTCCCCAAGGTCCACTTATAGTTAATAAAGTTGTTTCTGCCAAAATCAATCATAATTTGGTTTTGTATGACCGTTTCAAGCCTCTCTCGGGCCCTTGAATTTAATGAGGCTGATCTGTCTGACATCAAAAAATGTTCAGTTTTGCTGCTTGGTTTTAATAAATGCTCTTTTTGGATTAGGAGGAAGTTTTGACAGTTACAGTATGTTTTTATCACACAATTAACTAATTTAGCTCATAAAATCAATACAAATCTGATTCCTCCTGATTTGAATCCTTTTAATGCTTGTTAATCATAGATTATCATATTTTATAATAGCATACACATCAACATGTCTCTTTTCTCCTCAGATACCTTTGCCAGTAAAGTTGCAGCGGTGCAGGACAGCTACGCAGACGCAGCTATCGGTAACGTGACCGGTAGCAACGCTGTGAACGTTTTCTTGGGAATCGGTGTGGCGTGGTCAGTGGCCGCCATCTACTGGCACATGCAGGGTCGTGCGTTCGAGGTGCAGGCAGGTTCCCTGGCATTTTCTGTCACTCTCTTCACCATCTTTGCCTTCCTGGCGGTGAGCGTCCTGCTGTACCGGCGCAAGCCTCACATCGGTGGAGAGCTGGGCGGCCCGCGCACACAGCGCATCTTCACAACACTCTTTTTCTTCGGTCTCTGGTTTCTCTACATCCTTTTCTCCAGTCTTGAGGCTTACTGTCATATACAGGGCTTCTGAAGAGAAGAGATGGGGTGGGATGGGGCAGGGGTTGGAGATGAGGAGAGATAGATGCCAGGAAACTTCTTCTAGTCGTAAATGACAGAGTAAGAGCTAAGGATTGATTCGAAAAGGTCGCTAAGGTTTTAAGCAGGAGCTACAAAAAGGACATTCGTTCTTCAGATACCTTCACGCTGAAGATGAAGAGTGTGAAACATCTCTCTGAGGGGTGGGACAGTCTTAACCTGGAGTCTGAGCTCTTCACAGTCTATATTTTTCTCAACACCTGCTGAGAACGACTTTTTTCTAATGAAGTATTTTGGGAAAAAAATACACAAAAAAATAACAAAAAGAATTAAAGGATTCAAAGGACTATTTTCAAATCTGCTTCCAGGATTAGAAATAATATTTCAACAAAAAGTTAAAATATATAACTACATAAAATCTATTATTGAGTGACATTTGAAGGACCCATAAAGTTTTTTTTTTTTTTTTCCTCGTTTAGTTTGGTAAGAACTCACAGAGCTTACAGCTTTTACCGTCAGGCCAAAGTCCCGGCTAGAGAGAGTGGCTCGGAAACACCGAACGCTGAGTAGACAAACGGAGAAGAGAGACGAATATGATCAATGGCTGAACACTGCATTTTCTCCCTGATATCCCTGTATGGATATAATCTGCTTCCATATTTTTTCTGTACTTTTGTGTATTTCCTTGCCAAGTGTTGTTATTTCGAGAATCACAGAGGCTTCAGAGGATTGCGGGAGAACAGAATGCAAAAAAAAAAAACATGATACAGAGGAAAAATGAGGCCTTTTTGCATTTGAACATTCATCAAAACGAATCACTAGTGCATTTTCTGATAACACCGTGGAGGAGAGCGCACTGCATCTGCTATTACAGTTGTTGTTGTTTTTTTATCTGTTTGTATTTCAGTCTTTCAGTGTCGTTGAACAAACATAAAGCACCCCAAAGAAATCTCCCACCCCCACTTCACCCCAGAGAGTCCCTCTATATAGAGTCATGAGACCATTTAACCAGGAGCTCCTTAAGTGCGCATCTAAACAGTGTCTGAAGTGTCAGTGATATCGGTGGTGAATTCTAAGTATGTTTTATTGGGGCCTTTAATGTGGTTCATAATGTTTACAGGCCTTCGGTCCAGCAACGAGTGAGAATGGTGCAGTACAAACATATTCGTTTAACATGGTGAGGAGAGTTTTTTTGCATTTCAGGGAGAACTATAGAAATTTTGGGCAAAGTTGCAGAAATAGTTCACCTAAAATTGAAAATTTGCTAAAATGTACTCGCCCTCAGGCCATTCAAGATGTAGATGAGTTTGTTTCTTCATCGGAAATATAGCATTACATCACCTGCTCACCAATGGATCCTCTGCAGTGAATGGGTGCCGTCAGAATGAGAGTCCAAACTTATAAAAACATCACAGTAATCCACATGACTCCAGTCCATCAATTAATGTCTTACTCTATACCAGTCCAAAATACCAGTCCATAATCTATAATAAAGCTTCCTCCTGTGAAAAAGTCCATCCTCTTTTGTGTTGTCCTCTCACATCAAAATCCACCAACATATTTGGTTTGGGACTGTTTTCGCTTGTAAACGGTGCTTCATCTGTGATCTGATTCAAAAGAGATGACTTTTTCTCTTGAGAAAGCAGTAGCAGGGATAGAAGACTTGTATTTTAGCCAAGCCAACAGTTTGAAGTTAAAAACATCTTAATGATGAATTTGTTAATTACAAACATGCAGGCTTTTGCTTCACAAGATTAAATAATAGATTCTTTTTTTTATCAACTCTTTGGACTCTCATTCTGACGGCACCCATTCACTGCAGAGGATCCATTGGTGAGCAAGTGATGTAAGATAAAATTTCTCAGAATCTGTTCTGATGAAGAAACAAACTCGCCTTTCCTGTAGCTCAAATGGTAGAGCATGGCGCTAGCAATGCCAAGATCATGGGTTCGATTCCCAGGGAAAGCAAGAGCTGATAAAATGTAAAACTGTAACTTGAATGCAATGTAAGTCGCTTTGGATAAAAGCATCTGCTAAATGCATAAATGTAAATGTCATCTACAACTTGGAGGGTTAGTACATTTTCAGCAATTTCTCATTTTTGGGTGAATTATTCTTTTAAAAGCGGTCATTAATTCATCTGACTAAAGTGGTTCCGTGCCTATTTTTTGCTGTATGAGCTGAAAAATAATGATGTGGATGTTGTTTCTGTATTATTTGGGGAAGTGATGTCATAAAGAATTGTTTAGCCCAGAACCAAAGAACAGAACCTCAGACTGCCACCCAGAAGCTGCAGGCCACAGCCCCGTTCCACCTCTGTTTGTTTGTTTGTTTGTTTGTACAACTCTTGCATTTTGTGTGTGTGAGTGTGTGTATGTTGATGTGTTTCATGTTTGCTTATTACAAATACAGGCCAAATCAGTTGTATCCAGGACACCAGTGTTGGGATTACAGCATCTACAACAGACGTGTTTCGTTTTTGTTATGTTTACATTCATATATAGCTGTGTATGTGTTGCTTGTGAGTGAGAGCAGTTGAAAACGCATTTAATCTCTGAAAATCTCACCAAAATCTCTCATCCAAATTGCAAATGTAACTGCTGGCATCGCTTCAGCCTGCTCTGTGCTTCCTACTCAGTGGCTACTCAGTACATAGTCGATGTGCTTTAGCTTTACAGTACAAGAATCACACAGAAATCACAACAATTCGCACTGAACATTCACCAGTGCTCTATGACTCATACAGGCTCGTGTTAATGAGTTTTTAGTGTTTAAACTTTTGTTTTTGTGCAGAAAGGCAGGAGTGTGTGTTAGCTTAGCTACACAACAGACACTTTCTTTATCCACACACACGGACTTTGTGAGCATGTACTGCCTACATAGACAGCATCATATACTTCTAATATATGCAACTAATTATGCAGCTTTCTAAGATGCCTTACTTTGGACATATTTTAGGCAGCATTGCTTGTATTCATTAAGTTGAATCTCTTATAGTCTAAAAAAGGATTGTTAAAAATAATTCAGTCTAATTTAAAATAGATTTTTTTGCATAGGTGATTTATATTACCTGATATGTACACTATCAATCAAACAAGTCAGTTTGTTTTTTTAATATAAATTAACACTATTTTTTTCACCATTAAAATTGATCAAAAGTGACAATGTTATAATGTTACAAAACATTTAGATTTAAAATAAGTGCTGTTCTTCAAATTTGTATTCTTTAAAGAATCCTGAAAAAAATGTATTATGGTTTCCACAAAAATATTAAGTTGCACAACTGTTTACAACATTGATAATATTAAGAAATGTTTCTTGAGCACCAAATCAGCATATTGGAATGATTTCTGAAGCATCATGTCACACTAAACACTGGAGTAATGGCTGCTGAAAATTCAACTTTGCCATCACAGAAATAAATTACATTTTAAAATATATTAAATTAGGAAAAGTTATTGTAAATTGTAATAATATTTTACATTATTACTGTATTTTTGACCAAATAAACACAAGCTGTCTATTTTTATGCAATCACATTGATATCTTAGCGGCATGATAATTTACATGAAACACTGAGTTGCTGCCTATGTAGAGCGTTCCAAATCAGTCACTTCTGATGTTCCCTGTGTAGGCAGTAGACAGAAAGGCAGCTCACTAATTTCTGGAACACAGCCACTCACACACCTCATAAGCTGTTCTGTGCACCAGTATTAGGCATGATAAAGTAAAAAAAAAAGTGTTTTACACTCTATTCAGTTTGAACACTCAGTGACTTTCAGCGTTCCGCTTGTTTTCTGCCAGCATGTGTTGTTGAATGAGTCTGGTGTGAGTCAGAGGGCAGCTAAAGTAGATCACTGTAGATCTTCACCACATCTGTGTGCATGTGTATCTTTCAGATGGTTTGTGGTAAAGGTAGCAGTCTTATAAACCTTATTACCCAGTTTGGCTGACTCAGTTAACAGCATTGGGCTCAAACGTAGAGTGTTTAGGACTTTGAATTGCTCTTCATGTCTCAGCCTGGGTCAGATCACACACACACACCTATGCACTCACACATTGACTGGGGAGGGTTGTTATGAATATGCGGGTGGGCCTTGGGCCTTCATGTAGTATCATGGTTGAGCATGAAAGTCAGCTGCAACCACCAGCTTTGAACTTTTCTACTGCCAGCTAACACTTCCAGCTGTTTAGATGCAGGTCAACTGGTTTAAAAGAGATTTCAGATGATGTCACTATAACCTTGAAGTCACACAAGTCTTACAAATGTATCAGGGGTCTGAGTCTCTCTCACACACACACAAACATACTCCTCTTCAGCCTGGTGATGAAGCAGATGGTGGTTATGTTCATCTATTGTTGTTTTCTTTCTTTTTTGTTTTGTTTTTTACTCTTCTCTCACAAAAATATCATGTTTTATTTTCAGGGAATTATGCATGAAATTTACCTTAATTTAATTAATTTATGTCCGCTGATTTATTTATTTTGAATTCTTTTGGTCAACAGAAAAATAAAAATAAATATTTGAAAAATCTCTGGTATCAGTTGTCATAAATTTTATCTGGTCAAAGTATTTCAATCAGATTGTCTCACATGGTCACCAACAGTTACAAATGTAAAATCATATTTTTGCTATATCAGTAGGGTAGCACAATTGAGGTAATTGAATATATAATTAAGGTCAATTTTAACCACACTGGCTTTCTTAGCAAAAACTGTATTTTTCATGTACATCAAGGGTGGGGAAAGTTGTCCATTTTTTTAATATCATAAATTTATACTGACATTAAAACACATTTCTTAATTACAATATGATAAAACTGATTTGTCATTTTTGTGCAAGGTTTACATTTTTGCTATTTCATTAAATATTTAGTTTCAGAATTATTTTATAAAATTAATATTTTATAATATTTTGTTTTATAATTATAGGCTGTTTAATGGCACAACTTACCTTAGAAAGTTTGACAACATGCCTGTGATTAGTAAAAAAAAAAATCCTACGCAATAATAACTGTTTGAAGTCTTAGAAATGTATATCTGAGAGTCATGTGAGCTACTTATGGTAATTCGGACTATTTGCTGTGTTAAATAGAAATGTATTGATCTTTCTGCTCAACTCAACCTTTTTCTACTGTAGTGCGCTGTCCAGCCCCGTGGTGCTGAAATGATTCTCCAGCGTTTGCTGTGAAAGAGATTTAGTAGGCGGGTCTTATAAAGAGGCAAGACGTGATTGATGCGCCACTGCGCCAATCAAAACGCAGCAATCAGGAATTCGTTAACACGTTAAACCGCTGGAATCGTGAGCTGGGAGGGGGCGAGTGCCGCTGGCTCGGGAGCGGATGAGGGGTGCGGGACAATGTTGTAGCCAATTAAAGCAAAAAGTGCCTTATGTTCGGGACCGAAAGATCATTTAACGAGCCGGAGCAGTCCCTTATGAGACGGGCTGCGGGTCTGGAGCTCGCTGAGGCGAGAGGTTGCTCGGATTAAATGCTATTTATGCTGCGGCTTTGCGCCCGGTCTTGAGCTCTGCGGCAGGTGAGGAGCTGAACCGGGCCGGGCCGCCCTTATGGATCGGCAGCATGGATGCTTTCAGTTTCCCCTTTAACCGCAGCGGCGGCACGGACAGCAAAGACGGCGATGAAGCCGCAGAGCCCCGGCCGGAGTTTGGCCCTGCGGCGACGGCGACCCCGTCCGGAGCCGGTTACTGGACCGCCGTGTTCGATTACGAAGCTACCGCCGAGGATGAGCTCAGTCTGCGGAAGGGGGATCGGGTGGAGGTGTTATCCAAGGACTCGCTGGTGTCCGGGGATGAAGGGTGGTGGACAGGTATGATCGAGGACCGGGTCGGTATTTTCCCTAGTAACTACGTGAGCAGTAACGGCATCTCGGAGAAGATTCGGGACACGCCGGAAGACTATGGCGATTATTCGGTGCCTCAGTTACATTGTGAGTAATCATATATTTATCTACATAAAACATAGCCTACATACATTCACTGAGAAGATAGCATGCTTTATGTTTTGTGTTTAGTTGTTTTTGCACACACTAATCATTATCCACATCAACGCAGATTTTGCTGCACATTCTCTACTGAGGGGAAAAACCTAAACCAATCTAAGATGGTTTACTGATCTTCCAGCATGGCTAAACTGGAGCTCAGAAAAACCCTTTAAATCCAGCCAATTTTCCAGACTGGGAGACTAAGACCAGCAAACAAGCTTAGACGTAGTAACTGGTTTCAAGTTGTTCCAAGATGGTTTTTAGCTGGTTGACCAGCAATAGTCTTCCAAAAACCAGCTGATAGGTAGTCAGTGATGATGGTCTACTAGCTCAGTGGTTCCCAATCCTGGTCCTGGAGAACTCCCAACACTGCATATTTTAAATGTCTCCCTAATCAAACACACCTGATTGAACTCATCAGTTCATTAGTAAAAACTCCCAAGACCTCAAATGTGTGTGTTAGATAAGAGAGACATCAAAAATGTGCAGTGTTGGGGGTTCTCCAGGACCAGGATTGGGAACCACTGTACTAGCTAATAGGCCTAACAGCTCCCATGTCCTAAGAGACCATCTTAAAGGAATAGTTCACCTAAAAAAAATTAAATTCTGTCATCATTTACTCCAATCCTGAATGACTTTTATGTATGTGGAACACAAAAGAAAGTCAAACAACATTGGACCCCATTGACTTTCATTGTATGAAAAGAAAACTGAGATATTTTTCAATATATTTTACATTAAGATTTGTATACATTTGTTTATACATTATGATTTGCTCCCATTTAGACACAAGCACAGCAGTGAATACAGGCACTGATTTTAGGATATGGGGCTCATTCCAATTCATCCCAGAGGGGTTCGGTGTGGTTTACATCTGGATTTGTATTCCACACCAGACTCAGTAAAACATTTAATTGCTGGCATGTTTTTTTCCTCATACTTTAAGCCATTTAGTGTATTTGTTGATATATGGGGTCCTTGATTTGTTTTTATGTGAATTCAATGTGTGTTTGTTTTGTGCTGTGTGCTTACAGTAAGGAAGTGTAACTGCTATGTTTTGCATCTCTCATGCTCTCTGTTATCGTGTGAGTGCCCTTGTGGTGTCAGTAGCATGTCATGTTGGTGGTCGTCTGCTTTTCCTGAATGGCTGCTGGCCTACTTTTTATCATGTGGTTCTTGCCAACTGCAATATTAATAAGAGACACAGTGGCCCAGACACACCGTCATCCCGACAGCCGGGGAGAGTCGATCGCACGCACATCTTTGTTTTACTGCTTTCCATTTTCTCCCACGTCAGCCATCATTTTTAAAGCACATATCTCACATTGTGAATCTGCTTTCTGCAGATTAATGCCAGTCTCTTTCTGCCTGAATCTATCAGGCATTTGTGCTGTTATTCACATGAATGGCATGTAAATTAGAATAAATTCCTGTTTGTTTTCATATTCATATTCCCCTTTCTGATTCAGTCTCTCAAATAAACATGATGAATCACACTGTATTCCCAGATGGAATAACATATACAATTTGTTTGGAATAATTAAAATTTTTATGAATTTTTTAAAATGTCTTTTATGCCCTCCAAAGGCAGCATTTATTTGATCAAAAATATGATAAAAGCAGTAATATTATGAAATAGTATTACAATTTAAGTAACTCTTTTCTATTTTAATATATTTTAAAATGTGATTTATTCCTGTGTTGCAAAGCTGAATTTTCAGCAGCCATTACTCCAGTCTTTAGAGTCACATAATCCTTCAGAAATCATTCTAATTTGATGATTTGCGGCTTATTATTATCAATGTTTAAACAGTTTTTTGCTGCTTAATATATTTGTGGAAACTTATACACTACCATTCAAAGATTTATGGTAGGTAAGATTAATATATATATATTATTTAATACTTTTATTCAGCATGGACGCAATAAATTGTTCAAAAGTTAAATTAATCAAGGACATTTATAATGCGCCAAAAGATTTTTTTTTTTTAGATAAATGCTATTCTTTGAACTTTATATTTATCAAAGAAAAAAAAATGCATTGTGGTTTCCACAAAGATATTAAGCCACAAAAACTGTTTTCAACACTGATAATATTAAGAACCATTATCAATAATTGAGCACCAATAATAATTTATCACTAAATCAACATATTAGAGTAATTTCTGTAGGATCATGTTACACTGAAGTAATGACTGCTGAAAATTCAGCTTTGCATCACAGGAATAAACTATGGTTTAAAATGTATAAAATAGAAAACAGTTAAATATTACTGTTTTTACTATATTTTGATCAACTAAATGCAGCTATTTTAGTTTTGATCAACTAAAAGCTTTAGAGATTTCAAAAACATTAAAAAAAACACCTGCGGAAGTGTTTGAGGCAAATTCTCTCTTTCTCTTCAGTGCTTCAGATAGATTTCAGTGAGCTGGTGCTGGAGGAAATGATCGGTGTCGGAGGTTTTGGAAAAGTGTACCGTGCCATTTGGAAAGAGATGGAGGTGGCGGTGAAAGCTGCTCGACGGGACCCCGATGAGGACGTGTCGCAGACGCTGGAGAGCGTCCGTCAGGAGGCCAAGCTCTTTGCCATGCTGAGACACCCCAACATCATGGGTCTTCTGGGAGTGTGCCTGCAGGAGCCCAACCTCTGCCTGGTGATGGAATACGCCCGCGGCGGGCCACTCAACCGGGCCCTGGCTGGGAAACGCATCCCTCCTCACACGCTGGTGGACTGGGCAGTACAGATTGCAAGAGCCATGCTGTACCTGCACTGCCAGGCCATCGTACCCGTCATCCACAGAGACCTGAAGTCCAGCAACAGTAAGACATCTGTCAACATTATTAGACCTTATGCTGAGGGTTTTTAAAAAGTTTTATGCCAAGGACCACAAATAATTGTAACCCTCTTGCTAGGGCCCCTCTTCCTAAAATATAATGGCAGCTATATAATTTCATGTAGAAAGACACATTTATACGGTTTGTGGAAAATAATCAACATCATATTATAAAGAAAATATATATTGTTACCATAATTAATTAATAGGATAAAATAATTGATATTTTGATTATGTTAAAAAAGCAGAGTATTTATTTTATTTTTGTGTTCATTTGACAGTGTATCTTTTTTTCTACCCACTATATTTCAATTTCTTTCTGCCCACTATTAGAGTAATGTTAGATGTATAAACCTTTAAAAACATATGGTTTAAATTTAGTACTATTTACTAGGACTGTCAAAAAAATGAAATAAATAGTTTTCAATAAGTGTTTCAAAAAGAAAATGAAACAGTAATAATGTCAAATTCATTATTATTCATTAATATTTTGTTAACATTTAATTCTTAGACATTCAGATATTTAATTTCTGAAGTTAATATGGTAACTTTGACAACCTTAAAACATCTTATAAAATCCTTTTTTTCTAAAATCCCCTTATATATTTATTATACTTTATAATATATTTAATATCTAAAGTTAACATAGTATCATTGACAACCTTAAAAAATGCATTTTGCAAAATCTTTTTTCCCTCTAATATCTTTAATATGTTAAAAAATATACTTAATATCTAAAGTTAACATGATATCTTTGACAACCTTAAAAAGCACATTTTGCAAAATCCTTTTTTTCTCTTATATTTTCTCCCAACACCCCTTTGCGGCCCCCAATTTGAAAACCTTGGAATATGCAGCAATTTCATAGTCTGCTCGTTTTCATGTGTATATGGTTGTTTGTGTTAGTGGTTTGTATAGTATTGTGCATAGCAGGAGTTTGTGTTGGTGTGTGTTTTTGTAGCTGGAGGGCTTGGCTCTCTGAGTGTGTAAGTGGTTTGTAATCCTGTGTTTGGCAGTTGACTTGTCTGATTGGATCCTCTAAACCCAAAGCGTATTACAGAGGATTTGCATTCACCTTCACTCCCTGCCACTTGATTGGCTACTCAAAACATGTCCTGGGCTCTCATAGGCCACTCGGATATGATTAGCATAGGACCTTGCAGACATAGGACCTTTTCATTGGTTGTGTTGTGGAAAAACAAAGTCAGCTAATTTTAACAACACAAACTTAGACAAAAACACATGGAATCTTACAGCCAAGCTGTGATGTACATAAAGAAGCTTTTGAACTGTAAATCTAACATTAAACTACACAACCAACCATCACTGGATTTGACTCATGACCTTTTCCATTCATGCAATACTGTGTTCTAATGAGGTTTAGAGTTGGTGAAGTTGTTACAGTGAAAGCTTTGACCAATTCAGCACCACTCTGGTGGACAGCTCCTTTACAAAGCTGCCTGTCAATCAAATGCTGAAGACTTCTGTTTTTTTGCTGTAGTCATAGTAACCTCTGTTTTATGTACTTAATCATCATTATTGACGTTATCCCTGCCCCACAGTTCTGATTCTGGAACACGTTGAGAACGACAATCTGAGCAACAAGACTCTGAAGGTGACAGATTTTGGTTTGGCTCGGGAGTGGCATCGAACCACGAAGATGAGCGCAGCGGGAACGTATGCCTGGATGGCCCCTGAGGTCATCCGCTCCTCAACTTTCTCCAAGGGCAGTGATGTTTGGAGGTGGGCACCAAGAAATGTGTGTAAGTGTGTGTGTTTGTGACCTAGCTACGCCAAAGGCAAGTCATTCCACCTTGCAACCATCTTGGCAAGTCTTCAGAATCTCGTATTATCCCTGTGTAACCTTATTAAAAAAAATATATATATGTTGGGAAAATTCTCCAGAAATGATTTTAGCCCATTTGGGACTTCTTCATATATTGTTTATAAAAAGTGTAAAGAATGTCTATATTATGAAATAAAAATAGAAAAAAATGTAGGCTTATAGGTTTTGATTAGTCTGTAGTTACTGTAATTTGCTTAATCTAAGAATAATAGAAGTGTTCTTATTGTTAACTAAAACTATTAAAAATAATTTTGGTAATTGAAACTCTTCTGAAATAAAATAAAATATAAATATTTGATGAAAAACTTGCCTTGACTTGCCTTGACTAAAATCACTAAAACTGAAATAAAATAAATTAAAGCTAAAATGTAAGTAATAATCTAATTATGTGTGTGTGTGTATATATATATATATATATGTATATGTATGTATATATATTAGGGCTGTCAGTTAGGGCTTACAATTTTTAATCTAATTAATTACATGATGTGTCGATTAATTAATCTAATTAATCGCAAATTACATTTGGCTGTGAAAATACCCCCAAAAGATTATCTAAAGCTATTTTTTTGTGTTAAATGAGAAAGTATTAAGTAGAAATTACAAATAGTAGCTTTAGAAATAAATATTTTATTCGATTCAACATAACATTTATTACACATAAATGTTTAGGCTACAATGGCCTAACATAAACTATGGAAAATAAAAAAGATAATTTAAGAATCATCTCAGATTTTTTCGTTCATGCAATGGAAGTCATTTGTAACCAAAATAGCTTTGTTACCAACAGTCTTCAAAATACCTTCTTTTATGTTCCACAAAAGAAAGTAAGTCATTCAGGTTTGAGTAAATGATGACATAATTTAAATTTGTTGGGAGAACTATCCCCCTTTAAAAAAAAACTAAAAAACTAAAACGGCCAGCAGTTGGCGGTAAATGTCTTTATGAGTTATTCATTCGATTCGATTCGTTCAAAACGTGGATTCATTCAGAAACTAAACCCCGCTGTGTTGCTCGGAGATGCACAACAATTCTGCTGTCGCTTTATAGGTAATATTTATGTTGGCAAATCTGAGCAAAACAGACAATATTGTGTTTAAAATATTAACTTCTTATTTACTGTACTGTTGTATAAAATCACATTTGCACTCGGGACAAACAGCACTCGTGTGATATCGCTTATCATATGATATATATATGAGACAAAAACTCATACAGGAGCATTTTTGCCCCAATATCTTGAATTTTAGGGCATAACTGCATTTATGGAGTTGTTTCCCTGCGTAATGTTTGTCAACAGTCAACTTTATGAAATATAAGATGACGTACAGGTCTGGGGGCGGGGCCAGTGCGTTAACTGACATATTTTGTAAAATATTTTAATTGCGTTATTTTTTCATAACTAATTAATTAACGCGTTAAAATGACAACCCTAATATATATGTGTATATATATATATAGGGGTGTAACTGTACACAAATATGACGGTTTGGTACTTACCTCGGCTTTAACGTCACGGTTCGGTATGATTTCAGTACAGCAGGGAGAGCATATCTGTATATATATATATATATATATATATATAATGAATATAGATACTAAATACTATACTGAATAGAAGTCATTTATTTATTAAGGTCATAATGGGATACACAAAACATAATGGTGGGAACAAATCGTACAGTTGTTGCACAAAATTGTACAGCCATAGTACAGTTTTGTTACTATAGGTCACAGATGGCAGTGTCCAATGAATGTTTTGGTTACCAAGGTAACAAACAAATAGTGTCATTAGCCCAGTTTCTGCGGCTGGTCTGAGTTTTTGGTGCTGTGCTGTGCTTAGCTATTAGTGTCTAAATTTTGCTTCTCACCACAAGTCCTGATTACAGAGTACAGAAGGGGAGGGATGGATAGTAAAGAGATAAAAATAGAAAACTTCACAAAATGTCAAAGCTCTGTGGATACTTTGTTCTCTACTTATATTAACAAGGTGTGATGTGTTTGTGTTGTGTGTGTGTATGGCTGCAGAACCAGTTGATTGTACTCAATTTGATTCACTGCTACTGTAACTAGAGCTTGAAATCTACAGTAATATTTATCATTTATAGTATTTTTAAAGGATTTGTGCCAAACATTTGCTGATGTCTTTCCTTCTTTTCTATTAGGTTTCTGTCAGACTGTCAGCAAGGCAACAAATTTTGCCCAGTGTGCCACTGAAGCATGTATTTTACATTTGAAAGAATATGACACTGCAAAGAGACACTTTGAAATGTTAATACAGTGATTTTTTTTTGTTTACTTTGGAACACAATAGCTGTCATACATTTTATAGTGTTTCTGTTTTATAGGATTCTGCTAGTCCTTACACAAAAAATGTTGACAGCTTGTTATGTTAGTAGTCATGTTTAAACTTCAAACTCTCTGTCTGTGTGTGTCTTTCTCTCAGTTATGGAGTTTTGCTGTGGGAGCTGTTGACGGGAGAGGTGCCATTTCGTGGCATTGATTGTATGGCGGTAGCTTATGGTGTGGCCATGAACAAACTGTCCCTGCCGATCCCCTCCACCTGTCCTGAGCCATTTGCCCGGCTGATGGAAGGCACGAATCTCATATACAGCAGTTCTACTGCAACTTATTAACTTAAGAACTATGTGTAACTAAATTCTTGCCATCCTTTACTCACCCTCCAAAAATGACAAATAATAACATAAGTATCAAAAACTGGCAGCTGTGGTTGCCAGAAGTTCATCATAAAAAGTACTGTGACATTGTTTCTAGTTTTGGGATGCCTGTATATACTACAACTTAAAAATAAAATAAAACACTATATGAAATATGTATAAACTATGTATTAAAATAATAAAGTAATACTGAATAGTAGTAATTTAGATATTAAGGTTAATATAAAAATACTGTGACAATGTTTCTGGTATTACAGGATGCCTGTATGTTTTACAATTTACGTTATATGACATACTGTTTACATTCCTATCTAATTGAAGTGCCAAAATCTGTTTTTTACTTTAAAATCTACTGGTAACCTCCATAATAATACAGGTGGTAAAATAGAAAGCAATGTGATAAATCTTCAATTAAATTGATCTGTTTAATTGAATGAGTTTGAAGACAATATATAGAAGTGAAAATAGATTCACTGATCAAAAGGCTCATAGTCCCACCTGCACCCCATCTCTGAGTGCTCAGCTGGCATTCTTTTCAGCTGACCGTCTGTCTGTGGTGTTTGTTTCTCTCACCTGCTGTAGACTGTTGGAATGTGGACCCTCATTTACGACCCCCCTTCATCAGTATTCTAGACCAGCTGACAGCTATTGAAGAGTCGGGCTTCTTTGAAATGCCAGCAGAATCCTTCCAATCCCTGCAGGATGACTGGAAGCTGGAGGTTCAGGAGATGTTTGACCAGCTCAGAGCCAAAGAGAAGGTGGACAATAAAAACAGAGTTTTACAAAGAATGCATGGATAAAATACAAAGATACTACTGACAAATCTAAATCCAAACTTCTATGTCTCAAAGCCTCAAAGAAAACTTTTGTTTTAAAACTTTTCTTTAAAATTTTTTAAAGAATTTATATATATATATATATATATAATATATATACAGTATATACACTAATCAAATGTTTGAGTTGGAAAGTTTTTTTGTTTGAATTTTCTTATGCTCATCAAGGCTACATTTATTTGATAACACATACAGTAAAAGCAGTGATGTTGTGAAATATTTTTACAATTTAAAACAGTAGTTTTCTGTTTTATTATATTTTAATATGTAATTTATTCCTGTGGTGCTTAATATTTTTTTGTAAAAAAATTTAAGATTCTTTGATGAACAGAAAGTTCAAAAGAAAAACATTAATTTGAGATAGAAATCTTTTGTAACATTGTAAATGTTTTTACTGTCACGTACTTGATTAATTTAATGCATCCTTACTGAATAAAAGTATTAATTTCTTTCAAAACAATTCTTACTGACCTCAAACCTTTTAAACAGTTTTTATATACATTTGCCCACAAAGTAATTTGCGCACACTTGCTAAGTAAAAGTGAAATAAACCCATTTTTTTTTAACTTGAAGCAAAAAATACCAGAACATTGCAGTCAGAAGATTTAGTAAGCATTTTATTTGCAGTCTAATCTCTGTTAAACTCACTACTGTGGTGGTGCCAAAATCAGTATGACAAAATGCTCATTAAACTCCTTAATGGATGTGTGCCAGATGAATTGACCAGATTATACACACTACATAGAGCAGAATGATGAGTAATTTGAATCTATCAAGTTCTCTGTCTTGCTGTAGGAGTTGAGATCCTGGGAGGAGGAACTGAGTCGTGCAGCTATACAGCAGAAGTATCAGGAAGAGGCTTTGCGGCGGCGGGAGCAGGAATTGGCAGAGAGAGAAATTCACATTCTGGAGCGAGAGCTCAATGTCATCATTCACCAGCTGTACCAGGAGAAACCACGAGTTCAAAACCGTCATGGAAAGTTCCGGCGCAGTTGTCTTAAACTGCGTGATGGGAACCGCATCAGCCTGCCTTCCGGTTAGTATTTCATGGGATTAAATAAATGCATCATACAAACAGCACTACTCATGTAAAGCAAACAAGATTCAACTCACATTTGGTAAAATAATACATTTTTCAGTTAGAATTAAGCATAAGCATTTCCACAAAGCATTTCTCACATTTTGTGTCATCTTGGTGTTTTTCACAATGCATTGTGGGATTGCCTATATGCAAGTGTATATAATGTGAACTTTTGTTTATATAATAGTATGTTTGTGTTTCAGATTTCCAGCATAAGATTACAGTCCAAGCTTCTCCTTCCTTGGACAGAAGGCGGAGCCTCCTGGGCAGTAACTCCACCCCTCCAAACAGCCCCCCTGTTTTGCCACGCCTCCGAGCGATCCAGTGTAAGTATGTTTATGCATCTGATTGATTTTGTGTATATTATTGTAAATATTTGGGTCTGTATATGGTCAGGTTCCTAATATTGAATATCCTTCATGCTGACAGTGACCCCAGGGGTTGGATGTCAAGCCTGGGGTCGTAATGCTGCATTCCAGTATGATGAAGATGAGGAGAGGAAGACTTCACGCAAGAAAGGGAGAACGCAAAGGGAGCACAGTGCTGATGAGAGGTGTGCGTGTATGTGTGTTTCTTAACAAAGCATAAACCTTCACCAAATGTTTATACAATCACAAACTTCCACGTGCGTGTGTTCCTCACTCAGTTTGAGGACTCCTAAAGAGGGCAGTCGGCAACGTTCCTGCAGTGCTCCAAACCTGCGACGTTCCCCCAGACACAGTCCCGCTGTTCCTGGCGTGTGCAGCCTGGCAGAGACTGGTAACACTCACATTACACTTGATGTTTGGCATCTTCATTGACAATTCTGAATGTTGTCCATTTGGAATCTAACCATACTACATCCTTGTTGCATTCACAATAATACTGATGCACTGAACTTAACTGAATTGACAGTGATTTTTAAAAGTCGACATGGAGTGCACATTCACCGTATCAGTTTTCTAAATTTATCTTGTTCATCTTGTGAAAGATTCATCCATAAATGTGTTAAATTTTTAACAGTTTTTGTGAGCTCATAATTTTTTATCAAAAAGTCAGGATCTTGCGGTGATACAACAAATTTCTCTTTAGTGATATATGCTGGACATCTCCAATCATTTATTCTGCTCAAACTCTGTCCCTTTCTTACAATCGATAGCAAATTTAATAACTGCTGCAATTGTCATTTTAGTAATATTTTAGTATTTAATGTATACACATAAATATGTTGTCATACACACAACATGTGGGGTTATTTGGATATACAGTATAGTCATTAACTATAATGATGCCTTCATTTATTTTTAGAAAAATCTTTAAAAACAGTGGGGAGACATTTTGTGATGCTGTATGGCAGAAGTAAAATCTGTAAGTAAATATATTCTAAACAATGAAAAAAAAAATTCTGTCTATCAAAGAGTAAATAGCCAATAATTAGCTAGAATTAATCATTGTAAAACATGAGTTGGAATAATGATTTTTTTCTGTGTGACTCTAATTACTTTTTTATTGCAATTCAGTAAATTCCTCTTCCAGTAATTCCAGTTCAAATTACAATTCTTCATCCTGTGGATCGTGGCCAAATTCCAATTTTTGCCCAATCTGTGTCACACGGCCATGCACTCCTAAGTGGATACTTTAAATCACATAACATTTGTAAGATTGAAAATTTGTGATGCTGACATTATGTTGGCATCATTGCATCATGCGGATGACATATTTTTTTTTATTTTGACATTTCTGTCATCTCACTAGCAATAGACCAGTTTAAGCTCATCTAACTAGGTTGAAATGTCACAGATTTTTTACATTATAATATTAGCAGCAAAGGAGAATAAAAAAAAAGCATAAATCAAAAAACTTCATCCTGTAACTGTCAAGATGTGAAGGCTGGTTATGGTGCAACTTTGTGAAATCTTTCTCCCTCCATCCGTCTCTTTCTCGCTGTAGAAAATGAGGACTGCTGCTTCCCATCGGAGTCAGCTGACTCCCCTGGCCAATCATACCTCTGCATCCCGTTCCACAGGGATGGATCCACTATGGACAGTTACGGCATGGAGTGCGGCACGACTGGAATGGCTTCTGACGTTTTCCCCAGTTATACGCGGCGGAGCCCCAGTGGAAGCCGTAGATCAGAACTGGTGTTGCTGGGCTGCGGGGCGGCTCTGGCTGCTGTGGGTTTAAGTCAAAATCTATTGGAGCTGGTGCGTGTGGAAGAGAGTGTACGTCCGCGATGGGAAGGGCTGTTTCACCGTAGCGGGGGTCCAAGTCGTGGCGCCAGCCCACCCACACGCAAACTCTTCAAACGGGAAAGCCCCCGTCGCCCTCCCCCTCTGCCCACGTCCCTCACACTCCTGTCTCTTTCATCTGTGTCTGATTGTAACTCAACCCGATCTCTTCTGCGCTCCGACACTGAAGAGCTGCTCGTGCTACGCCCATCTACGCCCCCTGCTCCGCCCCCTGGACAGACCCCACCTCCTCTGAACCCACTGGTCAACACCCACCTGGAGAGCTTTAAACGGCACCCTCGACAGTCTCTGACGCCCACACATGTGCCCTCTGCACCCAGTGCCGCCTGCAGGCTTCATCGCACACCTTCAGATGGTGCGATAAAGATGGGGTGCCCGCCTGCCCATAACAACCACAATCCCGCCCCTACCACACCCTCCAAAACAACAGGTGACAAATTCATGCAAACCTCTGGGTCAATGACATGATGCTTATGTTTTTGTCCGGATCTATTTATAAAAAAATAGGGTAAAACTGTCCTGCTATAATAATAAAGAAAAAGCCTCAATAAAATAATGCCATTCTTAAAAAGAAAATATTATTAGGAAGTTTGGCATTATGTTTTATTATTATTTAACTTAGAATTTGTTTTTTTTTATAAAACAACTTCACTGTTTATTCATATTAAAATATTCTTTGATATATAATTTAAAAATAATATTGTTCATATTTTTTTTAATATTTGTCAAAATCATGTGGTGCAACCAACATACAAAAAACATACAGAAACAATTATATTTGACTTTCAGAATTCACAATTATTTTAAAATTAGATTAATTCTCATATTAATTGCTTAGTTAATTCTCACATTAATTCATATTTAATAAATAAATAAGAATATAATATAGAATATAATTTGATATAAATAATTTCAATTATAAATAATAATATATAGTATATTAAATATATAAATAACATTGTATGATAACTCATAAAATATTAAATCATAAATATGAATTTATTTATATTGGAATTTTATTGACATTAAAATGTGTACATTTGTTTTTAAGGTGTGTAGAAAAAAATAACTTTTTATTTGATAGGTAAACTATATTGTCATTAAATTGAATCGTTTCTTAAAAATGGTATAAAAGTTTTGTAAAACTGCATAAAAACCAACAAAGAGTACATTTAGAGAGAACTTGGTACATGTTTTAAACTAGATATTTCCATCTTTTTAAAATATTCCTTTTTTTGATACGTCATTGATCCCTCAGTTAACAATTTGAATTCCTTTCACAGAAACTGATTCAGTTCATAGCTGTAATTTGGTTTCATTTTGTGCCTTTTGTGATGCTCTATGTGCAGTGACTCCGTGGACCTTAGGTGAGGACCCCTCACAGGTGCCTCGACTTCCTGATCCAAATCTCATCTTTCCACCTACGCCACGTCGGCGCTTCCAGCCTGAGCGTCCCAAGACTCTGGACTTCCTGGCTAGGCCCCGCCCCTGTCCACGAGCTCGCTGTGGATCCCAGTGGGGTGAATCTCCCGCCCACACGTCCAGCACTGAAACCCCATCCACTGTGGAGTTTGGAGGAGGTGTGGCTGTCATGCCCACTCCAATGGAACCACCAACCCCCTGTTCCCCTTGGGTAAATGACAGCCTTTTGGACCAACGAGATGAAGGACAATACAGGGATGGGACACGGCCTATCTCATCAGATTCCAGAGACTCACCTTACAGAGTGCGACCAGGGTTTTGCTCCTGATTTCACCCCTCACAGACTTAGACCCACTTGCTTTCAGATGTAGCACTTAGACTATCAAGTCAATTCAAGGGGAGTTCTGGATACCCTGGAGAGAAAAAAAACTGCTTAAACCAGACTAAGATGGTTTTCTTATCTTGGCAAACGGTTTAAGCTGGTCTTAGCTGGTTTAAGCCTGGTCAAGCTAGCTGGGTGGTCAACTTGTCGCCCAAGTGCCCAAAACCCCTCTTAAACCAGCCATCAGACCAACTTGACTGGACTAGAAGACCAACAAACCAACATGGTCTGGTTTTTAAAAAAAATTCTTCAGTATATGTATTCACTATATTAAGAACTGATTTTAGAGAAAAGGATTAATTACCCAGCATAAACCAAAGGTGTTTGGTTGTTGCATAATCCAGATGCAGTTATGGTCTAAACTATGTCCAATTCAATATTACAGGTTTTCAACACATATATATATATATATACTCCTCATTTTCTTCCTCTGTATTTTGCCTTGTTTTCCAGTACAAATATCTGAACATTCTTAAATCAAGATACATTTACTTGAGAATCAAAATGACTGAATTAAAAGTCCTGTGACTCTATGTTTAAAAGAAGAAAACATATTTGTCAAATTTAAAGCAACTGTATGTAGTTTTGTGTATTTTTGCGACTTTGGAGCCCCCTACATTTAAGTGAGTGGAGTTCAGTGTCGTAAATACAATAGCTGTACACCTGAATTTGTTGTTGCCGTAAAGCAATCCGCCCTTTTCTCTGAATTTAGTACCCTCTCACTAAACTTCCAAACTCCCAGAACAGACATTTGGGGGGAGAGTGGGAAAGAAACAGAAGCCATTCACCTTATAAGAAGTTAATGCAACACCATATTTCAAGGGGGAAAAATTACCTACAGTTGCTTTAAAGGGAAAACAAGTTAATTTGCATACTCCTTTTTCTCGTTTTAAGCTTAATTTCATGTAATTTTGTTATATATTTCAGAAAACAATTTTATATCATTTTGCCTCACAAAGTAATTGTATCTTGATTTAAGAATGTTTATACTGGAAAACAAGACAAAAATACTGAGAAAGAATATCGTTTATTGCAGTGTGGGGTCTAACAGTGCGTTTTGATAAGCTCTTCTTCAGTAAACTCTATTATTTACAACCAGGCATTATAAGCTATCGAATAAAAATACAATCCAGATGCTTCTTTAATGGCCGGACTGATTTCTGAGTGCTTTAGAAAAGTACAGGGTCTGCAGCTGAGATCTTGAAAGACATTTATCAGGACACTTTTTTTATTTGCAAACTTCTTTTTTTATTCATATTGAGTGTATTATCTCAGCTGTCCTGCTGCGCTGTATTGACTTCCTCTCTTTATGTACTGTACACACATCTGCATGTTTATAGTAGATTTAGCTCTCTGAACATAGCACTGAATTAGCTGGGGAACATTGGATGGTTTATTTCTGCTACTCATTGAAGATTTCAGGTTTTATTTTTCATACATAAATCAGATTGTACACCTTTAGAAGTGCTTTTACCGGTCTCATGAATGTATAGTTCTGTCATACTTCTCATATTTAGACCATTCGAGATCACTGATTGTTCTGTGGTTTTCACTGTAGCATGCAACACATAGTCTTTCACAAATGATATGCTTGTTTAGTGACCTCTTCACTATCCATAACCACCAGTATTAAACATGGGGAAACGTCTTAAAGAGGAAAGTTAGAATTTATTGGCTCTACATTTTCAGCTATACAATAGTCAGGTACATTATTGCAGTCTTCCGGTGTTTGTGCATGTGCAGTATGTGTGGTGTGAATGTGTGTATGTGTGTGTGTGTGCAATTCAGTGTAACTGATGAATTCCAAGGTGTATGTGCATTGAATTTTGTTGGAGATTGTTGAGAATGCATATTGAATTTGTTTTGCAATTTTTAGTGCAATATTTGTTCATATAAGTTTACACATTTATTTATTTATTTAAATTATTTTTTATATTTTTCACATTTTTGTTAAGATAAAATTGATGAAGAGAAACATTTCTGTCTACATTTTTGAACATGTTCAGACATTCAAGGTGAACATTCTTTTGCACGTTTACAGCAGTGTTGTCCTCCGTCTCAGTCCAATCTTTCATCTCTACACTGGTGAAGAGGCCCTCTAAAGACAAAACAACATCTAGAGACAAAACACAAGATCTTGTGTCTGTCTTCCCCTTTCTGTCACCTGAAACCATATTTTGCACATCATTTTTCATGCACACGGCAAAATGAACTAGCAGTAGAATACAGAGTCCTGAAATCTGGCAAGAAAATTTGCCTGAGGATTTAGGAACTCTAATTTCATTTCATCTGGATGTGGAACAGGGGTGTTTTTTATGGCTTAAATGAATGTGTAGCCATCATCAGGAGCATCTGCTATCATTTATCAGCACAATCACTGTTGTCCTGAAGAGCAGGTGTTTTGGGTTCAGAAGCTGCTGCTATGAAACTTGTACTTGCACCCGAGCACATTAGACTTGTGTAAGAGCTCGATTAAAGCCCTGAAATGCTGAGATGTGGTGTTTTGTGACTGTCTTGGATAAGAGTACACATCTCTAGAAGATGATTTTCACATATTATCATCATCACAGCAAGTAAATGAAACTAGACTGCCATTTTCTATTTCATCTCTTAATATAAACATTAAGACAAGACAAACCCATAATTTTTTTCATGCACTGCTTAATTTTGAGATTTTGAGCTATTTTGCTTCCACAACATGTCTTGTTTCAAACTAGTAGAAAGAAAACATCCAAAATACACATTTTAGTGTTTGTTTTATTACTTTATATATTTTGCATCTAGATTTCAGTTTTGTATTTTAAAGGCTGTTTTCTCAAAATGTGGTTTTTTTTTTGGTCCTGCACGGAGCCAGACTTTTCCATTTTATTCCTATCTATATTCTGAAGGTTTTTACAAAGGGCTTCATTCATATATAATAATTCACCTGATTTATGTAACATTTTATTCCTAAAACATGGTGAATTTATTTTCTGGCAGTGGACAGTATTTTCTGATTTCTGGAGCGATCCAAATAAATATTATACGAAACAAGAATTCAAAAAATAAGAATTTTGAACATAGCATTTGATGTTTAGATTTCTGTTCTGGAATTGTATGCAAATCTATGCATATTTAATTAGATAATGCATCATTTGCGTATTGAAGCATAACCTTTCATAAATCTTCTAATACAAAACAGTTGTCTTAATGTACTGTGATTAAACACTTGATTAAATTTGACCCACTCTATTCACCATTTTTATTTAAATATTGGTTTATTAAAATATTATATTTAAATATAATAATTATATATATGGGATTTATTAAATGTGAGATTATTGTTTTGTAGTAATACAACCTCATTGGTCCACATTACAGCAAATTTAAGAAATACTGAATATTTGCTCAGCAATTTAATGAAATTTAATTCTTCTGTTACACACAGAGCATGTCTAGGACAGCTTCCCCATCTGTCTCCAAGAAAGATTTCTATGCAACCTCACCATAGCAACCAGAATGGAGCACAGAATTGGACTGTTTTGTGTACCTGCTGTTTAGCTGCAAGTAAAACCCATAATAAGCATTTGAGTACAGTGGAAATATAGATAGATAAAATCCCTTCTCTGTCAAAATTAAAAGATTATCATCAAACTAACATCTTCACTCCCCACCATCAGTAAGAATAAGAGATAAATCAACCCAGCATGAACAAAAAACACACACTCCTACAAATAACAATGACCACAGTTTATTTTACTCCTACATGCTTTTGTATGCGTGTCAGACTGTGCTTGATTCACATGCTTGCACTCATGTCCACTGTGTGTGTGTGTGTGTACACTTAAGCCCACTCTGTGCGTGTGAGATCTTTCCCACTGCGATTTGAATGTGGGTGTTAAGTGAAGAATAGGTTGTATATGATTGGCATCGTTTTCACTGGTAGTGACACTTAACTGCACTTCAAATGAAGGAGCTTCGTGTTTTTCTAGCAAAACTGATTCAGAATCTCTAATAAAAACATCTTTGTCATGATCTGGAAACAATATGCGAACGAAAAAGCTGCAGGAATATGTAAACTATGTTTCACCAGCCACAAAATGATCTGAGGGTGTTCTATGGAGCACAACTTCAGACCACAACCACTTTGAGAGACTAAATCTGTTAGTTTGTAGCTTAAATACAACCAAGGAATGAAAGCAAACATTTTGACAGCACTAGTGTACTTCAAAAAGCATAATAAATGCCATTGAGATCCCTGGTGGTCTCCATCCCTGGTCTCCACAGTCTACTGCAGGGCACAGCACACCTGAGTCAGCTCTTCAATCTGAGCCAGAGACTGTTTCTGACAGGACTGAGACAGGTGTGTTGACCCGCACTGGAATAAAGTCTTCCATGAAATGCCGAACCTCTTCCACAGAGAGCGCGATGAGGGAAGTGTGGGGTGTCCGCAGTGGAAAGCTATTCGAGCGGGAGCTGCTGTTTTTACGGAACTTCTGATTTCTCTCTCTGGGCATTTCGTCGAATCTTCATTTCCGTGAGCTGGATGTAGCGGATGACGTTTGTGTCTGTTCCACATGCATAGACAAAAAGGAAACAGATGTTTTAACTGAAAAAACGCAGGCAGGAAGTGTAGTGAAAGATAAATCATTTCAGATTTGTGATTATTTATTATTAATTTATCAACACAATCACTGTTGTCCTGAAGAGCAGGTGTTTTGGGTTCAGAAGCTGCTTCTTGTACTTGCACCTGAACACATAAGACTTGTGTAAAAGCTCAAACGAAGCCCTGAAATGCTGAGATAGTGTTTTGCGACTTAGTATAGAGTATAAAAGAAGATGATTTACACATAATACTGTATATTATCATCATATTGGCAAGTGAATCAGATTAGACTGGCATTTTCTAAAATCTTTTTCATTTGTTGTTTTTTTAGATGTTTGTTCTATGACCTCATTGGTCCACATTATTGCAAATGTAACATCAATAAACACATCAGAAACACATCATTGCATTTGGTATTTGTCAAACTTTTTTGAACCAAGGACATCTTTCGATCGAATGCGTCTCCTCACTCTTAATCAACTTCGCAATTCTCAACAATATATCATACTTATATATAAAATGTTGCAATCTTGTGGCTCATTCCAGAGCTTGGTTATGTTCCAAGGCTAACATTTTTAAAGGAAACTAAATTAATAGGAAATATATTATGGAACCAAGGCCACTGGAAATGTGAGAATTTGGTGTTGCACTCTCATGGCTTTCCGTGGTTGTGCAGTGAGATTTGAGACAGACTTCTGGAGGTCCATGAACCCTAGTGTAGTGTGTGAGAGTTTGATCTGACTGACCTGTGGGCTGCTGTTTGTGTGATTCCTTCAGGTAGTGCAGGGCTTTGTTGAAGTCTCCCAGATGATAATACGCCACACCAGAGCGATACAGGGCTTTAAAATTCTCGCCCTCCTTTCTCAAAACCTTCAGACAGTACTCTTTCACTCGTTCATAATTCACTAGCTCCATCTGCAACAGACATGCTACATGCAAACACAGACAAAACTAAAGGCACCAATGCAAAATTGATGATTCGTGTTTATGATACTTAATCATGTTTTTTTTTTTTTTTGCAGTTTAATAATCAAACGTAGGTATAAGACCTGTAATCTAGACAAACCATGACGTCATTTTGCATGCAGAATTGAAGACATTCACTCACAGATTACTTTCTTTTAAGGCATATTTAGGGTTGGAAGGACCAAATCTAGCATTTTGCCACTGAAACCCAGCCCTAATTTGAATATAATGGTCTGCTTGCCTTGCATTCAGTCTTAACAGGTGGAATTAATAGAAAACAGACCTAAGTGCACTGAAAATCAAAGTGGTGAAACATGATGTGCGTTCCCACCTGCCAGGCTGTTGTAGCACTCCAGCTCCGCGTTCTCCACCGCGCCTTTCTGCTCGTCTGTCAGGCTGGACTTGCTGATGCTGGTCAGGACGGTGGAGGGGGACTTGCTGGTGTCAGGGTCCCCCAGCACGCGACACAGACCCTTCATTTCCAGCAGCGCGCGGTGGTACTTGCCGATGGCATCGCGGTATTTTTTATCCTTGTAGCACTGCGTGCCCTGCGTCTTGAAGTCCAGGGCTCGTTTGACCAGGTCCGCCGGCTCGTTTTGGGGTTTCACCATCATCGTACCGCTCTGATGGGGCGCGTACTGCGGGTAGCGCGAGTCTCCGCGGATCCGTCCACCGGGAGGCTGCGTGATGGTGGAGTTCGCGCTGCCGCTCATGACGCTTATCGTGCCGTTTCCCTTGCGTATCATTCCTTCAAACCTGCCCTGCTCCACGCTCATCCCACCAATTCGACAATTCCCTAAAACTCGCGTTTCCGAGGTTCGTTCGTCGCCTCTTTTCGCGTTTACATGCCCGCGTGACGAGTACGTCTTCACGGTACTGTTTTAAAGATGGATTCCCGGATGATTCACACACACAATACTGTGATTTTTTCCTCTTTTTCGCCGCCTCTCTCTTTTTTTCCAGCAGTCTAGCGGAACGGACAGGGATCGGCACGTCCTGCTCTCACCAAATGACTCAAAAGGGAGTGAGCGAGCGTGCGCATGAAGCCACAGCTCGCGCTGCCCTTAAGAAATGCGGTCATCACGGTTTGAGCGCGATAACCGGTCTGTCAGCCCCCCTGCGCGAGCTCTCGTTTCCATTGAAATCCAGCTGAGCGCAACTCAGCCGTTAACAAACGCATTTCACTTGCTCAAACGATGATTTCGTGTGACGTGATTTCTGCCCCCAGAACACAGAACAGAAAACCAGCTGCTGTTGGACACTGAAAAGAGCTGTTTACAGTTTTATTCTCTTACTTTGATCTTCCCTTGATTCAGAAGACCTGTTCTTCTCTCTTTCATTATGATCACAACAAAGTTATTGTCAGCCCCCATTCATTTAATTAAGAATAATATGGTGGATATCTGCGTAATGGAATGAATCACTTTGGGAAACGTCATGTTTGTCCCACAGGTGTGTGTGTGTGTGTGTGTGTGTGTGTGTGTGTGTGTGTGTGTGTGTGTGTGTGTGTTGTAGCGGGTGGCTGGTACGGTTGTTGTGTCTGGGTGTGTCGTGATTGCGGTAAATCGTGCAGGGTGGGGAGTTCTGCTTTGCTCAGTCTGTTATTTTTATACCGTCAAACACATGTGCATGTCATATGCACATAAGCTAGTAGAGTTCGATCTGTCTGAGAAAAAAACAAGTGCATTCTTTCTTTCTTTCTTTCTTTCTTTCTTTCTTTCTTGTCCAGTATTTTTCTTCTACTCTCTGACGTTTTTAAGTTTTTTTTATTCTTTTTCCACCTATTTTTTCACAACTATTATTCTCTTGACTGCTGATTGAAAGTTTCACGAATGTCAGCTCTAAAGCTATCACTTTAACTCAGCTTCTATAAAAAAAATTGACTGCATGGGTGGTGGTTGATATTATGACTTAAATATTTATATTAATATAAATATTCATATTAGTTTTAAACACATAGTATATAGCCTAGTAACTGGCAGAATCCTGTTCTATATTTGCTGATCAATATATTTTAATAAAACAGTATTTTTCAATGTATATCTATATATGCATATATTTATTATTATATATACTAATATTATAATTAAAGTAATATTATTATATTAATATTATATATATATATATACTGTATATATGTATGTTGCATATACTGTATGTTACCAAAAGATGGCAGGTTAGTGTAGTTTGTGACTTTATAGTATTAGTTATAGACTTATAATTGCTCCTATACCCTTCTTTTGATTATTTTAAAAAGAAATGTTCTAAAAACTTTCTGAGGATAATAAATTTATTTATCATGATCCTAAAATAGTTTATGGCAAAAAAAATAGTTACCATAATGGTAAATTTCTCAGAGGGTAATTAGAGCACAGTTTGTCCTGTCCTGGCAAAGCTATGATTGTAAAATGCTGGGTTTGTACATGCAGTAGTCAGGAATGTTTGTTGGTCACATTCACATATTCTTTGGAAATTCTGTTTAGGCACAGATATAATTATTTTTACAAACTAAGAAAATGTTGTTAAAGTCAGGTCTCAGGTCAGGTGTTGTTTTCCCCTTGTTTATGTATGTGTGTATTTATTTATTTTGAAGTAACTATATTTTGTGGTCTTTCTTACATGTGTTTTGTATTGAGAACATTACACTTGACTTGACTGAAACCAACTTGCTAAGGGAAGTATATTAATATCTCTTGGTAGGTTAAAGGGATAGTTCACCAAAAAATTAATTGCTCACCCTCATGTTGTTCCAAACCCGTAAGACCTCCATTCATCTCAAATTAAGATATTTTTGATGAAATCCGAGAGCTCTCTAACACTACATAGACAGCAATGCAAGTGAAATGTTCCCAGGCCCAGAAACGTAGTACTCGACATCGTTAAAATAGACCTGTGACATCAGTGGTTCAACCGTAATTTTACAAAGTAGCGAGAATACTTTTTGTGTGCAAAGAAAACAAAAATAAAGACTTGAATTAACTATTCTTCTCCTCCAAATCACGTCTTCCTCTATTATCAAGAGTACCCCTGAACGTAAACAATGTATGCATGTGATGCTGCTGACGGTGAACACGCATGCGCTACGCCTTGTTTACATGCAAAGAAATGTAAGTGCATGCTTCATGATACTCTCTATAATGGTGCCCTAGGGTGACGCAAAGGAGAAGAATTCTTGAATAAAGTTGTTGTTTTGGGGGTTTTTTGCACACAAAATGTATTCTCGCTGCTTCGTAAAAAATTATGGTTGAACCACTGATGTCACATGGACTATTTTAACGATGTCCTTACTGGTCTGGGAACATTTCACTTGCATTGCTGTCCATGCAGGGTCAGAGAGCTCTCAGTGTTCATCAAAAATATCTTAATTTGTGTTCCAAAGTTGAACGGAGGTCTTATGGGTTTGGAACGACATGAGGGTGAGTAATTAATGACAGAATTTTTATTTTTGGGTGAACTATCCCTTTAAGGATTAGTGGCATTTGAGCTTGACTGGCTTTGGGGTTGTAGAGTTTGACTGTAGCTCATGTAGATGTAGAATTTAATAGACCTTTTCTGGATTTTTATGGGTATAATCCTGTTTTTGCTCTGCAGGCATTATGTGGTGTTTTCCGCTGCACTGCACTCATAGGATATTCTTGCAGAATTCTGCCTGCAGGGAGTCTGTTGGGTATTTGTCCCATCTGATGAATTCTTCTGTAGTGATGATGTTCCAACCAATGTAGTTTTAATTAGGTCCAGAGGCATCTTTCCTAATTCTTGCTTTCATGGTCATGTTGACTATTGCCTACATTATTAAGAATATAATTATTTTTGTCTTAAACGAACTCCTTTAAAATCTAAAATGTTGTACATCATTGTGTGTGTATGACTGAACACTTGTAAACATAGCAAGTTTGATCTAAGACTGATCTTAGTGAGATCCCGAGGGCTACTTGCTTACTTGCATAAACGTAGCCTTTATGTTAAGAATGTGTCATAAGAATTAGCCTGACTATCTTATGCATGTATGTATGTATGTGTATGTATATATATATATATATATATATATATATATATATAAATATACAGTCATGGCCAAAAATATCGGCACCCTTGGTAAATATGGTCAAAGAAGGCTGTGAAAATTTATCTGCATTGTTAATCCTTTTGATCTTTTATTTAAAAAATTCACAAAAATCTAACCTTTCATTGGATAATAAGAATTTCTAATGGGGGGAAATATCATTATGAAATAAATGTTTTTCTCTAATACACATTGGACACAATTAACGGCACCCTTTTATTCAATACTTTTTGAAACCTCTATTTGCCAGTTTAACAGCTCTAAATTTTCTCCTATAATGCCTGATGAGGTTAGAGAACACCTGACAAGAGATCAGAGACCATTCCTTCATCCAGAATCTCTCCAGATCCTTCAGATTCACAGCTCCATGACGGTGCTTCTTCTCTTCAGTTCACCTCACTCATTTTCTACAGGGTTCAGGTCAGAGGACTGGAATGGTTATAGCAGAAGCTTGGTTTTGTGCTCAGTGACCCATTTTTGTGTTGTTTTTGAGGTTTGTGTTTGGATTATTGTACGGTTGGAAGATCCAAACATGGCCCATTATAAGATTTCTAACAGAGTCAGTCACTTATTGATTTTTTATCTGTTGGTATTTGATAGCATCCATGATGCCATGTATCTAAACAAGATGTCCAGAACCTCCAGCAGACATATAGGCCCACAACATCAAAAATACAGCAGTATATTTCATTGTACACATGGGGTACTTTTTATCCCTGTGTTCACCAAACCCATCTTGAGTGTTTGCTGCTAAAAAAGCTCATTTTTTAGTTTCATCTGAACATATAAGCCAGTCCCATTTGAAGTTCCAGTCGTGTCTGATAACTGAATATGCTGGAGATTGTTTTTTGATGAGCTAGGAGATTTTTTCTTGAAACCCTCCCAAACAACATGTGGTGATGTAGGTGCTGTTTGACAATTTTTTTTAAGGTTTTCTGACCCCGAGACTCAACTATTTTCTGCAATTCTCCAGCTGTGGTCCTTGGAGAGTCTTTAGCCACTCAAACTCTCCTCCTCACCATGCACTAGGACAATATAGACATGTCCTCTTCCAGGCAGATTCATAACATTTTATGTTGATTGGAAATTCTTAATTATTGCCCTGATGGTGGAATTTTCACTGCTCTAGTTCTTTTCTTAAAGCCACTTCACTAATTTGTGAAGCTCAATTATCTTTTGCTGCACATCAGAACTATATTCTTTGGTTTTTCTCATTGTGATGGATGATTAAGGGAATTTGGGCTTTATTTTCCCTCCTATTTATATTTCTGTGAAACAGGAAGCCATGACTGGATAATTTCATGTTCATAATCACCCTGGAGTGCTCAAAATTGTGAATATGAATGGGAATATACTTCAGAGATATTTTACTCATAAGAATTTCTAGGGGTGCCAATAATTGTGTCCAACGTGTATTTGAGAAAAACATTTATTTCATAATGATTTTCCCCCCATTTTAAATTCTTATTATCCAATGAAAGGTTAGATTTTTATGATTTTTTTCAATAAAAGATCAAAAGGATTAACAATGCAGATTAATTTTCACAGCCTTCTTTGATCATATTTACCAAGGGTGCCGATATTTTTGGCCATGACTGTATACATATATATATATATATATATATATATATATATATATATATATGTGTGTGTGTATGCATTACAAACATTATTAAATAAACTATCTGATGTAAGGTTCTGTACAATGCAGATATAATAATAAAACTTATTAAATAGGACTTGCTTCAATACTTTATTAAAAAAAGCAAAAGAAAGAAAAAAAGCACACACAAAAATCAGATGTTCCTCCGTATAGGAATTTCATAAGGAGCAGCAAGCATTTTCAACACTGAATTTTAACCATGAAACTAAATAGAAAGGCATTTTATTTCATAATTTTGAATTGGGTTTCTTTTGACTTTTTCATTTTTAATTAATTAATTCATTTTATTGCTGAAAACAAGAACATACAAAACAGTAAAAAATACAAAATATCAACAGTAGTGACACTTGAAAGACAAGATTTTGCCAGAATTTTCTATACAAATGAGAAACATTATATTTGGGTATTTCGACTCAGACCCCAAAAAGAAAAATATTTGTTTTATTATAAATTTAATTATCTTCTTAATAAAATTTTACATTCACAAATGCAAATTCTCAAATTGTAAACCTGTCTTTGTGGTCTTTTTAAGGGTTTCTTTTGACTACTACACGTTGGAGTAATTAAAAGGGAAGCGTCATAGAGTGTCGACAGTTATTGTGTCATCAGCCTGCGTCAGAGTGTGAAGATGGCGTCGGTGGATTTAAGAGGTAGTTTGTTGATTTCGCGAATTAATTAGCAGATAGTTTATTTTCTTTGACAGCTTTATTCCTAGCAAATTCCATTCGCCATCACGTTTAAATGCTGTATAAGATATATAAAATAGTTTAACAGAATCCTGGCTTTGTTCGGCCAACATAATCACTTTGCTCTTTAGCATTGTCGCTAGTTTGTTGTTGGAGGCGCGCAGTATTATCTGGATTTTCTACGATATATTTTATTGTTTTTTTTTTTTTTTTCCTTGACGGAAATATTCTTATTCGAATATAATTTTTTGTTTTGTATTTGTCAGATAATTTGCTGGGCATCTCGTGGGTGGACAGTGGCTGGGTGCCCATCCTGAACCCCAGCAATGTATTGGAGTATTTCTCCGAGAGGAGCAATCCCTTCTATGATCGCACCTGCAACAACGAGGTGGTCAAAATGCAGAGATTAACCCTGGATCACCTCAAGTAAGCACTGCACTATGCCATTAAAACTGATATTCATACAGATTATGTACACTCTTTGTCATGTCGGTTATATTTTTTTTATACATGAATGTTTATTTTGCCGTCACTACTGATTGCTTTATTTCCTATAGGGTTAAAATAGGCTAGAGCTGTGTTGTTTGTCTAATTGTGTTTTCTATGTGTGTAGTCAGATGGTGGGTGTGGAATATATTTTGCTTCACGCTCAGGAGCCGATTCTGTACATCATCAGAAAACAGCAGAGACAGTCACCAACACAATGTGAGTTTCTGCTCTGCTGTTCAGTTTATGTTGTCTGTGTTGCTGTTTTTGCTTTTAATATTGTAATTTAAGAATATTGTTTGTTTGTTTGGTGCCTGCATAGTATTTTCAGATGGTGCTTTTTTTTTGTATCAGTTGCATTGTTGACAGACTTGCAATCCAGATCAAGTAAAGTTTAAAATGATACTTATCACAAATGACAATGTTTGGTACAGTTTCAAAGCCATTTAAACAGTACATGTTGTTGTTAGGGTTGATGATGATGATGATAATAATACATTTATTATATTTAACTGGTTTAGCTTTCTAAATCATCAGTGTCAATGTAATGTGGACTGAGACACTCACTAATACTAAAGAATTTTGAGTCCTTTTTAAAGTCCTGGTACAAATCAATGTATATAGTTTTTGTTCTGTTTAAGATGGGCACTGTAAAGGTTCAAGCTCTTAATTTTGCTCTCAAAGTGCACCAGAATGACAAAAAGGACAATGATACAATTTCAAACATAGGATGTTGTTGCAGTATATTTGAAAAAAAAATCTATATGTGTTTTGCTTGAAGACTGTCTATGCATTTGAACATGTAATAGATTAATTGCTTCTGCTAATCACTAATGCAACAAGTTTCGATCTGTGTGGCTGTTGTGCTTATGTTACGACTTTGTCCCCCTTGTTCTGCAGTCACTGTTTGTGTTAATTTATATTGAGAGATTGAATTGCAAGATAATTTTAGGTGACAGAAGTTGTTTCAGAGGTTGTTACAATTTATTATTACATGTTGTTGTTGTTATTATTATTATTAGTAGTAGTATTTTTACAATACTATTTTTTGAATTCTGAAAGACCATGAATGTTCTTTATCACAATAAATGGGGTCATTTTTGTTGACGTTGCATTCAACATGCTGACATAAAATTTCTTTGCAGAATAAAGAACATTAAAGTATTTTTGTATGGTCTGTTTCCCTTGCTGTTCTTTTCCTGCAGTGATCCCTCTTGCTGACTACTATATCATAGCTGGAGTGGTGTATCAAGCGCCTGACCTGGGATCAGTCATCAGTTCCAGAGTGGTGCGTTTATAACCCTAAAACAATCTCTCTAACTCTTTCCTCTATTTCTCTGAACATTAATATTTTTTGTTTTGATGTGTCCCAGCTCTCAGCGGTTCATGGGATTCAGTCTGCGTTTGATGAGGCAATGTCTTTCTGTAGGTACCACCCGTCCAAAGGGTACTGGTGGCATTTTAAAGACCAGGAGGAGAGAGGTGAGAACACACACACACACACAGCAGCAGGAAGCATCTCTCAACAAGTACAACTGTACCTGTCAGAAGTGCTAAAATTGTGTTGTACATGTTATTTATAGAAAGGGTAAAGCCTAAATCTAAGCGGAAAGAGGAGCCGAGTTCTTTGTTCCAAAGGCAGAGAGTTGACACACTGCTACTGGATCTGCGCAATAAATTTCCCCCAACTTTCTATCAGGTATTGCTAATATACACACAACTTTTCTAACAGGTTTCCTAATGTTGTTTTAATTAGAGCATAATATTCTATTTAAATTCTCATTTTATGTCTATTTCAGCCCAAACCAGGAGAGAAGCCTGTCCCAGGTACGCAATTACTTGACTCGATCTCATCTTATCACACGCTACAGTAGGGCTGTGCAAGTAATCGCATGTGATTGTCATTCGCATCTCTTCAGTAAAGCCAGTTCTGTGATTAGTAGTAAATCTCCTTCGTGCTTTCAGATGGAGCGGCATTTAATACACAGAGCTGTAATTCACTGACAAGCTGTGCAATATCGCGTTCATTATTGCAGGCGATTCATCTGTGATTATGAATGCGATATTGCGCAGCTTGTCAGTGAATTACGGCTCTGTGTATTAAATGCCGCTCCATCTGAAAGCACGTGAAGGAGATTTACTACTAATCACAGAACCGGCTTTACTGAAGAGATGCGAATGACAATCTCATGTAATTAATTGCACAGCCCTACGCTATAGATTAAAAGTTGTCAGATTTGCTGTAGATGGTATGGATTATGCATAATGGACGATGCATTTATTGCGTACATGCATGTCTCTACATCGTACTTGCATTTAAAAATATGTGAGTGTAATTACATCTGTAATTCATATATTTGAAAAAGCAGCATAATATAGTATTGTTTACATGTGGTTTGATTGAAGGCCGACTATCCATTGGAAAATTTAACCGATTAAATGCTTTCATCACTAATATAGAAGAAAAGAAAAGCTAAAGAAAAGCTTTGTAGACATTAGAAGTATCCTGCACTCTGTAAATAAACTCTCACTCTCTGTCCATAGTGGAGGTAAAGAAAGAACCAGAAGTGCCAGTTGAGACAGTGAAGCCTCCAGAAGAGCGAGAGACGAAACCTCCAGCCCCTCCTGGCCCTCCTCGGCCAGCTCCACAAACTACACCCAACAAACCACCTCCTGAGAAGCGTGCACGCCTGCAGTGACACACATGCTGGTCAGCCACAAACAACTTTAATGTTGCAGGACTTCTGTGGACATTTCTCTGCACCAGCTAACCAAGGGTGGACTGTTACGGTTATTGTATATAAATGCAGTTTCTTCATAATTTAATAGTTTTTGTAATAATGGAACTGAAATGTCTGTATTTCATCTTAATGTCATTTTTCATATTTCAGTGTTGCAGAGTTGTAGTATTATGCCATTCTAACACTCACAGTAAAAATACACCGTTTTCTAAAACCTGTCTTTTTCTGATTAAAAAAGTTTATGTATGTCCTTTGTAAGTGATTCAGTAATTGCGTAATGATTTACGTAGACTTGATTGTGGTCTTCAAATGTGACCCTGGACCACAAAACCAGTCATAATATCACAGGTATATTTATAGCAATAGCCAAAAATACATTGTATGGGTCAAAATTACAGATTTTTCTGTATATATTCTGTATATAAGGATATTAAGTAAAGATCATGTTGCATGAAGATATTTTGTAAATTTCCTACCGTAAATATATCAAAACTTAATTTTTGATTAGTAATATGCATTGCTAAGAACTTCATCTGGACAACTTTAAAGGCGATTAAGTCAATATTTAGATTTTTTTTTTGCACCATCAGATTTTCAAATAGTTGTACCTTAGCCAAATATTGTCCTATCCTAACAAACCATACATCAATGGAAAGTTTATTTATTCAGCTTTCAGATGATGTATAAATCTTCAATTTCAATAATTAACCATTATGACTGGTTTTGTGGTCCATGGTTACAAATCGAGATGATACAGTGCGCAGCGCCCTCTTGTGTTCAGATGGGTGTGCGCATCTTTTGCGCTGCTGCGTGAATGTGAACAGCGCTCTGTTAGTGCTCTAAAACAGACCCATAGCCAGCAGACATGTTCTGATGAGAATTCAGTTTTATTCATATAACCGTGACAATTAGCTCGACCCATATACTGCCAGTCCTGGCCTAATTTATTCCACCTGGATTCGCACAGTAACAGTGCGTACAGTAAAATACATAACGGTACGACAGATTCCTATCTTTTAAAATATTTCCAAGATATTTTTCGTGTACCAGCAAACTGACTAAGAGGATCTCGAGAGGGATTGGTTTATTTAGGTAAACAGGTTGCAAAAAAAAAAAAAATCACAGTATCGCCCCAGATGTTTTTTTTCGTCGATACTCGCGTTCGCCGCGCGGTGGCGCTGCAGAATAACTCATCTGTAGCACGCGCAGCACCACTCTCTGCGCGAACTGCCGGGTGCGCGCAGAGCACGATGGGACGGGAAGCGCAGCGCTGGAGGACCACAGAGAAGAAGATGGCTGCGACGGGGCTCGACGGGCCAGCGCTGTACCTCCTGCTCCGAGACGGCTAGAGAGGGGATAGGGGGGTAAATATGGGCTCGCAGACCCTCCAGATCCTGCGGCAGGGCGTGTGGGCGTCGGTGACAGGAGGATGGTACTACGACCCCCACCAGAACACCTTCGTGAACGCACTTCACCTTTACCTGTGGCTGCTGCTGCTCTGCCTCCCGTTCACGCTCTACATGGTGAGAGATGCAGCCGTAGGTTTCCTTCACCTCACCACCATCCTTCAGTCGTTATCAGCCCATCTCTGTCTCTTTCCTCATTCTTTACCCATCTTCCCTCTCTCTATCATCCTTGTTCTTTTAGCTCATCTCTCTATTTCTAGTACACACAGGCTTTACTCATCTCTCTTACGGTGTTTCCGTGGTCATGGAAAACCTAGAAATGTCAGGGAATTTTAAAACAATGATTTCCAGACCTGGAAATATCAAGGAAATACATATGCTGTGTATTTTTCCTGGTTATGCTTAGCTTTGTGATATTTCATTGCGATGGGGATCTGCGGTCTGTTTGTTAAACCACTCAATATGTTCTGTTCTGGTTCGGGGAGTACTTGTTTTGGTTTTGACTGGGTTTTTAAGCAGAGTTGGGTATTTCAGACCTGCTGTCATGAGGTTTGCTCTGTGTTTAGTCTCTGTCTGCTTTAAAGGGATAGTTCAGCCTAGCGTGAATATTCTGTCATAATTTACTCACCCTCATGTCCATCAGAATCTGTATGAAGATATTTTGAAGAATGTTGCTGACCGAAACTGTTTGACTTCCCTTGTTTAGGAAAAAATACACTGAAGAAAGAAATTGTAACACACATTAACACACTGGCATTGCCATAGACGAATCATTTTGGGCTTCCAAAAGAACCTTTCAATGGATAGTTCTTAAAAGACAGTTTTAATAATCTGCAGAACCTTTTTCCTCTACAATAATAATATGAAGGTTTTATAGTTCCATGTTTTTTTTAATCTTACTGACGCCAAACTTTCGAATGCTATTAGCTCAAAACCACAAAGATGTCTTGTTTTCTAGTAATTTAAAATCTCTTGCTGTGTTCTTCTAAATGTTAAAGGTTTTTCTTGGAACCATAGGTGCCAGCAAAAAAAAACCTTCCCACAAACCCATTGTGGCTTTGTTTATAACATATATCAGCTAATTTTTAATATGCTTTCAGCTACCAAAGTGCAGTACTCTCAACTCTGTTTGCCACATTTTACCATATTTAAACTAATTCCACATATTTTATTCCATCTGTCATAACGACTCTTGCGCAAAAAAAAAAAAATCCCTCTTCAGCATGAAACATTATACTCCTTTTTGCATGAAGTGTATTATGATGTGTATTATTTTTAAAGCCATGTTTGTTCTGTGGGTGAAGTATCAGGACAGCGTGTTAGCGACTGGTGACACTCTGTCCATATTTAACTTCCTGCACAGATCTATGCATCTAGGTTCTGCTTGAATACTCGGTTACCTTTCAACACAGCTAAACAATATCATGTAAAGACCCACAGTAATGCTCCGATCACTGTATCAATAAGCTGATTTATGCATTTTTTGTGAATGAATATTGATGAATATTGGTCTGGGTGTGTGTCAGATATGGAGAGCTGTTTATGGCAGTTATGGTGTTGGGTGGCTGTGCTAGAGACACAGATGTCCGTTCAGTGCCAGGCTGTTTTTAGCTTCTGCCCTCTGGTTGCGACTGAAATATTGTTGCCTCTGTTCATAACCCTGTAACTCTGTATAACACTGTCCTATATCTGTGTATGATATTTATACAACAGAGGGATGTTAATAGGTTGGCATGTGTGAGCATATCACAATGTACAGTACACAAATGTTCAGAAGTTGTGGTTGGTAAGGTTTTTCGTGTTTTTGAAATAAGTCTTTTATGGGCTCCAAGGCAGCTTTTTATACAGTAAAAGCTGTAATATCTTGAAATATTTTTTACTAATGTTAACAACTGTTAATAATAATGTAATTATGTATTAACTTGTATTAACAAATGTTAATACATTTTAAAATGTAATTTATTTCTGTCAGGAAAGCTTATTTTTCAGCAGCCACTACTTCAGTCTTCATTGTCACGTGCACCTTCAAAATCATTCTAATAGGCTAATTTGGTGCTCAAGAAACATTTCTTATGATCATTTATTTTGAAAACTGTTGTGCTGCTTAATATTTTTGTGGAAACTGTGATGGATTTTCTTTCTTTTATTATAGGATAATTTGATGAATACAGAAGAACAATATTTTTTATATATATATATATCTTTTATAACATTAATCTCTTTACACTATTGTCAGTGCATCCTTTGTTGAATAAAAAGTATTTTCTTTAAACAAAAATAATGTATAATAGCTCAAAACCACAATAACTGCTTGTTTTCTACTCATTTAAAATCTCTTGCTGTGTCTCTCTCTTTCTCTGTAGGCCTTGCCCCCCACGATGGTGATTGTGGGTATCTACTGCGGGGTGATAGTAGGTATGTTTGTGCTGCTGAAGGCAGTGAATTATCGCCTGCACACTGCGCTGGATGAGGGGGAGGTGGTGGAGCTACGGGCCAAAGGGAGCGAGGGACGGGGCCAGGGGGCAGAGCGCCAATGTGAGGGTACCGGCACCCGGCAGGAAGACTCAAACGGGCCTGGGTAAGAATCATGGTTTACTCATAAGCATAACAAAATGTAGTGAGTCGCTGCACAGTAAATGGGTCTGATTTAGCTTAGGAAGGCTCTGGAATGGGTTTGAATCATTTTAGATTTTGAAACGACTCTTAGTCTGAATCATCCCAAGACACGTTTTGAATCATCTCAGGGTTTAAGTCTTCTCAAGAAACATTCTGATTTGGTTCAGGAAAGTAATGATTTTTTTAATCTTTTTAGGATAAACTTTTGAGTCTTCACAAGAAAGATTCTGCTCAGAAAGGTTCGAGTTCAGCGTAGTAAAGTTTTGATTAAAGGGACAGTGCTGTTGCTCAGCGGTAGGGATGTTCCTGAGAACTAATCTGCTGTCATGCTGGATCCATTCATCGCCCACTGAGAGAGAGAAAAAGGGAGGAGGGACAGGGGTGAGTGAATCAGGAGAACTGAAATCGAGCCTTATAAACCAACACACACAGGCTGCTGCTCTTGTTCATTCACTCAGAGGAGTCAGTAACGGTCTGCAAACTTTCAGAGGTGAAATAATTGCTGGGTTGCATATTTTCTACGAGAGCAAGCATTGCTGACTGAGTCAGAACACATTAAACACAGTAACTTAAATCATGAAACAAGCATTTTAGCAAAGGTTTTCTCTTTACAGACATCAACAACTTTTCATGCATTAGAAAAGAACGCATAGCTTATGTTCTTGGATTCTTTTCTATATGTAAAAGAGAAATAGATTTAAGGGCCTCTTAAATGGATTATAAACACACATCTGGAGGGGCATTCTTGGTTGTCCAGGTCTGTACATGGTAAGACAGTTCTAATTAAGAAAATATATTTCTGCTTTGGGCCCTTGATATAAAGAGCTCGTGTGTTCCTAATTTTTCCAAACCCGCAAATACGTCCTGAATGAAATAAATAAACCGCCTCTAGCGGCACCAAATGGAATGGCAAAAATAATGAAATAGATGGAGGCTGGTTTCTAGCTGTGGGATTACCATTCACCGCTACATTTTATCCTTTGGGGGGCCAAGCAAAATAAACCTCCTAAAAATATTAAAAATAGTATAATCTCCCAAAACGTGAAAGGAGGAGGGGTGGATCTCTGCCTAATGGGTGACAGACATTAGATAGAGAGATGCTAGAAATGATCTCCTCTCTGCCGGTGCCTGAGCAGCTGTGCAAGTTTGATCATAAATGACGTTAACTCTCTTGAACCCTTGGGGCTGTTCCTCTGTTAGTGTTGCTAGGTAACTAACCTTTTGTGTGTGTGTGTGTGCAGGGATCCAGGGGGTGGAATAGAGATGTCTGATTTTGCACGGGAGGAGACGCCACCGGTCGACTGCAGTTCACGGAACTCTTACGTAGGAATGGACTCTAACCATCAGGTGTGTTTGTGTGTGTTTGCTTTTTTGTGTGCATTGGGTTTTTTTTTTTCTTCGTTTTTTTTAAGCCTTTTATCACCTGATTTGATTAATTAATCTGTTTCCTGAGATGTTACATAGTTCACAGAAATTCATTTCCACTGCAATTTGCCAGTGCCACTACAGCCAAAAAGGTTTTTTGAAGTCACTACACTCACGTTAACAGACATGCTTCCAATGTTATCATAATTTCTAATGTAAAAATAATACTTATTTGCTTTATAATTAGATAAAGACGAGACTAAAATAATTGTTTTGTGATTATGAAAAAGACCTCTGCGATAGTTACCTTGAATTTTTTTTAATCTTATGTTCCAGAACATCTAAAATTACCAATGAGAACATCTATTATAAACTGTATTATATTCATTGTAACCAGAGTTGTGTGTAATGCATTACTAAGTAATTAATTACTGTAATTTAATTTAAAGTAAAATATTATTCTTAATTTTTCTGTAATTTAAATGCAGTAATTAAATTACAGAAAAAGTAAAAAATAACAATAATTGAATTAAAATAGCAGTTTCATGTCAATCCTTGTGCCGTTAAACTGATCAAGGCTGATATGGCGTTTAGAAAGAACATATATATATATATTAGTGCTGTCAATTGATAAAAAAATGTTATCGCGTTAATCACAGTCATGGACTGTGATTAATCATGATTGATCGCAAATTTAAAATGCTAGGATTTACCTGTAAATGTGTTGAAATAAAGAAATGCATGACAAACTAGTTTAAGGAAACAGAACCTTTCACACTTCCGCCAGGTATGAGACATAATCCTTATTATTCTTTTATGATTATTCTTTTGTTTTTATTCAGCCATTTTTTATACTGGCAATAAAACGTTTACCAAACCACATCGCTTCAATCCCAGTATACATTTACCCAACTATTATCAAAAGTATTTCTAAATAAATACAACAAAACATTTTCTTGCGACCTTACGTGAAGTATTATGACAAAATGCATTATGAAGAAGAATTGGACCTGTTCTGCAGGTGCATTAGAGCTAATATTAGCATCATGCTTCATAAGACAATTTATGAGATTTATAGTACACTTTTACTCAGGACTCACTTTAAACCACCATTGAGTGTTTGTAATAACTTCCCTTTGCGATCACGTGGAATTTGGTAATTTGGCAATTTTTTTAGCATTTTTTATATCGCTGCAAAAAGTAGCATTTCAGATGTACACATTCATCTCAAGAAAATCACATAGAAACCATATCCTATCGTAATCGTGTGTTTATTATATTATATAATCTATAGTGGCTGTTATCATGTTTATTTCTGCTGTGTAAAAGTCTTAACATGTATGCTCTGGCTGAAACTCACGTTGTTTGTGATGTTACAACCGCCTCTCCATTCTTAATAGGGCTGCAGGATATATCGTTTCAGCATCGATATCGCGATGTGCGCATCCGCAATAGTCACATCGCAGGATGTGCGATGTTTATTAACGGCCTATACTTTTCGTTATATATATATATATATATATATATATATATATATATATATATATATATTTGCTCACACAGACACTGCATTTTTCTACACCAGACGCGACAGCTGTACAGAGATATCCATTTTTAAATAAATTTAGTAGCAGAGCTACTGCAAGAGTTTCCGTGCTGGAAATCCATTTATCCTTTGCTGAAACTTCCGCGTTGTCGAGGAGAGCGCTGATCACGGTTGCTTAGCAACGGCAGAAGCCACGAAAGCGCAAGCTCCAGAGCGCTTTGGAAGGAGAAAGCATTGGCTGCGCTCCAGGTGTTTTCCACTGTGTTTTTAGCCACGACATGTGAACGGCACTATGGTCCCAAAGTCTGTCTACACTGGACGTGACAAAGCTACTGTTACAAAATTTGAACTTTTGTGTCAGTATTCATAACCATTGAGCTGTAGTACGTCATAAATAGAGCAGCATCAGTTAGAGCGGGGATTTTAGAGCGGGAATTTGTCGCGCCGCGCATGCATCCAGTGTAGACAGACAGCATCACTGATTATGGGTTCTACAGTATTTTGTGGCGTCTCGCGCGTCAGGTGTAGACAAGGTAAGAGCCACGCAGATGTTATGGTTGTAATTTGTTTATTTTCTATGCTGATTTACTCACCTATAAAATCACCCCAATCATTGATTTTTTTTTTTGAAATTAAATTCATCTGTTTTTTTTTTTGTTTTCATATCGCAATATATATTGCAGAAAAACAAAATATCGCAATGTGAGTTTTTTCCAATATCGTGCAGCCCTAGTTCTTAAGTTGCCATGTATACATTCCAAGTATAATACACATTAGTAAAAGGATCTATTTCAATTTTTATTTGTCTATATACACTTTGGGCGGCCGCGGTACATTATAAAAGTATCCAAAAAAAACGCAACCCATGGCTCTGTAATTTTTCCCGCGACTGTTTTTTCAAAATAGCCTACGGCCACTTGTGCCGTGACCCTGGCAACATTGGTTCGCTGTACCCTCATCACACAATGATAGATAACCTTCCACGCTGCGATGATGGGAAGAAGTTGGGGTCAAACCTTATCAAATGATTAATTTGCGTTAAAAAAATATTAACGAGTTGCATTTTTTAGATTAATCGCAAGCGTTAACGTTGACACCCCTAATATATATATATATATATATATATATATATATATATATATATAATTAGTGCTGTCAATCGATAAAAAAACAACAACTAATTAATCGCACATTTTTCTAAAATTAATCGCGATTAATCCCACCTAACATTAAAGTTTTTAAATATACTTTTAGATTGCAATAATTTCACATTCAATTTTCAAATGTACAATTTACAAACAACATAAAGACAGTATATGTCTCAAAGGGCAGTCGTGGCCTAATGGATAGACTTGGACTTGTAACCCGAAGGTCGTGGGTTCGAGTCTCAGGTCCGGCAGGGATTGTAGATGGGGGGAGTGAATAACCAGTACTCTCTCCACCCTCAATACCACGACTGAGGTGAGACCCTTGAGCAAGGCACCGAACCCCCAACTGCTCCCCTTTCAACATTCAAGCATTGGCTGCCCACTGCTCCAGGTGTATGTTCACTACTGTGTGTGTACACTTGGATGGGTTAAATGCAGAGCACAAATTCTGAGTATGGGTCACCATACTTGGCCACACACCACTTCCCTTTCCCCCTATATTTTTAATATTTCTTTAATGGCATCTTTTTTTATGATTGAAGGCCAGCATCACTGATATCAATACTACTGATGTCTCTATAAAATTGTTTTTCCCCTTAATATTTAACCATTGACTGTAGCCATTCAGCATTACAGTATAATTGACAGCTATCAATTTTAACATTTATTAGACTTAACTTCACACAAACCCATTACAATAAATGACATATTTAGCTACCTGTGCCCTTCAGCAGAAATATACAGAAAATGAATAGTTACCAAACACTAAATTCTAAATGAAATATAGATGAACCCCTTAAAGCTATAAAAGTTATTGATTTCCTCTTTTTTTTCTTTTGTTCTTGGATTAATAGACATCACAGCAGCTGGTTATTATTATTTGCCTGCTATTGCTTTAAAAGCTGCTGCTGCTTTCTGACCCACTTCAGGTCTTAGTCTCTTCTAATGAGCGGACGAGTTGAATCGGGTGTGTTAGCTGAGGGAGACGGTGCTGGAGTGCCTCAGGAAAGTTTTGAAAACCATTTCAGAGACATGTTCTTAAATGTGATGCATATCATATTGCATGCATGCACACAGTTTTAAGGCAGCTTTAATCGCCTTTTTGGTAACTTCATGCTTTAACTGACGGCATAACTAGGACATTGCATGCACGTAGTTTCTTTCGCCCGAAAGAATATGAAATGATACAGGCTACAGCGCGCGCCGGCACCTTTGTGCGTGTATTTGAAGAGCGCGCGCTACGAGTTTTTTTTTTTTTTTTTGCATATGCAGTGCAGTACTGATTACGTGGTAAAAATTTGTGAATATTAGTGTTATTAGCTATTGGTGTTATTAGCTAAATGAAGCTGTCCTGGTTTAGAGTCTTTGTCTGTTTGAGGGCAACCCTTCAGTCAGAATCTCTGCCTTTCGCTGCAGTTTAATTGGTGAAACCTCAGGGGTGTTATGTTCTGGCCTATTGTACTGCTTGTCCCAGACTGTCTGTCTGTGTGTTGGATCAGAAGCTGTTTGTTGAATCCTGAAATCATAGAGCAGAATCTCAAGCTGAAAGTCATGTCAATTGGTTATGTCATGTGATTAAATGACTGTGATGTGTTTTTGTGCAAGTCTGCTAAATTAGTAACAGTGATGGGAAGTTACAAACGTCATGATCTCATGTAAATGACTCATCAGAGCTGTTTCATTGATCTTATCCATCTCTCTTTCCCTACAGATAACATCCCATGGAGGCTCAGTCACCACCAAACGTGAGACATACATTTTTTTAAAACTTCTGACAGTATTAGTATCTGGTAACCAAAAAAAAAAGGAATAGTAAGAAAATAAAAAATTCTGTCATTATTTACTCACCCGCATTTAAACAAAAGTCTTGTCTGTCAAGAATCCCCTGTCTCTTGATCAATCATTATTGACACACACACACACACACACACAATATATATATATATATATATATATATATACACACACACACACACACACACACACACACACATATAGCAACCCTGACAGCAGCAGGAACATTACAGGGTGTTCTTTAGTGTTCACTAGAAGTTGTATGACTTTTTTTTTTTGAGTTGTTAAACACTCAGAGGACACTGTGTTGTGAACCAGGTTTACCGTAGCTATAAATAGAAGTGTTTAGGATCAAAGAGAAGAGGTTTTCTGCAGACAGCAGCGATATGTCAGAAGACCTGCAGCACTGCGGGCACAGGCCAGGTCAGGGATGTGTTTGAATAAAGTTGCAAAGGTGAGCGGGAGAGAGAGAGAGAGAGAGAGGGTGGGTTGTTTAGGTTAATGAATAAGTTATAAAACTTGACCTTCTCTGTCTTTCTCTCTCTCTGTCTGTTTGCAGGGGCAGGTGTTGGAAAGGCTCCTGATGACATCAGTTTGAGTTTGGCTCAGAGTTGCAGTCAAGACCAAGGTGTGAATCTTAATTAACATCAGCTATAGAATAATGCAATGCAAATTAGTCTCTTTTCACCCAAAAATGAAAATTCTGTCATTATTTACTCGCCCTCATGTCATTCTAAATCTGTTTGAAGTAGTTTTTTCTGTGTAACATCCAGACAGACACTGATGTATGTCAAATATTTTCTTATAGGATAGATTTAAAAGATAATACCATCAGGAATCAGTTTTTCCATTCACTTTCTAATGGCAATGAAAATGTTTAGTTTTTTCTCTAAACTGGCTCACAAGGTGCTTTGGTGGTTTGGGAAAGTTTCTCAGAGTCACACATGCAATAAAACGTCTTCGTGTCCTCAGCAGAACTGAGAATTGGTCGGTTAGGCTCGTATTCTTACTGAATGCAGTTTTATTCAAATGTAAAGTGTTTCATAAAAGCTGAAAACCTGTAATATAGAGCTAAAACTTCTCTAAGAGGAAAATGGATGTCTCTCCAAACCTAAAGTTTGTGATCAGTATAAAAGCCTTTTGTGAATAATGAGATGACACAGAGAGGAAACGTCAGCACTGCACGCTGGGCTCAGACTTTCTAAAGCACATAATCAAAAGACCTTATGGACAGTGGTTTTTGGATAGTGTGCAGAATGGATTCTTGGTAATGGAGTTGTAACTGATTTTGGCAGAGGACTGTATCGGTTCTTAACACTGCATTAGTGCTCAAGAAACTGTGTTTAATATGGATGTACATAACTACATTTCCTCTTGACCCTGATTTATTTAAGTGTTTAAACATGTTTTTGGATTCAAAAACAGCTAAATGGAGCAAAATGGGGTCTCAGGGCTTATTTTTAAATGTTGGACTGTAATGCTGGATCATCATTGATCCAATGATTGAAAAGTGGCTATTTGGTTATTGATTAACTTTATCATAAGGCCTGCACTGCCTAACAATGCGTGAACATTGCAGCGGAAAAACTTACCTCAGTGCCACTCAAAACACTACAACACTGCCACTTTGGGTTGTGTATGTAATGTAATGATTTAAAAAAAATATATATATATAAACCGCTGATATAATCATTATATATGCACACAATTACATTTGGAAAGATGCAAGCTTTGCTTCTGAATGCCTAAATTCAGATTGTTAACCCAGCAAGTCTTCATTCACAATGAAATTCTAAACTGCAATATTTAACTTGTATATAACAACTGGAAAGTGTACAATATGTAAACGATATGATTTACACACTAAATCCAGCAGAAACTCCTGCACAATCTGCTAATTTTTTAATGTTTGTTACAAATGTCAATACCTGCACCTTACTAAAATTTTCAATTGATATTTATGTGAAGTTGACAATTCTATACCCTTCAACTCTTTCAACACTTTCTCTGATTTGCTGTCAATCCTGCAATCAATCACACAAGCGTGTTGCTTGACTCCCATAGGAATGAATTGAAAGCGCCCACTCCCTTGCTCCTGCTCTCTAAGCCAATATAAACCCATTATAATTGACTTAAGTGAAAAAAGGAAAGTCACAATGAAGAGCAAGTCATTAGATTTTTATAACATAACAAGCACCGATAAATCGCTTGCAGTAAGACCTGGATTGTCTATTATGCACATATAGAGTCAATCTTGACTCTAAGTCAATGTAATTTTCTTACACTTTTTTTTTTTTTTTTTACATTTCTCTTTCCCTCTAGATATGATGTCGGATCCAAAGATGTTCTGCCTCGTCTCCAATGACTCTTTTGCCTCCATGCAGCCATCAACCTCATTGGCTCAGGACCTTTATGGCTCCACCCCTCACCCTTTTAGTCAGTCCCTGTCCTCTTGTGACACAGAAATTACTGCCCATCTTTCCACCCACTCACAGTCTTTCCGGAAAGAGTCATCTCGACCTCGCGGATTGCCTCGCACCTCAAGTTCTGCGGGATCTGCTTTTCCAGATCCTTCTCTGCCCGAGTTCAGCTTGTATCCTCCACCCCGTCGGGGAGGACTGGATCCTGTCTGCGAAATGGAGGCCTCCAGGTCCCAGAGGGCGACAGAGAGCTCTGAGCAGCCGGACTCTGGAACTCCCAGCACTTCTGGAACAGAGTGTCACAGATATCATCCGAAGGAACGCCGCAGGATATCACGGTCTGTCTCCCGAGAGACAGGGGAAGGAGAGTGTGCTGGGGAAGGGGGATCTGGGTTGTACCAGTCGGAGGGTGTACAGGGGGGTCGGGAAAGGAAAGGTGGACGGAGTGCCGAAAGTTTGCGGAGTTTAAGTACACGTAGTAGCGGCTCCACTGAGAGCTACTGCAGTGGGACGGACCGGGATACCAACAGTACTTTGAGTAGCCTGCACAGTGAGCAGACCAGCTCCACACACGTAGAGAGCCTGCTGTCGCTGTCCGGGGACGAGAAGGTAAATGCGGGACACGCCGACCCACGTAACTCTAATGTGGCCTCGGGGGAGGCTAATAAAAACCCCCATGCCAACGAACTTGCTACCAAATTGCCCATTGGCGATGCTCCCAAACCCGCAAACTCAGAGGGCCAACAGGGGGAGGGAACTGTGGAGGCGGCAACAAGGACTAGCGTAGATGTCTCTGCTGGTCTCTCCCACCAGCACCAGGAGGCAGAACTAGACAAAATGCCTCCCAAAACAGCCAATCTCGTTCACCGGGCTGCCTCCTCGTCTGCTGCCAGCCGTAGTGGCCGGCGACGAAATGGTAAGCAGCGAGCAAGCAGTTTTGACGCCAGCAGACACCGGGAATACATTTGCAGACGTGGCATGGCAAAGCCTCGCTCTGCGGTGTTCATGAAAGGAGAGGAAGACTCGAGTGATCAGAGCGAACTTAGTTGTGCCTCCAGCCTACACTCCACCCACCAGCTCAGCACAGACTCCTCATCCAGCACACCCCACTCCTGCCCCTCTCCCGAGGATCGCCGTGGCCCCTCGCTACGGGACAAAATGAACGGTGCACAAACCCACGGTCAGCAGGGCAAGGAAAAGGAACGGGAGAAAGACAAGGAGAAGGGCAAGCGCAAAGCTTCGCGACGCACTCCGAGTTCAGGCAGCGCCAAAACTCACGCCCGGGTCTTGAGCCTGGACAGCAGCACTACTGCTTGCCTTAATGACCCCCATCATTTGGGGGCACCAGCAAGTTCCAGACCCCTTACCACCTCCAAGTCGGACCTGGAGGCAAAAGAGGGGGAGGTGTTGGATGCGGCATCCCTGCTGGGAAGAGCCTCTCAGCTTGAGTCAGTGACCCGGTCGAGAAACAGTCTGCCCTGCCCTATTTCTCTTAGTCACACTCAAGACGCAACCACAGGATCTCGAGGTGAGCATACAGTAATGTGAGTTTGTACATGCACTTATTCACTAAGGGCTGGGAGATGAATAAAAGCAATAAATAATTCTGTCATTATTTGCTCACCCTCATGTCAATCCAAACCTGTATAGTTGCTTCCATGAACCGCAAGAAGGATAAGTTTATCAGGATGTTCACGCTGCTTTTTTTCATACATTTGAAAAGAATGGTGACCTGGGGCTGTCAAAGTCCAAAAATGATAAAAAGCTTTATAAAATACCCAAGCCATAAGACAGTTTTGTGTCAGGAACAGACTTGCATTCAAAGTCACAATGGTAATAGAAGTAAAGTCAGATAATTTCATTCATGCTGTGACATACATCTGAGTAAAATGGATTATCAAAAAAAAAAAAATTGTAGGATGGGTACTTGGTTCAATCCATTGGTTGTAGATTGGATGGTGGCAGATCTGAATGCAAGCTTGCAGTTGGGTTGTAATGAGGGGCGATGTTTAAGTGGACTGAATGATTGGAGAAGTCTGTCACCAGAGAGTCCAGGGATGTTTTAATGGAAGATTGAGTTATGACATTTTGATTAAAAATTACAAGGTAAAAAAAATTAACATATTCATGGATAATTTCCATTTCATGTCACCATGTCATTATTCTCTTTCAAATCTCAGTGATGTTTGCATATATTAAAATATGGCATGACAAGATGTGGCATGGCAGGTTTAACATCAGTAATGCAAAAAGTCAATAGTACATTGTGATTTGTAACTGATAGTGATTGGTGAACCAAATCTGAGTATGCTCACATTCAAAGACTTTTGTCTGTTGTTCACACAAAGATATTTGTCTTGAAAGCATTGGTCACCTTTCACTTTCAATGTAAGGCAAAAAACATACAACATTCTGCCCAACATGAAAAGAAAGAATATCGTAGAGGTTTGGAATGAAATAAGGGTGCATAAATGATGACAGCATTTTCATTTCTGGGTGAACTATCCCTGTAAGCAGTGATCTCCTCCTGAGATCAGTCTGAAGTGCTAGACATCTGAGGTCTGCAGCAAGTCAGATGGATGTTTTTCAGCAGAATCTAGCCAATCAGATAAACAAGCTTTGCCCAGAAGCTAGTTGATGTACATGTAGTGTGTTTTGCCAGTGCAGCTGTGACCCACAAACCCCTACAGAATTACTGAAGTCTTACTCTGACAGCCTGTTGAGTCTATATATGGAAGATCTGCAGGGTTTGTTCTTTCCTCTGGTCCACAGTTATCATGCAGTCTTTGTGCAACATTTGCTTGTGTGAAAGTGAATTGCAGTGTGAATGTGGATTCAGTAATGATAAAGAAATTTTGGCCCCTTAATTTCAGATTTAAACATGGCCTCTTTTTCCATCTGTGTTTGGAAGCACAGAATGTGATGTATAGAGACGTGTGTGATATTTATATGTGCGTGTTGTATCTTTTCTTTCTGTGTGTGTGATATCTTTTCTTCTGTGTTTGTGCCAAAATTGGGAGCATTGTCTAATGCTCTTTGTCATGTTTTTGTTATCCTCTCTTAAAGCTTATTACTCAAAAATTAACTGGTCTGAATCTTGGTTTAAAGCCCTTTTAGTCCAGCATGAGATTGTTTAGACTGTTTTATTGTAGTAATAAAGTTTTACTTTCAGTGATAATTCATCAGATAAGGTCAAAGTTCATCCGCAGTGGGAGTGCTGCAGTTAAAGTCCATGTTTAAAACTGCTGGCAAAGGCAATGCGATTAACCATCTGGATGTAGGAAGATGACAAAGCAGTTTTAGTTTATATTATGCATTTATCACTGGCAGCTTAGTTGGAAACACATTACCTTGAATTGTACTTTTTTCTTTTAATCACAATAAGTTGTATGCAAGTTCTTAAGTATGTTTCTTTAAATTGTTGATGACTTTGACTGCACCATGTTCAGCAAAACTTTGCTATATGTTTAATATTGAAACATTTATGTAAATACAATTCATTACAAATAAATTTGAATATTGAAAAAATAAATACATACTGTATACATGTCTAAATATTACTTATGTTTATTTTTTGATATTAAAATGTTATATAATAGTTTATTAAATATTTACATAAATTTATTATAATATTATATACAATATTTTTAATACATTTTATATATACATACATGATTTTATATGTACATAAAAAATATTTTAAATATTATACATAATAAATTAATGTAAATATTTTAATATTGTAAATCTAATTCTTGAGCCTAAGATTTAGTTTTTAGTTTTTTAAATCAGTTTTTGTTTTTTTCCACCAATACCATATGGCATTAAATGACATGGGTAAGCATCAGGCACTTTGCATTTGTGTTTGATGATTCTTGTGTCTACTCTGGTCTTGCATGCAGCATTGCATGTTGCTAGTTCAATGAAATCTCATTTTGGGTGGCTTCCCTACTGATGAACTCCCTCCTGCCTTTCTCTTCTTACGGCAGCCCCAGGGAACGACGACACAGTCACATTTCGCCGAGAGCGTAGTACGTTTCGTCGACAAGCGGTGCGTAGACGGCACAACGCAGGAAGTAACTCCACACCCCCCACCTCCCTCATCGGATCCCCGCTCAGGTACGACTCACCCGGGGAGCGATTGGCTGGCTGCAGAACACCAGCTTTGACTCACCTGTGCTGATGTCCACTTAATTATTCTCTTCAGCACATTTCATATCCTTTCTCTTTTGCTTCTACACCTTTAACTGTCATTTCCACACTTCTCTGGTGCATTGCATGAAATCTAATCTTTAATTTGCTTGCTGCCCTCTGCTTACTACTGTATGGACCTTTAACCCATCCTCAGAGAAGCCCAAGCTGATCTTTTTCTGACCAATGTGCTGGTACTGGAAGCCAACATTCTTGCATGTTGCCTTTTCCTTGCAAATCAAGTCTTATTTTTGTTCTTGCTTGAGTTGTTTCAGTACTTCTGTTTTATTTTTTCCCCAGCATCTATTTTTTTAGTTTTTTATGTGCTTTCACTTATTTTATCCTGTTCTGATGAACCACGTCACATGGTGTCTAACTTCACCCTATACCACACTTACACATGCTGCTTCTGGAGTCTCTACTACTGTATCCCAGAGAGCTACGGTCACCACATCCTTCTCTCACATACTAAATCTTTCCATAACCCCAGACACAGTCATCCTTGCCATCATAGATGGCTTCAGATGAAGAGAGAGTTTTGAGTGCTTGGTTTTATCATCAGGCCTGGGGCATGTCTGTCTCTCTTGAAGTATCATTGTGCTTTCACATAAGTTCTCTGAAATCACTCACAGGCTTTTTTTTAGACAGGCAGCAAAAATTCTAATTTATTTAACATATCCTAATTAATTTTGTTTAGTTGTTTTTTTTTTGGCCAAAGAGCAATAATAACCACATGGAGATTTATTTTTACAGAACTGATCCCAACAAAATCCACACACTACTGTTCAAAAGTTAAGGGTCAGTAAGATTTTTAAAGAAATTAATAATTTTATTCAGCAAAGATGCATTAAGTTGATCAAAAACGACAGTAAAGACTTTACATTTTTTTCAATTGCTGTTCTTTTGAACTGTCTATTTATCAAAGAATCCTAAAAATGTATGACAGTTTCCACAAAAATATTAAGCAGCACAACTATTTTTAATGATTAACGTTTCTTGAGCACCAAACCAGCAAACTAAAATGACTGTGGCATTTACTTTCTATTGAATGGTGAATGAGCAAGCAAGTGTATGTTTCACACACACCATCCAAATGAATGTGTAAACACAGTGATGCCTCTAATGCTTATGTTGCACCGATGAGTTCAGCAGTTTTCCATCATCTTTTTCCAAAGTGACAGTCAGCAACTCTCTTATTTCAGTTGTTTTGCTGATGCTTATGTCATTACTATGGCAACTTATGTAGATATTAGGAATGTGCCAAACAAAATTTTCAAAACAAATTGGATTTTTGTGCATTGTGAGCAAAGTCATCTATTTTCCCTCATTCTGTTTCTACCTGGTGATGTTCTGTTTGCACGCACACACACACACACACACACACATACACACAAACCTCAAAATCGCTCTTGCTTTCTCTGGCGGTGAAATCAGAATACTCATCCTCTTCTCTTCCCGTTCAGCAGCCCTCTCATTTTACACTTCCTCTCAGCTCTCCTAACACTTCAAGAACCCCTATTCCTCCGTCTATCACAACCATCTGTCTGTTTTTCTCTCTAAAATGTGACCTTGCACTTCCTTCAAGCATCTTGTTCTGTTTTTGTCTGCTTTATCTTTATATACACAAACGCGCTCACTTACTCTTCCTTTACGGATGGGCACAAGTATTTAAACATCCAGTTCTTTTTTACCTTCCAAAACATTTCACAGAACAAAACTCACAAACTAATTTTGGTGTTAATTTTGGGAAGTCTTATTGTGACTCTTATTACAAAGTGTTATTTGGTATCATTATATATATCCCTGTGTCCCACATCCAAAGTCTGTTACTCATTCCGAATCATGCATATTTCTGCTCCTCCAGTCTGCAGGAAGCTCTGAGTCAGGTATCTCAAGCTTCAGGGTCACAGGTCAGAGGTCAGCCATCCCGCACGCCGTCTCAGGTGACGGTATTGAGCACTAGCGCCTCCCTGCTGGTCAGGAATGGAAGTGCGCAGCTGGAGGGCTGTCCGGATAAGGCGTCCACTGTGGGCGTGGCCAGCCTGCAGGATGACTTTGGTATGCACTGTAAAATTGCCTGCTGTCTGTCACATCATCTTGTTATCGTCACACCTGCCTGATATATTTGCATCCTGTGTGTCTCACATTTGCATGCTGTCTTTCACACTATTTGTCACGCCTGCATGCTGTTTCTTATCACATTACTTTTGCATATCATATTCAGTCAGTGCGTGAATATTCAGTCAGTGTGCATCTGTAGGTTTTCATCATATTGACAAGTTGTATTGGATGTGGGATTTAATAGTTATTTATCGGTTTACTGATTTTTCTGCATGTATTTGTGTGTTTGGGATCACACTGACTACACTGGTAACATTATGATCTTATATCAGATTTTGCATGCATGTAAATGTGACATAGTCTTTCTTTGGTCAGTCAAACTCTTCCCTGGTGGTCTAGAGGTATTGATGCACTCCCACTGCTGCGGTTAAGGTTTGCTTCCGGTCGGGGAACATGCTTGCTTATTTCCTCCCGTGATCAATAGTGCATCTATATGTCTATAAATATCTCTTGTTTTTGAATAGACATAGACAACAAAATCACGGTATAGTGGGTTTTATGAGCTTACGAGGCAAAAATGTAAAAACAAACAAAAAAAATGCATCTGTAGACAAAGGATACTTTAGGTCTTGTTTACAACTGGTATTTACTTATGGAGCTTATAATATGACAAAACTATTTGAATTTGAATTGTGTAAATTTTAATTATTGACAAGTGTCATTTAACAAAACTGAATATTATATGGCATTTAACATAGTTCTGAATTAGATTTTTTTAAACTTGAATAATGAACATTTGAAATTTAACACAATTGAATTTTTTATGGCAGTTTTTTTACATAGACATGTATTTTCAAACGGCGTATTTTTGGTTCTGAATACTTTGACTGCAAATATCCAGTTTTTAAAAATACAGCTTCAAGTTTTCAAGATGAAGAAGAAATTCGGAACATCAAATTCAATATTTAAAATTCAAAGCGCAGAAATTCAGATCGTACAGAAAGTAGGTCAGAGGTCATCCACAGGGAAGAGTAGATGATCTCCGAAAAGTCGAACGAAGCATTTACTGCGACCGGGAGGGGATATGTTCGGTTCACTTAGGCTAGTTTTGTCGTGGCCATGACATATTTACTCGTGGGAGCGTGATATTAGGCGCGTTCGACTTGAAGCAGCACTGGCAGAATGATCACCTTATGACATCAAAGTACCGCGAAGAGCTATAAGAAAGCAGTCGGATCCTATGCATTCAAATCGCTCTCGCGGTACTTTGATGTCATAAGGTGATCATTCTGCCAGTGCTGCTTCAAGTCGAACGCGCCTAATATCACGCTCCCACGAGTAAATATGTCATGGCCACGACAAAACTAGCCTAAGTGAACCGAACATATCCCCTCCCGGTCGCAGTAAATGCTTCGTTCGACTTTTCGGAGATCATCTACTCTTCCCTGTGGATGACCTCTGACCTACTTTCTGTACGATCTGAATTTCTGCGCTTTGAATTTTAAATATTAAATTTGATGTTGATGTAAAAAAAACTGCTGTTTGAAAATACATAGGGCTCTAAAAATGGTGCGCCTAACTTTTTTTCTTAGGTTGTTTATTTGTGTTAAATTTGTTTATTTATGTAAAATGGTCTTTTGTGCTACCACCACACATGCAAAGTTGGTTGATTGCGTATGCAATAAAGTTAGGCTAGTTAACAATTACTTGTAATAGGAAAATGTATTATATATTATTTAGACTTAATAGTTTGACAGAACTAACACGCCATGTTAAAACATTTTCTTATATTGATATTTATTTCTTACTCCTTAACAGTTCATCAGGCTCTTAATGATTTAATCTATGCCATCATTGGAATATCTGAAGGTTTTTCCATCACTCATCATTAGACCCATTGGCTCTCGATTCTGACTTGTATTCTTATGAAAAAGTACCATAGTTCTTAACTGTACATTTGTTTATAATAAGGCAGCCTAATCATTACAGGCCAATATGACTTTTTTATTAATCTATATTGCATTTGTTATGAGAAACAACAGCCTTTAGAAACAATAACATGCCACAGTTGTAATATAAATCTTTAGGGAAAAATCTATTCCATAACAGATTATCTATTATAAATTCTACAAGTTAGACATTGAAGATTAATTCCATAAAGTCACGCCTACAGGAAAACGTTAATTATAGTAAAGGTGGTCTGAGTAGTTTAAAAACATTTTAACAAGTGTTTCTGAATTTGGTTTTATTTTCTCAATAGGTCATATTTTACCATCAGCTTCGCGATAGGAATGGCTCGCGCAAATCTACTCACTTCTCGATGTGAACACACACAGAGTTTGGCGCGCTGCTCGTGCACAATTAAAAGAACTGCGCTTCAGTCATTTGTGCTGTTCGGTTTGTACGTGAGGTTAGCCTTATAAAAGCGCCGAAGGCGCGATTCATTTAGTGTTTTCCACTTGTGATCAGATCACCTTATGGAAACCATAACATTTAATGTTGTTGCGGGCTGTAAAGAGTTAATTTTTTAACTCTTGTATTGGGGGTCAGTGTCCTGTCTGTGGCAAAAGGCTTAAGTGCCACACTAATATGACCCTTTGTGATGTCTGCTATGTGACCCCTGACCCCCTGTGTGTTTGTGTGACTCAGGGAAGCTGACCCCACCTCTCTATGAGGTCGGAGGATGTGACATGTCCCTGGTGAACTTTGAACCTGCAACCAGGCGAGCCTCCAACAACCTGTGGTGAGTTACAGCCAGTGTTGTTATTGTGATACTAAAATAATTAGTATTAATATTTATAATATTTCACATTTCACATTTTCATTTTAGTTATATTGTAGTAATTTAGTGTTTTGTCCTTTTTGTTAGTGTTTTAAATATGTCTATCTATGTAGTTTGTATTAATTCATATTTCAGTTTTAGTCATTTTAGTATATCAAGTTGAACTAAATGAAAATGATACATGTTGCTTTGGTGACTAGCTAAAGTAAAAAAAAAAAAATAATTAAATGTTTTTTTCATTTTATTTTATTTCAGTAAACATTTATTTTATTTCAAGTAAAATGTTTTCTGAATGGTTTTAGTTTTAGTTTACTATAATACAGCAGTGTACAGTACAACCAGAACCCAGAATCCTTTGTTGAATATATCAGCGCTAACAAAGTCTTTCTCTCTGCAGGGAAACAGACTCCCACCTCTCCAGTTCTACCTCAGTTCGTTTTTACCCTCATGACCTGGTGAGTGCTACTGAACACACACACACACACACTGAATGTTTTCTTTATGCAAACACTCAGAGATATAATTCAGCCACAGACTATGAGAAAATACACTGACGAGTATGAGATTATGAATTGTGCACAATAGTGCTTGTGTGAGAAGCAGCACAGTTGAGGCAATGAGCTCAGTGTGTGTGTGTAAACTCACCCTGGCTTAGTTCTCCTTTCCTCAGATGCGTCTGAATCGCTTGCTGTCCATGGACCCAGAGCTGTTGGAACAGCGCGATGTGGACGGGAGTCCTGACCTGCAGGAGGCGCCGCACCGCTCGCAGGACTCCACGCATAATCACACACACTCACACACGCACCCACACAAAACCAAGCAGTACTACCGCCTCTGGCTGCTGCCGTACCTGTGGGTCGGGCTGCACTTTGACAGACTCACACTACTTGCTCTCTTCGACAGGTACACACAAACACACACATTATTGTGTATTACTGATGTGTCTCAGCTCATATCCTTGCATGTGTTTATGTGTGTTTGTCAGGAACCGGGAGGTTCTGGAGAATGTGCTCTCAGTGGCTCTGGCGGTTCTTGTGGCCTTCCTAGGTTCTGTGCTGCTAGTTAATGGGTTCTTCACTGACATTTGGGTCTTTCAGTTCTGCCTCGTTATTGCCAGTTGCCAGTACTCATTGCTGAAGGTGAGAATGGCACGCTTTTCAAATTCACACCAATCTAATGAATAATTTTTAATGAGAATTTGTCTTTCTGTTCTTCAATCAGAGTGTCCAGCCCGACTCTTCATCACCCCGACATGTGAGTAATACACACATTCAAATATAATAACATACTTAATTACAATGAGCTAAAAGCATGTAAGTTAGTGCTGGAAAAATGAATGTGTTAATTTCAGTGATTAAAGGATGGTTTCACCCAAAAATAAAAGTTCCGTCATCACCCTTAAGTTGTTCCAAACCTGTATGAATTTCTTTCTTCTGCTGAACACAAAAGATGATGTTTTGTATAATGTTGGTAACCAAGCATAACCGTTTTCAACATGAAAATGAAAATAAGAATGTTTCTTGAGCACCAAATCATCATATTAGAATGATTTCTGAAGGAGCATTTGACTTTGAAGACTGGAGTAATGGCTGCTGAAAATTAGGCTTTGGCATCACACAAAATTAAGTTAACTTTTAAAATATATTAAAATAGAAACAAGTTACATTTAAATTGTAGTAATATTTCACAGTATTACTGTTTTTACTGTTTATTGTTGATCAAGTAAATGCAGCCTTGATGAGCAAAATAGACTTCTTTCAAAAACATTTCAGTCATATTTCCCTCAGCCCTTTGGTGTATATTCATGATTATATATGTTATTTAATTAATAGCACCTAACTTGATAAATTACGATTAACTACAGAAAATGCATTACTTTTTGTTGAATATAAAAAAACATTTTAAGTTAAATGACAGATTGGGAGTCTTAGTTCAGAGATGCAATGTTTTTCTCTCCCTTCTGTGCGTGTTTGTTTAGGGTCATAATCGAATCATCGCTTACAGCAGGCCTGTGTATTTCTGTCTCTGCTGTGGGCTGATTTGGCTGTTGCACTATGGGAGTGTAAACAGCAGCTCCACTGCAGTGTCTCTGTATGGAGTCGCTCTCACCAGCTCCGTCCTGCTGTCTCAGGCACGGGATCTCCTCATTGGTGAGTGCTGATACACACGAGGACATAAATTACCAGCCGATGAATATGTAGCAGTTATTGTTTTGCTCTTTTATTGAAATCAGCATGCTGTACGATTTTTCTCAGCATTCCTATAAAAGTGGAAAGACATTCCAGAGCTGAGTACAGAGAAAATCCTGCTGATGTGACGAGGCTTAAGAACTCCAGCTTTACATTATCTCTCTTTCTCTCCCTCTCCCTCTCTCTCTCTCTCTCTCTCCAGTTTTCACCCTGTGCTTTCCCATCATCTTCTTCGTTGGGCTGCTTCCTCAGATTAACACTTTCGTCATGTACCTGCTTGAGCAACTTGACATTCATGTCTTCGGAGGAAATGGTAAAACATATGCACACTTTTACATTAGGACTGGGAAAATAAGCATATGCATTTGTGATTGTTTCTGAAATGATTCCTTTGAATTTTAACAAATTAGTATTACTATTAATGACTTTTGATTTTAATAATGTATTAATAAATGTTGAAATTAACATTAAGATTAATAAATGCTTTTTAATTAATTTTTATTGTTATTTTGCCTTAACGTTGACAAATATAACCTTATTGTAAAATGTTACCAATGTTTCTACTATTTCTTCATACATTTCAGTTAAAGGGATAGTTCACCCAAAAATGAAAATGATGTCATTAAATTCTCACCCTCATGTCGTTCTAAACCCGTAAGACCTTCGTTCATCTTCGGAACACAAATTAAGATATTTTGATGAAATCCGAGAGCTCTCTGACCCTCCATAGACAGCATGGAAACTAACACGGTCAGGGCACAGAAACATAGTAAAGACATCGTTAAAATTGTCCATGTGACATCAGTGGTTCAACTGTAATTTTATGAAGCTACGAGAATACTTTTTGTGCACAAAGAAAACAAAAATACGGACTTTATTCATCGATTTCTTCTCTTCGTGTGTCGTGGTACTCTTGTGAATGGCAGCGGACTGAACAGGAAAATAAGAAATCGTTTAATAAAAAGTTGTTAGTTTTGTTTTCTTTGTGCACAAAAAGTGTTCTCGTAGCTTCATAAAGTTACGGTTGAACCACTGGTGTCACAGGGAGCTCACGGATTTCATCAAAAACATCTTAATTTGTGTTCTGAAGATGAACGAAGGCCTTACGGGTTTACTATTTCTTTAATAAACTACAAAACTGTGTTGTGCTTGTTGAGCTTGGTGTTTCAGAGATTCATTGTTATGTCTATCTTCACTCCCAGCATGCACCAGTCTGCTCTCAGCTCTCTATAGTGTTGTGCGCAGCATCATCACCATAGCGATGCTCTATGGATTCTGCTATGGCGCCCTAAAGGTGATGAATCACTCTACATTTCTTTTGAGTTCTTTCTGGATTTCTGTTGTATTTGTATGGGTGCTGGATTGTTCTGTGTTGAGCATATTAAATATTCCTCTGAATATTATGTTTGTTTTCAGGACTCGTGGGATCCTCAACACATTCCTGTGCTTTTCTCAGTGTTTTGTGGGCTGCTGGTTGCTGTTTCATACCATCTCAGCCGCCAAAGCAGTGACCCCTCTGTTCTCCTGTAAGTCTTTCTGCGAGTGGGTGGGTTTGTGTTTTTGATAAATAATTATTGCAGTTTTCCTGCTTTGGGTACTTTACTGTCATTTTGTTGTGGTTATTTTGAATTTTGTGAATTTTAATATTGTCCCATGTATGTGTAGTTCATTAGTGCAATCAAAGGTCTTCCATAATGTGAAAGAGAAAAATCCAGAGGATCCCCTTTCTGAAGTTCAGGATCCTTTACCTGAGAAACTCCGCAGCTCTGTGGTGAGCAATATAAATCTCTCAAACATAGATACAAACATGTAAATAGACACAAATGGTCTCTTCTGTCTTGAATGATGCATCTGTGTCTGTTTCTTTCTCTCTGGCTACAGAATGAGAGACTACAGTCAGATGTGATTGTGTGTGTCGTCATTGCTGTCCTGTATTTCGCCATTCATGTCAGCACCGTCTTCATTGCCTTACAGGTAAAACACTATGTTTAGAGATGCAGCATTATTAAAATTAAAATTCTGGCCAATACCAATATGCTGATAATTATTTGCATGTTGTGACCGATAACCGATAAATGGCCATATTAATATATATATTCTAAATTATATTGTTTAACTAAATAAAAAATAAAGCACTAAAAACAAAAATCAGTCATTTTAAAGGCTACAGGTGAATTTAGACATCATATGCACAATAAAATCTTACAAAATCAAAATGACAAAATCGAAAATTGGCCAATATACAATACCATTCAGTAGTTCAGTAAGGGTCAATAAGATTTTTTTTCATCATAGAATCCTGAAAAAATGTATCATGGTTTTTAAAAAACATTTTAAGCAGCACAACTGTTTTTAACATTAATAATAATAAGAAATATTTCTTGAGCAGCAAATCAGTATATTAGAATGATTTCTGAAGGATCGTGTGACATTGAAGACTGCAGTAAAGGCTACTGAAAATTTAGCTTTGCCATCACATGAATAAATGACATTTTTAAATATATCAAAATACAAAACAGTTATTTTAAATTGTAATAATAATCAGAATCAAATGACATTTAAATCTCCTAAGGATAATAAATAGGCAGTTGTTGACTGTTCTTGTCCCTCTTTCTTCTTTTCTAGCCTTTTTTGAGCTATGTTCTGTACGGTTTGGTCGGGGCAGTAGGGCTGTTGACTCACTACCTGTTGCCCCAGATGAGGAAGCAGTTACCCTGGTACTGTTTCTCACACCCGCTGCTCAAAACCAGGGAGTACTATCAGTTTGAGATCCGGGGTAAGTTACAAATTTATGTTCTGTAAAGATAACAATGTTATTCTGCTGGGAATCAGTTAACATTAACATTACTGAACTGTGTGTGTGTGTTTTCTGTGTGCAGGTGCTGCCCATGTCATGTGGTTTGAGCGTACACATGTGTGGCTGCTATTTGTGGAGAAAAACATTCTCTATCCACTCGTTGTGCTTAATGAGCTGAGTGGCAGCGCGCAGGAGCTCGCCAGCCCCAGGAAACTCAACACAGAGTCAGTATCTGACTCTTCTATCTCTGACTCTTCTATCTGACCTCATGTCTTATGTCTTTTCATTCATTGTTAACAGTTGTTTTTTATTGACGAACTGATTGACTGTCTGCACCTCATTGTTGTGTATCAGCTCAACATTGTTCTGCGCTATCATTTACAAGCAGTCAATTAATTCTTTCTCTCTCTCTCAGGGTCGGGGCTCTAGTGATAACTGTCGCTGGGCTGAAGCTGTTGCGTTCTTCCTTCAGTAGTCCAACATATCAATATGTCACTGTCCTCTTCACGGTCCTGTTCTTCACATTTGATTACCAGCAGTTTTCTGAGACGTTGCTTCTGGATCTTTTTGTTATGTCCATCATTTTCAGCAAGGTCAGCCCTCATTCCTATAGCATCAATTCTTGTCTTGACCTTTTACTCTTTCGTGGGTTTGATATAGGCTATACATTCTGATGAAGTACAGAGATGCAGAGTTGTGATATTGTACTAAATTTGAGCATTTCCAAGTCAGTCCAGACTCCAGACACAACTTAAGGACACTTGTAACATTCTGTTAGTTATGTATCCTAGCATTTTAGAGTATTTTGTAGATTGATTACTAAGGAACAGATATCTGAAATACTTAATTGGTCAGTTACAGCTGTGTTTATTATCCCAGGCAACCACATTTCTAATTTCATGTGTCTCATATCACTTTACATTAACTTTATTCTTTATAACTAAAATCACTATTTTATTTTATTTTTTATCTTAATTTTGTAAAACACTGTATTAAGCAGCATAATGTAAAGTCAGTCATTACCACAAAATAAACCCCTTCACATGATAGACCCCCCTACTTCTCTCTATTCTCTGTAGCTCAAATCAATATTTTATTTTATTTTTTAATTTAATTTCATTATGTTTTATGTAAAAAGCCATATTAAGTAGTGCAATCTAAAATCGTAAACAAACCCCTTAAGATTATACTACACCTCTCTGCTTCTCTTACATTATAAATTGTTTTTTTTTTAGATACTGTGCAAAATGTCTATTATATAACTCTGTGATATGTTGTCTTTTGTAGTTATGGGAGCTGTTTTATAAGTTGAAGTTTGTTTATACCTACATCGCACCGTGGCAGATTACCTGGGGCTCTGCCTTCCATGCCTTTGCCCAGCCATTTGCAGTGCCACGTATCCTAAACACACATCGTGTTCCAGATTTAACATATTTCACAGGCTTTGTCAAATTCAGGTGTCTTTGTGATTCTCTCTGTTCTTCCTTGACTCCGCCCCCTCCAGACTCTGCCATGTTGTTTGTACAGGCCATTGTGTCCACTGTGTTCTCCACTCCACTAAACCCTTTTCTTGGCAGTGCCATTTTCATCAGCTCCTACGTACGACCTGTGCGCTTCTGGGAGAGAGAATACAAGTAAGACGCTCTTGAATATCAGTGTCTCCAATTTCCTTAGGTCTTTTTAGCCCAGCCCACAAAAGATTTATGAGATTGTTCATTTCATTTTTTGTTTTAGTACTAAGCGAGTCGATCACTCCAACACTAGACTTGCTTCGCAGCTCGACAGAAACCCAGGTACGACTAGATACATTATCTGTTGTAAATGTAAATCATTTGTAATTTGCCCATGGTGGACTAGTTTTGTTTTACAGATATCTCATCTCTCATGTTGTCAGGTTCAGATGATAATAACCTGAACTCCATCTTCTATGAGCACTTGACGCGGTCCCTGCAGCATTCTCTGTGTGGAGACCTGCAGCTGGGCCGCTGGGGAAACTACAGCACCGGAGACTGCTTCATCCTGGCATCTGATTACCTCAACGCTCTTGTTCACCTGGTGGAGATCGGCAACGGCCTCATCACTTTCCAGCTCAGAGGACTTGAGTTTAGAGGTGAGGAGAGGAAGAGAAAAAGAAACAAACAACAAATCAAATAGTTACACTATACCATTCAAAAGTCTGGTGTCAGTAAGATTTTTATGAAAGAAATTAATACTTTTATTCATCATAGATGCATTAAATTGATCAAAAATTAAAGATATTTATGTTACAAAAGCTTAATGTTACTATTTCAAACAAATTCTGTTCTATTCATGTGAACTTTCTATTCATTAAAGAATCCTGAAAAAAATGTATCACAATTTCCACAAAAAATATTAAGCAGTACAACTTTTTTCAACATTGAACAAAAATGTTTCTTGAGCATGAAATTGACATATTAGAATGATTTGTGAAGGATCATGTTACACTGCAAACTGAAGTAATGGCTGCTGAAAATCCAGATTTGCCATCACAGGAATAAATCACATTTTTTATTATTAAATAGAATTACTGTTTTTACTGTATATTGGTCAAGAAATGGTAAACATACGAGACTTCTTTCAAAAACATGAAATCGTATTACAGACCCCAAACTTTTGAACATCAGTGTAAATTCTGACCGTTATAGTTCTTGAAAATGTAAAATATTATGGAAAAACTGGATTTTGCTTGATTTCCCTTGCTCTTTTTAAATATAATGGCTCACTGTGCTCTAAATTTAGAAATGAAAGCTTTCTCCCCAGTCCACCAAAACCGTTTGTAGAAATTAAGCCTCAAAAACAGGTCATTCAGAAATCAATAAGTTAGTAACATTAGTAAGATTTACAATGCCTGTTTAGTATTCAGCAACTAGGTGGGGGTGTGGTTGCTTGGACTGAGGAGGTAACTAATCAATAATAGAGATCTTTTACATGTATTCAATGCAGTGTAAGACAGCCCTTTGTATTTCCAGGGATCATATAACATTTTAAATGAGTTATTAATATTGAAAGGATTATAAGAGTCTAGTTAAAATATTCTGGCTCATTTTTTTTCCTCTCTCTATCTCAGGGACGTATTGCCAGCAGAGGGAGGTGGAGGCGATAACAGAGGGAGTTGAAGAAGATGAAAGCTGTTGTTGCTGTGAGCCTGGTCATCTCCCCCATCTGCTGTCCTTTAATGCTGCGTTCGGGCAGCGCTGGTTGGCCTGGGAGGTTCTGGTCACTAAATACGCCCTGGAGGGCTACAGCATCACCGATAACAGCGCCGCGTCTATGCTGCAGGTGTTTGATCTGCGGCGAATCCTCACCACCTACTACGTTAAGGTCAGCAGACAAATCTTCCAATCCTGTTCCAAACTGCTCGTTTGATAATTGGCTTGGCGATATTAAAAAAAAAAAAGTCCTGAATTTTTTTAAAAATCATTTATTTATTATTTTTGTGTTTATATGTTTGTAGGGCATCATTTACTATGTCATTGCATCTCCTAAACTGGAGGAGTGGCTGGCGAATGAAGCCCTTCTGGAGGGCTTGAAGAGCTGCGGAGAGCGAAACTATGTTGACCTAGATCCGACTTTTAACCCCAATATTGATGAAGACTATGACCACAGACTGGCTGGAATCTCCAGAGACAGTTTCTGCTCTGTCTACCTCAGCTGGATCCAGTACTGCAACTCACGGAGAGAGAAGGTAAACTCATGCTCAGCCACACAACATGTGGTGTAATATATTATATTATATATAATATATTCATATGTCTGATGAATATATTAAAACTGATGAGTGCAAAATTAATCTAAACTACCATGATTTTTTAAAATGTTTTTTAACAAAAAAAGTTTTATACTCAAGAAGACTGCATTTATGTGATAAAAAAGTACAGTACAAACAGTAATACTGTAAAATATTATTGCAATTGAAAGTATCTGTTTTCTATTTCAATATAATTTAAAATGTAATTTATTCCTGTGATGCAAAGCCGAATTTTCAGCAGTCATTACTCCAGTCTTCAGTGTCACATTATCCTTCAGAAAATATTTTTTTTGTGGAAACCATGGTATGCTTTTAATGATTTTAGGATTTTTTAAGAATTTTTAGGATTTTTTTTTTTATCATTAGAAAGTTCGAAAGAACAGCATTTAATTGTCTTTTTTATAAGTAGTAGTAGTAGTAGTAGTTTTGAAAAAAAAAGTCTCCTGTCATTTAATGCATTCTTGCTGTATAAAAGTATTAATTTCCATGAGAAGCTGTAGTGTTTGTAAACAAACTTTTTACCTTCCTGCCATCTCTTTGTCTATTTCTTTCAGCCACTGGACAGTGAGAAAGACTCTGCGTTGGTTTTGCTGTGTTACGGTCTGTGTGTTTTGGGAAGAAGAGCTCTAGGAACTGCATCTCACCATATGTCCAGGTGGGGGAGCAAAATCCTTTACTCTGCTGGAGTTTTTCCATGAAGCTTGTTATGAAGACATTTTTTGCGGTTTGTTTGTTCTGATGGTGTGTGTTTCTGTTACAGTAATCTGGAGTCTTTCCTGTATGGGCTGCATGCCTTGTTTAAGGGAGATTTCCGGATCTCATCTGTAAGAGACGAATGGATCTTTACTGACATGGAACTGTTGAGGAAGGTGGTCGTCCCTGGAATTCGCATGTCGCTTAAACTGCACCAGGTGAGACACATTTGTGTGTGAGACTTAACGTCAACTGTTCTCTGTCACATCAAATGTGACTTTTATTATTTTATGCATTTTGGGTATATTGTAACCAGATTTAAACTCTCTCTGCAGGATCACTTCACCTCCCCTGATGAGTATGAGGAATCATCTGTGTTGTTTGAGGCGATCTCTTCGCACGAGCAGACACTGGTGATCGCTCACGAGGGCGACCCGGCCTGGCGCAGCGCTGTCCTGTCCAACTCTCCCTCTCTGCTCGCCCTCAGACACGTGTTGGACGAAGGGACCAACGAATACAAGATCATCATGCTTAATAGACGCTACCTCAGCTTCAGGGTCATAAAGGTGAGCGAGGACAAAAAGACAGGATAAAATGGAAGAAAGCATACTGACAGGGAAAATACAACTTATTTTATTAGCGTATAAATGATTTTCCATGTGTGCACGTTCTTAGGTGAATAAGGAATGTGTGCGCGGCCTGTGGGCGGGACAACAGCAGGAACTGGTGTTTTTGCGGAACCGAAACCCGGAGCGTGGAAGCATCCAGAATGCCAAGCAAGCACTACGCAATATGATCAACTCTTCATGCGACCAGCCAATTGGATATCCCATCTATGTCTCGCCTCTGACAACATCTTACTGTAATACACACCCCCAGCTGGGACACATACTGGGAGGACCAATCAGCATCGCCAACATACGAAACTTTATCGTCAACACGTGGCACAGGTTTGTGTGTGTGGTTGAATGAACGAGAATGGACATGTTATGATTGTCATACTAACAGCACTTATCTCTCTCACTGCAGACTGCGTAAGGGTTGTGGCGCTGGCTGTAACAGTGGCGGAAATGTTGAAGATTGTGATGCAGGTGGCTTGTCGTGTGGCAGTGGGAATTCTGGGAATTCTGGGACAGCAGCGAGTGATTCCCAGCACAGCTCAGGACCCACGGTGCTGCACGCTTACACGCCTCATTCTCTGGGTAAACACACTGTTAGTGCTTAGACATCACTTACTGCTTGAACACACACACACACGTTTACTGTGTAATTTGCATATAAATATGATGTATTTTGTATTTTAATGAGGCCTTACCTGGTTTATATTTACAGATACTTTATCAGAGTTTTTAGGTTTAACATGACTCTTTATGGGTATAATATATGTTTATTGCCAAATTCTCTGCAACAGTAGAACAAAACTAGAAAAGTTCATCAAAACAAGCATTGCATGTTGGCGTGATAGTGTTGTGAAAAGTTGAAAGATTGTGAAGTTTTTTTAGGCCTAATTTAAATCTTGTAGGACAGACATGTAGATGGATGGATGGATGGGTAAAAAGATAGATAAACGGATGGATGAATGGATGGATAAAAAAGTAGACAGTCGGATGGATGGCTAGATAGACTGATTGATAGATGAATGTACGGATAGATAAATGGATTGATGGATAGACTGATGGATGGATAAAAAGATAGATAAATGGACTGAAGGATAGAATGATGGATGGATGGATAAATAATAAATAAATAATATAGATAAAGGGATGGATGATAGATAAAAAGATGGATAGATGGATGGATAGAATAAAAAGATAAATAGATGGATGATAGATTAAAAGATCGATAAGCAGAGTGATGTATGGATGGACTGATGGATAGATAAATAGATTAATGGAGAGACGGATGGATGGATAAAAATGTAGTTAAACAGATGAAAGCATGGATAGATTAAAAGAGATGAATGGATGGATAGATAAATGGATTGATGGATAGATTGAGGAATGGATAAAAAGATAGATAAATGGATTGAAAAATATATAAAAAGAGAGATGGATGATAGATTTGAAAAATAGATACATGGATGGATAGGTGAACAAATAAATAGATAAAAAGAGATTAACAAATGGATAAACAGATGGATGGATAAACTGAAGGATATATAGGAAGGATATATGATTTGCGTGATGCAGAAAACGCGGACAGAATCGCGGAATCCAGTCATAAAAATGGAATTTACAGTTTAACGTGGAATGTCATGGAATTTGTCAAAGTTTGGATGAATTAATCAAAAATAGGTCATTACACTTAAATCAAATCGCGATATGGACTAGTATCTGTAAATATTAAGCCGCAAAAGTCGATTTAAATATGAATCCTGCATGTTCTGCGCATCTCTGTATGAATGGAGCAGACGCACGGTTTTGTTTACATACACAGCGCTCGCGGTGATTTCAGCGTCTGCCATCTCAATGAGGACATAAATACACAAACAATATCTCCAAAACTGATCTGAGAGTCACTTCACAAGCATTTTACGATTTCATTCGAGTAAAAATAGCATCATATCATATACACACAGAACTTTAAAGGTATTCACGGCAACCCGTCAAAATAAAAGTCCGGTTTAACTTATGTACGTATTACTAAACTACTACTACTACTACTACTACTGTTGAAAAATAATAAAACTTAATTTTTTTTAAGAAATAATCACAAAATCTTTTTATTTTAATAGTAAATCCCCTTTATTTGCAAAAAAATGTAAATGTTTCATTTTCATATGAAAAATTAAATCAATGATTTATGCCTTCATCTGATAACCAGTAAAATTTAAATACACAACACAGAATTTCTGAGGGGGGGAAAAAAACATTTCATAAGGCTACTGTAAAAATAAATAAAAATAGTTTGTATGCATTCAAATAATTAGACATGCTAAAACACAGAATTTGGTAACAATAAAACATAAGGTGAGAAAAAAAATAAAACATTTCATACGGCCCTAAACATGTCATTTTTGTTACACTTTTAATAAATTTATGTTAAATTGTATAAGTTTCATGATTTTAATTAATTAGGCATGCTTTTTGATTAATACAATTTAATTTGACCATTAAAAAGGAGTCCAGAAAAATTTAAACGAAAAAAAACCGGAATCCAGAAAAATTAAAACGGAAAAAAATGAATTTAGAAAAAAATAAAACGGAATTTGGGAAAAAATAAAACGGATTTCATAGGGCCCTAGATATATAGTTAGATGAACAGAAGGATATGGATAGATAAAAACAAATAAATGGATGGATGAATGAATTGATGACATATAGAGAGATGAATGGGTGGATAGATGGATAGATGGATAGATAGATAGATTGATAGATAGATAGATAGATAGATAGATAGATAGAAAGTAATCTAGTCTCTCTCTGTCTCTTCAGGTACGAGTCAGAGTTCTCAGTCAGTGCAGTCTGGTTTGGTTCGTCAGTCTCCTGCTCGTGCTTCTGTCGTCAGTCAGTCGTCCTCGTATCGTCACAGCAGCAGCCGCCAGTCTTCACTCCGCACGTCTGTGACGGGTCTGGAGCCCTGCAGACGTTCTTCCAGCAGCCAGCTCTCGCTCCGTACGCTGCCCACCTCCCTCCAGCTCCGGCTGGGCCCCAACGCCTCAGCCGCCATCCCCGACCCTCCCGGCCCCTCTAGCTCACTCTCAGCCCACTCCATCCCGCCCTGCAAACGACACGCCCACACGCTCGCCAGCCTGCTGGGAAACGAAGCCTTAGTGCTGGGGACGGACAACCATCCTCACCCCCACCATCATCTTCACTACATCCACCATCATCATCACAATCCCTCGCTGTCCTGTCTGAGAAGGGACGACATCTCCTACAGAGTACAGGTGAGCGTCTGGCTTTCTCGTATTTGGATCTTAATTGTATGAAATTTGTTGTAATAATGAAGCACATGCATGTTTTGTGTGTAGATTGTGGATGTGAGTCAGGTGTTGGATGTAATGAATCATCCCAAGAGGAAGGAGCTGGTGTGGCCAGATGAGAGCATGAGACTGAGATCTGGACGCAACTTTTGGAGGGACTGGAGTCCCCTAGAAGGGATGGAGGGTCACGTGAGTACATCACACACCAGTGTTGTTATTGTTAAAACCACTTAAACTCAGGTGCGTTTTTTGGAATTTTCGCCTAAATTTTCACACTCAAATTCAAATGTTTACCCTACACACATACAATGGAGGAAATTTAAAAAAAAGGATTCATTGTAAAGAAAACCCTTTGAACTATAACATATGGGTGTAATTTTTTATAAATAGCATGAAATGTGTTTCAAATATTACAATAAACACTAAAAAAACATAGGCACTTTTTGTAATTTTTTTTTTTTTTGAAAATCTGTAATTCAGGTTCTATTAGGGCTTGCTCTTTGCAACTTAGTTTGATGCCAAAATGTACCAGAAAAAATAATTTTTCAAATAACAGCTTCCAAACAGGAGTTACTGCATCATAAATGAAGCAAGGGAAATTATCCTATTTTGCACCTAGAAGTGTCATTTTGAGTTTCCTTTGCAAAAACAGGCTATATAAAACAAATTACACCCAGAATCCTATTTTACTATGTGCCATAAGCACTTTTCTTGATTATTGATTGAATTATGTGTCATTTTTTTTGTTTTTCTAAGTCGTAAAATACACAATTGCATAACCAGAGTGAAGCAAATTTCACATTTTGTGTTTTATATTATCAGTTTTTTTATTTCAGGAGACACAAGACTGTATAAATTATAAAATATATCTAGTCTATCACAATCTAAAATAGAATCCACTTAATATCATTCCATTTATGTGCATTCTGTATTGTGTACTGTTTGGAGCATCACATACCTGCTTTAGATTCCATGCCCGCATCCCTCAGCATCAGTCCTTTGTTGCCTCAGTGAACAAGCTAACAGCTAATCCTCCATGCTACAAGAGCTGCCTGTCACGGTTCTCTGCCCTTCAGACCATCAAACAAACAAACATACCGGTTCAGCCACACTGCACTGTAATATCATGTATAGTTTACTGTATATTCACCGAAATGAATACTGTACACAATTTGATATCGCTATTGATTCATACGAGCGTTAGCTGTGCCATGGCGTTCAAACAGTAACGATTTCATCAAAAAACCGGAGCAAAGACACTCAAAGCGCGCATACACACTAACCAGAAGCGCGTCCTCTCCTATCCATGACGCGGCTGAGCGCTCTTCATCATCTATAACTTATATTTTTATGTCCAACGATTGCTTTATCCAGGACGCATATGTGTTCGCCATTTTCCATCTTCAAAACAAACCAAAAACAACATTTCCCAGAGTGCAACACCATCAGAGCTCAACCGGACACTGAAAGCGCACACACTTCCTTCAAAACCAGAGGTGTGACGTTTCACACCTCTCACTGGCTCACTGAAATAGAATGACATCTAATCTGACCTATAGTAGCCTCTAAAAAGCACAGATTTGTACGACATAAGAGCGCTTGGACGAGCGCGCTTATAGTTTGGAGATCTGATGGCTGGGATAAAAAAACTGCGTCATTCTGCTCTGGAGCGCGTCTGGATCACACAACGATTTCTCAGCATTGGAAGCACGCAGAAACATGAAAATGGTCTCGTTTGAAAGATATCCTAATCTAAAAGATAATATAGAGTTTGTGGCTGTTTGCGGCTGACTGAAGCAGTAGTAAGAGTAGGAAAATGACAAAAACAAAGTTTGTGAAAAATTTATAAATTTCACATCGCGATTCTATTGAAGATCATTCGATCTGTGGTTGTCACACAATGAAATAATTTATATAGTCAGATTCCTGAGAATGAGAGAGACATTTTTTTCGCGATTTTGGATCTAGAGTCTAAGTGGTTTTAACTGAAACTTTTAAAAATCATTTTTGTAATTGAAATGAAGTAAAATGATTGTAATTGAATATAAATATCAAATGAAAACCTAAATTTTTTTTTTTTAAATGTTATCTTGGCATCTAACTAAAATAAGTTAAATATTATAAAGTTATAAAGTACTAAGACAGAATTTAAAATAAATTAAAGCTAAATACAATTTTCTTTTTTTTTTTAAACCTAAAACAACACAGTCCCCATAGACAAATGTAATATATGTACATGTATTACAATTCCATATATGAAATGGTTAAAGGGGTCATATGATGCTTTTTTAAAGATCATTATTTGTGTATTTGGTGTAACAGAATATGTTGACATGCTTTAATGTTCAAAAAACACATTATTTTTCAAATACTGTACATTATTGTAGGTCCTCTATGCCCCGCCTCTCTCAAACGCTTCGTTTTCTACAAAGTCCCTCCTTCCGACAAGCGCACTCTGCTCTGATTGGCCAGTTGGCACAGTGCATTGTGATTGGCCGAACACCGCTAGCACTCATCGGAAATGTAACGCCCCTTTCCATAATCGTGAGCTTCAGCTTTCAAAATTAAAGTAAAGACAGTTAATAATGTTGTTAGTTTTACCATCAGTTCAAGCCCGAGAGAGGAACAGAGTCACGTGACAGACACAGTGATGATGCTTGTATGTGATTGCAAACAAACCGCGATAAGCCGCTGACATGCTGTGATGTGACCGTTTCTCTCTCTCTCACACACACACACACACACACACACGACGCTGTGATGTGACACACTCTCTCTCACACACACACACACACACACGACACGCAAAACTCCGCATTTGAAAAGTCAATAGCAAATAAACTAATAACAAAACATACAGTCTCTGATTCAGAAGCGCCAGATTGTCATAGCAAAGTCAGAATTACCTCCTCTCCTAGGTTCACGAAACGGTCGTCCATAAAATGCATTGTGATAACATCTGGGTTGTGCTGTTCTGTTGTAAGTAATCTTAATGATTCCTAAATGCATTTACTTTCAGAAGGCCAAATAAAGTGCTTTTGCTTTCGCCTAGAAACACAGCTTCTCCCTGACACGGCTACATCAACACTACTGCAGTTAATGAAACCACGCCTTATGCAAATATTTCCACATCGTGACGTAGACATGTGGGGTGTGTTTGAATGAGCCGTTTTAGGGGGGCGTGGCAGAGTCTTAAATTTGATAAAGAATATCTCTTTGGTTTTGAGACTTTAGTCTTTGCAACTTCAGGGATCTTATTTATGCACAAACAGCTTATAACACTCCAAAGAGAAAGCAAAACTTGAAATCGCATCATATGACCCCTTTAAAGTATATGAAATGGTTATATGAAATGGTTAAAGTATATGAAATGGTTATATGAAATGGTTAAATGAAATGGTTAAAGTAGAAGTTAAAAAGAAATTGGAGCAAATTCATATACATAAATAAAAAATAAAAGAAAAAAATATAGGGGTGGAACGGTACACAAATGTCACGGTTCGGTACATACCTCGGTTCGGGGGTCACGGTTCGATACGATTTCGGTACAACAGGAAAATAAAATCTACTATGCTCGGTTTCTTTTCATTTATTTTGAACAGACAGTTGTACAAATTACTATTTTTTTCCACCTAGATGTGAAAATACTAAATATTATTACATTGTTATATATATAAAATCTGCAGTACATATATATACATACAAGGAATAAATTCTTGAAATATATTTGATTTAGTTTACAGATAAACAAAATATATGCTTTATTAAAACAACATACATACAAAAATCTGTAGTTTATATTTTGGTAATAAATATTTTAAATGCATTTATTACAAAATTATATATAAACAGATTTTTGTATATATATATGTTGTTTTAATAAAGTTGCATATATAAATAAAACATATATTATTGACATATGGTTGCTACATAATACCGTAATATTATGTATCATATTATATTTGTGTATGGGTCACACATATTTGGCTGCATCATCCCCAGAATGATTTAGGATGTCATTAGATGTCTCTGTAGTTTTCCTGAGCCCATTTTAGTTGGAGATCCACGGGACACGTGATTTTCAAAATGCATGATAATTGAATAATCTGGTTCTATTTTGATCATTATTTGTTGGTTGAGTCAGATGAAACCTATCAAAGAACATGTCCACAGTCCATGTCATATTTCACACCGAAATCAAAAGAAAAATAAGAAAATATATATTTTTTTAAGAATTCAAGCATATTTCAGGACTTTTTAGATTTTTAAATGACAGTTAAGCATTTTTCACCCAAATTCACCCTACTGCGTTAAGCTAACTGAGACTTGTTATAGCACTTGCATATCGTTGCTCTTTTGTTGATTTTGATTGCTTCCATTGTTCTCATCTGTAAGTCGCTTTGGATAAAAGTGTCTACTAAATGACTAAATGTAAATGTACTATCCTAATTTCCCACTGCTCACTCTCTCTCCATAGGTGGTTCATCGTTGGGTGCCTTGCAGTCGTGATCCGGTTAGTCGGTCTCACATTGATAAGACCATCCTGCTGGTCCAGGTGGATGATAAATTGGTTCCCATTATAGAGACGGGAGTGATTGAACTGGGGGCAGAAGTGTGAGGATGCACTCGTCTAATGTCAGGCCAGAGGAAGAATGAGGTCACACTCACTTCCAGCTGCTGATCAGGGCGCATGAAGCCAGGGAATCGTGCAAATGGAGAACATACACACTCACACAAGCTGCAAGAAGCACATTTGCTCAAATCTGGACAGAAAGCTGCCTTGCGCTGTGTTCCTCGGATATGCTGCATGAGAGATCAGCTCCTGTAAACTCTTCTCTCTTTCTCTCCTTTACGAGCAGCTGCGGTTTCGTTCTGTTTTTTAGGTTCTATGCATCTCATCAGCTGTCTGTAAACACATGCAAACTCACAGGGAACACTACAACCGAGCTTGATGTACACGCAGAGAAGAGTTTTTTATTACAGCTATAATTAAGTTTTATTTTGTATTTCTGCCAAATTAAGTCAGGTGCACAGTGCTGCCCTGGACATGCAGTGAATCATGAGACAGACTGTGTTTTACTAGCTGCCAAGACAGATGATCACAGTGAGGATGATGATAAAAAGGAAGCAGGTGCTTCTGACACAGAGCATCCTTACTCTTCATCCTCGTTTATTTTGTTGAGGATCCATTTGATAACAGAGAGGAAACTTTAACTTGCACTATGATTTGTTTTGTTTTTGATTTACAGCTGTGCACTACTTTCTAAGATCACACATTATTTATTCCTTCACGGTTTGAATCGCCATGGTTACCGATGCCTTTGGAATGCAAAATGCGAAATCATCGACACATTCGTTTCTGCTGTTTTGACAGTTTTTCTTTAGCTTGAGGACAGAAGTGGTTTTTAACCACATGTAGTTATGTATGAATATATAAATGTGTCTGTAAAAAGATTTGGCTTTGAATATTTATTATTGTATTTACATTTTGTTATATTGTTTTTCATTTACAGGACAAATAAAGACAATGCATAAATATTATTTAGTCCTGCTCCTGAGTGCCTGATGGTGTTCTTTTATGAGAAGGATGAATCGAAGTGCATTTAGGGGATGAACTCATATTCATGTGATTTGGGGACGAAGGTTGCTGCGCTTTCAAATAGCCATGAGACGTCATGAGACGACACAATCCACTGACTGGTTAACAAGGGAATGACAAGTCCTGATTGTGGAGTAGCATTTTCTTCATATTTACATTTTCTTTATCGGATATTGGTAACACATTATATAGAACTAAGAAGCATTATTAAAAATACTTAAAAAAACAGCAACATTAGTTAATAGATATTCAAATAGTTATGAATGTCGTGAAGCTTTGATAAATGTTTATATATGTGATAAAGTGTGTTTGTTGGGTGACAAACTTTGTGATTGTTATGGAAGAAAGACTTGATTTGAGACATGTATGAAGTGATTTGGTAGTGTTTGTGCATTTTAGAAGTGTAGTTTACTGCTGTGCCAAGCTGAAATATGGCAAGGAGAACCGAGTGCAGAATTTAAACAAAGTGAAAGTATTAAGAAGTTGTAATGAAAGTAATTAGAAATTCATGTTCAAATTATTAGTCCGGTTTTGTAAGTAATCCAGCCATTTAACTTTTCTTGAGCAAAACATGCTACATTATATAATTATTTTTCTTATGTTCTTGTTAAAATAGCTTAGACTATCATGGGGTCTCTGATAATAGGAATCAGAGATCATATATGAAAATCTATTCAAATATTGAGGGGACTTTTCGAGGAAGAAGCTTGCGTGTGGCTGTCAACAGACATGTACACCTGCAGAAGAATTTACAGTGAATTCTAATATTAGAGGGACTTTAATACTGGTGTAAAAAATTATTGCTAAGATAAAATGCATATTTGGTGTCAAAGGTTTCACAGTGATCTGTGAGTTCCAGAACCGAGAGGTTCTTGTCATCAGAGTTAAATCAAGCATTATTAACGATAATTTCCAGTTTTACAGGTGAAATTAGTGTTGGGCTAGTTACTCAAAGAATGTAATATATTACTCATTACTAGTTACTCCTTTCAAAAGTAATATTGTTACTTTACTTATTACTTTCTGGCAACAGTAATTAGTTACACTACTAGTTACATAACTTTTTCTTCACGCCCCACAGAAGTTGTAACTCTGTATCTTCCACATAAAATTCTTCTAGAATGTTACTAACAACATATTTCTGCCTAAAATCCACATTGGATCGCAGTCAGAAGTTATTACAAACACTCAATAGTGATTGATAGTGACATTCAAGTAGAAATGTTGTATTAATCTCATTAATTGTCATGTGTAGCTTGAAGCTAAATTTATCCGTTACTCATATACGATTATATTTCATTATGTATTTTATAAAATCACATAAGTTTGTAAGAAACTATTTAATTTTCCAAAAATATTTTTAATTATAGTAATATTATGTACATGCTGATCAGAGGGATGTGGGATGTAATCCCAGAGTAAAGTAAAGCCACAATTTACACAACAGTGTTCAGATCATCTTATTTCCTGACAAAATCATTATAGGCTAATGCAATATTTCTATATAGAAATATTGCATTAGCCTATATTGATTTTGTCAGGAAATAAGATGATCTTGTAAGCTTTTCCATATTCCAAGCTTGCCTGCTGCACTGGGGACATCACATGCATGTGCGAGTCGTGAAAATTATGAAAATAATCTACGAATTATTTGATTGTTGGATTTTAAATCAGTGGGGTTGAGGCATCATAAGTAACTAAGCTTTTTTATGGATGGTAACTGTAATATTACTGAAATCTTATTAGTAATTAGTTACACTACTAGTTACTGCAAAAAGTAATATTATTACAGTAACTACTGCCCAACACTGTTCATAATTATGCTATAGTCTCAATAAAATAGCCTAAAGATAGAGAATCATTATTAGTAAATGACTTGAGAAGCTGCAGAAGGAATTTACCAGTACTAGCTACAGATAATTATAGACTGATCTGAAACAACAGTGAGCATTAGCATGTAAAATGGCTGCTTACAGATATATCAAGACATGCTCTGTTCCTGATTTCTATTACGACATTACAGCACAACAGGTGAGACCAACCCAGCTATAAAAATATGCGTGGGTGCAGCAGTCATATGACAAACGGATGATCTGATCATGTGCTCGATTATTTTCTGCCCAGATAGTGAAAAAAAAAGAAAGAAGGGCATGTATCTATGATGCGGCTTCTCAGCAAAAATGATTAATAAACTTTTTCTAACCAATTATTAAATCCCCTAAAAGAGCTGAGGCATTTCCCCTGAAGTTTCATAACGGTTAGACTTTCCTTGTCAAGTGGCAGAACACTTCAATGCATTACTCTACTTCTATACTTCTGAAAAGCTTCCTCTCTTCATGTTTTGTTTTCAGTCAAATCGTTGCACATGACCGACTAGTCAGGCGGTCAGTTGAGGCTCCGCCTAGGGGTCAAAGGTGATTGGATGCTGCACTGAGGCGTGTTGAGCTGATTGGATGGCTCATGGAGTTCGTTTGCGCTGATTGGCTGCTACGCATGCGTCCTCGTAGCGCTGTTTGTAATAAAGCGTCGCGTAGCTCCGGTGCAGGCAGCTCGGGTAGCGCTTACAGAACGGGTAAGGGCAAAGAAACTACTTATATTTTTATTTTATAACAATCCTGACTATTTTGTTTGTTTATGGTTTGTATAATTAATTAACTCGAGGGTAAATACCGCATTCAGCTAACAGGAGTACAGTTTAAATCCGCTATGGCCTGTTGTTTTTATTGTAGTCTGATGTCTTTGTATGTTTATAGGATGATTACGAGACCACTTACAAAAATATACCATAGTAAACAGTCATTTTTAAAGTTACAGCCATTTATTACTACAATTAAATGTAGTATTTGATACTTGTAGTATTTGTCTCATCTAAAATGAGACTCTTAACAAAATTATATCTTTTTCTGTTTGAAGGAGAATTACTATGGTTTTATAGTAGTAAAAAATAGCTGTATTAATTAACTACGGTCGATTTTTGTAAATATGAAATGTTCAAAGTAATGGGAAGCTTTTGATTAAAAAAAACAACTCAAAAGAACACCTATATTTTTAACACTTTATATTTGATCTCTGCCTTACTGTAAACAGACTTTATATAGGACATGTTTTGACACGTGATAAAGTCAACACTGCGTTATTTGCATAACTGTAAAGGTTGTAATGGGTATTTACAATATACCCATATTATAATATACATGTATATAATATGTTTTTAGCAAAATTAAATCAAATTAGGTACTTTTGTTGTATGACAAATACAAATGCCTTTTAAAGAAAGTTTACAATCTTTAAACTTTTAATAGCATGCATGGTGTTTTTCTGATTATTTTGCATCTCTGTTCCCGGTAGATTGCAGAGATGAGCCCACAAACAGTAGCAGTTTTAGGTCTTGCCCTGAGCCTGGGGCTGGTAGTGAGTGGTTTTCCTGCCGAGCAGCCAGAAAATGGGAAGCACTGGGTCGTCATTGTGGCTGGTTCGAATGGCTGGTACAATTACAGACACCAGGTGAGTGTGGAACTGATCTTTGAGGTGGAGAAAGTACATGGGTTTTTCCAAACTGTTAGTCAGTTGTCATATCTGAAGTCTGTTTAGATATTCTGTTGTATTCGTGTTTGTGTATAGGCCGACGTGTGCCATGCGTACCAGATTATCCATAAGAACGGAATTCCCGATGAGCAGATTGTGGTGATGATGTATGACGATCTTGCTCAGAGCCCTGAGTGAGTATGACTTCTATTATTTAAACAAACTTGTATAGTGTAGTGGTTCTCAACCTTTTTGACTTCAAGGCCCTCAATTTGTCAAAAACAATATTCAAAGCTTATATGTATCTCTTGTACTTCTTTTTTTAATTAAAATCAATAAACTACAAAAATTATGTCAGTTTAATCTTGTATGTCTTCATTTTAGTGTTCTTTTAGCATTTTAAGAGTTTATTTTTAGGTATATTAACATTTTACAGTAAATAATTTTAAGATTTATTGGGCCCCCTTGAAAGTTTGCTGACCATGGCCTTTGGTTGAGAACCACTGGTATAGTGAGATTTGGTCTGGTAAACCAAGACATACTGGATCAAGCCTAGTAAGAAATGATTCATGACCTGGAGTAACTTTGCTCAAATGCAATCGTGATAGAAGAACAAGCACTTTACCCTCATTGCCTCAGACTGTAGAATATGTGCTGTTAGCTGTTTCAGATATTTAAAAATATATATATCTGGGTAATTTGCACTTCCCCTAAATCGTTTTGTTAAAGTGTTGACTTCCAACAGCAGACATAAAAAATTATTTAGCTCCACCACATGCATGAACGCACACGCACGCACACCGAAACAAAGCTTTGAGTCAGTTCCTTTGCAGAAGTCACACGTATCTAATTTAACCACCAGAAGACTTAGTCTGCCAACAGGAAAAATGCATGAATTGTAACTTGTCAGGTTTTTCTTTCATGGTCGTGATAGTGGCTGGCATTTACGATGTTTGTGTCATGAATGTATATGGAGTGTATGCTTCTTTTTAGGGTTCATAAACCGAATAGAGCCTATGTCTATAAAAGAGTACAATATTAATATAATCCTAATGTAATATCTATATTTGGACCATATATAGACATGCACACTATTTTAACCTTTAGGCCTATATTGTTATTGGAAGTTGCACAGCTGTGACTTTTATTGCTTTAGTGGCTTTTTTTATGAATTCATATGTAGGTCAGTTGTTCCGGCTGAATTAAACAATGAAAGAAAGCAATGTGTTATCTGATAGTTGGCTTAGTCACATGGTTTAGGGGTTAAATTTTAACCTGTGTTTGATAAGTTGAGAAGAAAGAGGTCTTTTTATTATTGTTTGTGGTCTTTCTATATTTATGCTTTTAAGAATCAATTTGCCAGTTTTGCTCCTTAAAAAACAAAAGCCTTTTCAGTACAGAAAATGACCGTGTTTTTGTGTGTGTCCAGTAACCCTACTCCAGGAGTGGTCATAAACAGACCCAATGGATCAGATGTTTACAAAGGAGTGCTGAAGGACTACATTGGTGACGTGAGTCGATACGTGCACCTCTGAATCTGAGATTTGACGTAGCAAGGGGTATGTTTGCCATCTACTTGATAATATTGTGTGTTTGTTATATAGGATGTGACTCCTCAGAACTTCCTGGCGGTGTTGAAAGGTGATGCTGCCAGTGTGAAGGGAGGCTCTGGAAAAGTGCTGAAAAGGCAAGTTCCCATAAAAACTGTGGCAGAGGGGGGGTTAGAGGTCATTAGCATGTTGTTGAAATGTAAATGAGCTTTTAGTAGATTTTAGTCTTACTAAATTTATTGTCCTCCGTTCCTGTGAAATCTCAGTCTCTTTTGTCTCTGTTTGTGCATGTTGAGTCAGATATGTGGAAAAACAGGTCTTATGATATTCTTTCCTTTCTCAGTGTATTTTTCTTTTTTTAATTCTTCTTTTTCCTGGCAGTGGTCCAAATGATCATGTGTTTGTGTATTTCACTGATCACGGAGCCCCAGGTCTGCTGGCCTTCCCTAATGATGATGTAAGCACTTTCTGCTTCCTGTGGTCATTTAGCAGAGTCAGATCCTTTCAGTTCCTTTTTACGCACACTACACCGTTCTTTCCAAAAGTCTAAGACCACTAGTGTAAATGATTCTATTTTATATATTTTTCTAGTGTCATTACAAATTATATAATCAACATAAGTAAATAGTTTAAAATATATATTAATTTAAACGACAACAAAAAAATCCCAGATGAGCTCAGTTTTTTCATCCGTCTCTGAAGATACTCCTGAAGTAGGTCAGCTGACATAGATCTCATATAATGAGTAACACATTTAACTCACAGGAGGTTTATCTGTGAGTTGTATTGACAACTTGCTGCACTGACAACTTTTCCAGTAATTTTGCTTGATCATCGGGTGGGGGAGTTATTGCTTCACTTCCTTATGCATGACATGTTTATAAATTAATGTGAATGTTGTAAGTGCCTCATAGATGGCTTTCATCTGTAGAAACTTACAGTAAATCATTCTTCTACTTTTCTCTGTTTTTAGCTTCATGTAGATGACCTGATGGAAACCATCAAGTATATGCACCAAAACAACAAATACAAGAAGGTGACAGTTGCATGTATTTGCTCATAAGATACAATAAATTGTTTTTTTCAAAAAAAAAAATTTTTTTTTTTTTATAAATCCTTTCTCGCACACATAGATGGTGCTTTATGTTGAGGCCTGTGAATCTGGCTCTATGATGAAACCTCTGCCAGTTGATATTAATGGTGAGTGTTTCTTTAACACCATCACTCTTCCTGCTGTGTGTAAATAATACCATACATATACTCCGTGTCTCCTCTCTCTTTGTATCCCAGTCTATGCTACCACCGCTGCCAACCCTGATGAGTCCTCATATGCCTGTTACTATGATGAAGCCAGAGACACCTACCTGGGAGACTGGTACAGTGTCAACTGGATGGAAGACTCTGATGTGGTTAGTACACACATCTGACAGAGAACTTTGTTTAGGTCCAGATTTAAGAAGGATAGAAGAGAAGAGCATTTATTCAGCATGAGCAGCAGTCTGATCATTGATAGCAGAGCATCTCACAACCCTGAATACAGACAGACAGAAAGAATCTGGAGTCACGCAGACCAGACGATGGGAAGGTGTTTCAAATGATGTTTGTGTTTGTTTCTTTAGGAGGATCTGAGCAAAGAGACTTTGGCCAAACAGTTCAAGATTGTAAAGGCCAAAACCAACACCAGCCATGTGATGCAGTATGGAAACAAGGTAATACACTCACAAACACTGTCTAAGATGTAAAAGACATTTAGTGAATATTAAAAATTAGCACATGCATTAAGGAAAAATCACTGTCTTTACACTACCAAGCACCAATTGAAAGGTTGATCAGCACTAGTGAAGGCTTAATTATTTGTGCTGCAAAGTAATTAATTACTAAATAGCTAAATGTCTCACATTCCTGGCTAGTTCAGAAAGTTTCCGTTTATAGTCATGTGTACTTTATTGACAAGGAAGTGTCTGATAAAAGCAGAATTCTGAGTACTGTCTGCATGTCTGTACTTGCCAAATGTAACTGTTGGTTTGTTTGTGTTTTAGACCCTGTCCCACATGAAGGTGATTGCGTTCCAGGGTAATTCGAAAGGTCTTGATAAGGCACCCGAGCCTGTGTCGTTGCCTGTGATTACTGAACATGACCTCATGAGCAGCCCTGATGTGCCCCTTGCAATCATGAAGAGAAAACTCCAGAAGACCAATGACATCAATGCCGTTGTCGGTTACATGAAAGAAATCCATGAACATCTACAGGTTTGAAGCACTGCTTTTTACCCAACAATTTAAACAGATAATTATTTATTCATTTATTTTAAGTGTTACAATTTAATTCATTGTTCAAACATTTGGTGTCGGTAAGCTTTTTTTATTAAATACTTTTATTCAGCAAGAATGCATTAAAGTGATCAACTGACAGTAAAGACATTTATAATGTCACAAAAGATTTGCATTTCAAATAAGTGATGTTGTTTTCAACTTTCTATTAAACAAAGAATCCTGAAAAAAAGTATCAGGATTTCCACAAAAATATTAAGCAGCACAACTGATTTCAACATTGATAATCATAAGAAATGTTTCTTGAGCACCAGATCAGCAATTAGAATGATTTCTGAAGAATCATGTGACACTGAAGACTGGCGTAATGGCTGCTGAAGATTCTCCATTGGCATCACAGAAATTATTTACTTTTTTAAATGTTTTTAAATAAACAAAATTGCAGGTTTGATGGTGTTTTTGATCAAATAAACCCAGCCTTGGTGAGCATAAAATACTCCTTTCAAAAACTTAAATCTTACTGACCCCAAACTTTTAAATGTTAGTGTATGTAACATATACTGTAAGTGATGTATGTGACAGATTTCAGTCAAGAAGATCATATTATAATGGATTTTTTGTTTGTGTATGTGTAGGTGCGGGAGCTGCTTGGTAATACCATGCGTAAGATCGTGGAGCATGTGGTGCAGGAGAAATGGGAAGTGCAGGATTACCTGGAAGGACGTGAAGAACTCACAGAGTATGAATGTTATAAAACTGCTGTCAAGCACTACAAGAAACACTGCTTTAACTGGCACCGGCAGGAGGTACGAACAGTCAGCTTGAACAGGCTTCCATGTCCTCTTTCATCTGCATGATTTACTTGTGCTTTGCTGTGTGTGACGTCTTTTCTCTCTTATTGCAGTATGAATATGCTCTGAGACACCTGTATGCTTTAGTAAACCTGTGTCAGGGAGGATACCAGGCCCAGAGGTAAAGACGCCATTTTTTCCCACACCACTTATGCCTTTTCTCTAGATAATGATGTCTAAATTTTGTAAACAATGAACTATAAAAGCTGCAAAGTGTGATTCCATAATAGATAGCGCCCCCTGCCCATGATAGTGAGGTATGTAAAGTTTTGTTGCAGAATGTTTATTTAAATCTCATATCTGTCCATTCTCACAGAATCACAGCAGCCATGGATGATGTGTGTTTCTTCAGACAGTAGGAATATGAACCTGTGAGCCACTGAAGACTTATTTTGGATGAACTACACTTTGCACAGAAGAATCAGACCGAGGGGGAAATCTGTATCATCACACACAACTTTGATTTTTATCTTTTTGAAAATGTTTCTTTTAATGAGGAATTGCACTTTTTTTAATGTGATGTTTTACTGATCTTTATGTAGTTTTAACGAACAAAAAGTGCTATAAGATGCTGCCCAGTGACCCTTGACAGACACTTTGGGCCGTTAACTTTTCTTCATATTTTGTGTGTATTTGTTTGATTCCCTTCAGATGCCTCCTCAATGAGCCCAACGGATTTTTTTGACAGTATAGCTTTAAAATGATACAATAGCAATTTTTTGCACCTCAGTTACTGTCATTATAATTCAAAAATATATATTTTAAGATGGTTTGGAAACCAAAGTATTCAAATGTTCAATCACTGAATAAAGTCCAATCTTACAGGATGTTGAATAGATGCATTCAAACAATGTAAAACAAACACTAGAGAGACACATTTAGCTACATGCTGCATTATTATTATTTTTTTATCTGCTTGTTGACTGAGCCATGACAATACCCAATTTCTCTCCAATAGTAAAATCAAAGTAGCTCTTCTTTGGTTATTGACTAAATGTATACCTATCAAACTAAAGTGCAAACTAACCTAACTATCTGAAGTCTGTGGTCATACTTAACAAGAAGTGTCTTAAATAACTGCGATCACCGCTCCAAAACAACTGCAGTTTGAGCAGTTAATGAGCATGTGTGTTTAGTGTAATGGTTGATGTGTCGGGCTGTGCTATTATGTCAAGTGCCCTCCGTTTAGAGTAATTTGAGGCTAAAGGAAGGTGTAATGTTTGAGGAGTGTTTGCTGGAGTTTGAGCTCTGTAAGAAAAGTGAGTTTGCACTGACAACATGGGTTACAACACTCTGAGAAACAATACACTGAACTACTGTCAATGTTAAGCAGTGAGTTATTGATTATAAAAGCAAAAATAAACCTGAATTGAGTGAATTTGTCGAATGTATTTTTTCATTTTCTTTCAGTCCAAGGTATAGCTTACTTCTGTTGAGAAATACATGTTACTAGATGGAAATTTTGATTACATTGGTTCTTATAACATGCAGCCTATTTTTGTTGCTATGTAAGATTAAATTAATTCTTCTAGCATCAAAACTAAGCTCATTAGTTGTGGGGAACATTTGCAAATACGGTGGCCTCCACTAATATTGGCACCCTTGGTAAATATGAGCAAAGGCGGCTGTAAAAATAAATCTGCATTGTTTATCTTTTGATCTTTCATTCAAAAATAAATGAATTTAAACTGAAACATAAAACAATGAAAGTGGGGAGAAAATTATGATGAAATAAATGTTTTTCTTTTGGCCATTATTGGCTTTCATTCACAAAATTCACACCAGGGTAACCCAGCCATATCATTGAAACACAAAGTAAAACAATTGAAAGTGGGGGGGAAATCTGATTGTGAAATAAATGCTGTCTCTAGTTCATGTTAAATCTGGACACAATTATTGCAATTGAAAGTGGGGGGGAAATCTGATTGTGAAATAAATGCAATTATTGCAACGTCCTTTTCCCAAGATAATGGCATCTAAGTTTTCTGCTATAATACCTGATGAGTTTGGAGAACACCTGATAAGAGATCAGAGACCATTCCTTCAGACAGAATCTCTCCAGATCCTTCAGATTCACAGCTCCTCTCTTCAGTTCACCTCACTCATTTTCTGTTGGGTTCAGGTCAGAGGACTGGGAAGGCCAAGTATCATTTTGTGCTCAGTGGCCCATTTTTGTGTTTATTTTGATGTTTGTTTCGGATTGTTGTCCTGGTGGAAGATCCAAACACGGCCCATTATAAGATTTCTAACAGAGGCAGTCAGATTTTGATTTTTTATCTGTTGGTATTTGATAGAATCCATGATGTCATGCATCTGAACAAGATGAGCAGGACTTTCGGCAGAAAAACAGGCCCACAACATTAAAGATCCAGCAGTAAATTTAACCGTGGACATGGGGTACTTTTTATCCCTGTTTGTACTAAACTCATCTGGTGGGTTTGCTGCCAAAAATCTCTTTTTTTAGTTTCATCTGACCATATAAGCCAGTGCCATTTGAAGTTCCAGTCGTGTCTGACAACTGAATATGCTGGAGTTTGTTTTTGGATGAGTGAGGAGAATTTTCCTTGAAACCCTCCCGAACAACATGTGGTGATGTAGGGGCTGTTTTATTTTTTATTTTTTTAGGTTTTCTGACCCCAAGACTCAACTAATCTCTACAATTCTCCAGCTGTGATTCTTGGAGAGTCTTTGGCCACTCAAACTCTCCTCCTCACCGTGCATTAGGACGATATAGACACGTCCTCTTCCAGGCAGTTTCGTAACATCTTTAGTTGATTGGAACCTCTTAATTGATGGTGGAATCACTGATGGTGGAAATAATGGGGATTTTCAATGCTTTAACTATTTTCTTACAGCCACTTTCTATTTTGTGATGCTCAACAATTTTGTTCTGCACATCAGAACTATATTCTTAGGTTTTACTCCTTGTGTTGGATGATTAAGGGAATTTGGTCTTTGTGTTCCTCATATTTATATTCCTGTTAAACAGGAAGTCATGGCTGGACAATTTCATGCTCCTAGTCACCCTGGTGTGCTAAAAAAATTAAATATGAATGGGAGATATTTTACTCATAAGAATTTCTAGGGGTGCCAATAATTGTGGCCAACATTCA